>VMYD01000185.1:600000-927500 GCA_007663325.1 Eucalyptus pauciflora | reverse complement strand
AAATCTATGTTGATGATGAGCATTAAAATGCAAGTAGATTTACTTTGCAGAGTCTTTTGTATCTCTACCTGATTCATATATTGTTGCTCATCTAATGGAAGATTTCATGTGTAGTTTAAGTGTCGCTTCTTTCTGGTTTTCACGTGACTTGAAATCTAAGGAATATTTTGTTATTTTACTGATTTGATCACGCTATAAGACAATTATTTTTCTGGCTAGCTTTAAGGGTAACGAAAGAGGGACTTTTATCCTTGAATATCTTAATGTCAGAAACCAATTTTCAAGAACAGAGACTTCAGAGACATTCCTTCGCAAGAAACAGGCTAAGTGTCAAGAATTCTGAGTCGAGAATGGCACCCACGTCTGGCCTTTAGAGCCTCATTGATGCACAGCAGAATCTGAAGTTCCATAATTGTCATGATCATACGGAGCTTGGTTTTTATAGTCCCGGAAGAATGTCACAAATTATATGCCAAACGATGCCATATATTGCAGCTATGAAGAGCACTGTAATACGGATAATTGGAATTGTCAGATGAACCAAGCATCAAGCATCAAACCTCCTCAAGCATGGAAGCAAACTCTGATGCCAAAGCTATACGGCCTTGATACTCAACTAAAAGCAGATAGCCCTATGCTGGCTTCATATGCACGGTCCCTCATGGCAAGTACGGTGCTCTGCAACTCATCTTCCTAGGGAGAAAACAGATGATGTAATACTCGAACAAAAGGATGTGACTAATTTCAGCACAAGGAAACACACAAAACCTAAGCTGACTTTGCTTTGAGAGAGGCAATGCAAAGCTCGTTAGTGGCAGAAAATAAATGGTTGGAAGCAGCTTCCATGCAGCTTTGTGCAAGTTTCCATTCTTGTTCAATACTTGAGCAAGAAAGATGGAAAATATTGTCCTTCACAATGCAATTATAGTTCAAAATGCAGGGCTATTGCAGAAGAGCGACAGTCATGTAAATGTGAAAGAATGATAAGTAACATCCATTCTTGTCAAGTCGCTTAAGTTTGCTTGTTGCCATGCTCTGTAATCATTGCTTGTTGTCAATGGATGTTCTCCTCCTGGTACCCAGAAAATGCCATCTCTTGACGCTTCCAATTCCAGTAGAGACATGCAAATTCTGATTATTTCAGATGCTTTCTCCCTTGCATCCCACCACAATTGCCGTCTCCTAGTTAAATGCCCATGGAACTCAGGAGGAATTTTTTACATTATCCTGGAACTATTTCCAGCAAGACCAGATGAAGTTCTTTCAACAGCTCGCGAGCCCTCAATTGGCCGAACTATTCTGGTTGCAGCAGATTGCTTTACTTCCACATTCTGTCTGTTGAGATTTAGAAGAATTTATTGCAGGTTGTCTCCACTGAATAGCAATTTATGCAATGTCATCTGCCTATTATGTGAAGGTGTCGATAGAGCGTCACGCATCCATTCCATCTGAACAATCTCTAAAGAGAGGAGAGAGAAAAATTGTTCTTAAAAGTTGTTCCAAAAACAAAAAACACGTTTTTCTTGTTTCTTGTTTCTATTCCAAATGTGTTCCTAGAAACAAAAAATAGATTTGGAACAAAAATGCAAACAAACGTGTTTCTGATCTTTTTTTGTTCCTTGGAACAAAAAAACATAAATTTTGTTTATAAATAGAAACAAAGAACATTAACAAACAAGCCCTTAGTAGCTTAGATATCAATTAAGCAGCCTGACTTTGGGAATTGGAAATGACATCAGATGCAAAATTTGCACCCACTGATATAGCATGCTGGCCATGAGGTAATTTAGAGGAAAAATTCTATGCTAGTGCGTTGTACTTATGTCAGGTCTGGAACAACAGTAAGTGGAACCCCAGCCCCCACGACTGCTGATGAAAGGGACAAAGCTTATCCCAGAATACTTAGATTTCTCCAAGCACTAATTTCTGGTATCATATGGCCCCTAAGAGCATCAGTGATCCTTCCATGTTGCTCGATCCAATCGATTGCCTCTTGAGCTTTTTCAACTACCAAAACTCTTACTTGAGAAAAGTCACGAGCCTAAATTTCCAAAGAAGCACCTACTTTTTCTCCACACTACCCCATTTGGTTCAGCATTCCCAAGGGGCTTTCAGCCTGAAAGCCCCTTGGGAAAAAATTTAGGAGTTTGGTTCAGCATTTGAAAGTATTCTTGGCCAAATGCTAGCCTTTGAAATGCTGAAAGCCCAAAGCAGGTGGGGACCTACTTTGAGCTTTCAGCATTTCAGAAATGCAAGTCCACCTCTACTATTTATCCGTTGACTTATTCTTCTTCTTTTTTAAACCGATCATCTTCCCCACACCCCAACTGTCGTTGATCGGCAACGGAGTTTCATCGGATTTTATTTTTATTTTTTAAAAAAATAATAAAAACCTCTTTGCAAATGTTGTGTTCACCTTTCTTTTCTTTTTTTTGTCATTTTTATCTTTTGACAATCAATAACCCAACTTTTTATCAATACACTAGAATGATCATTAATTAACGAAGATGATTAATACTACAATAATTAAAAAAAATTATTCAAAGTTGAAAACAAACCTAAAAGAACCCTAGGCCAAAAGTTGAGCTTTGCATCTAATCTATAATCAAATTCTTTTAATATAATTTTTAAATAAATTTACTAATATATATTTTTTACGTTACTCTCAACATGAAAATGTAAAAGGTTATATAGTCATTGTTTCTTTTTTGCAATTTTAAAAATACTAAAACTAAAAAACTTAATTTGGTTACACTAAAGGGCTTTTCAAATATATGTTTACTAAACAGTCTTGCATTTCCCTAAAGCACTTTTCAATAATAGTTTACCAAACAGTCTAGCATTTCAGAAAACCCATTTTACCTCAAAGGTCTTTGCATTCTCCCAATGGCATTTCCCCAAAGCTGAACCAAATTGACTTTGCAGATGTCTAAATTATTTTAAACAAAAAGCTCACTCGAATCAATGAACTTGCAATCCGAACATATAAGTGAGAAATAACATCAAACCAATAAATCATTATCTCAACTATGATTCGGCTAAATTAAGTTTAAACGCTAACAAAATAAATTTCACACGTCAACAAATTACTCGCCTAAAGTGATTATTTAAAGATATTCACAATGCAAAGTTCAAGCACAAAACTTTAGAATTTCGCTCCAACCAAACCTTTTTTTTCAAATCAACGCTTCTCAAACCCCACAGCTCTACAATGCCATAATTCACAATTTTCATAAAATTCTACTGCTTAAAAACTCCAAATCGGTCTTCACTTTTCTATTTTCACACAATTTTGATTTCGAAGTTGATTTCGAAAAATACTTCAATTAGACGAATAAATGGCGTAAGTCGTTATCAGGTGTTGCGGTACATACTTCATTTGACATGGCAAAGCCTACATGTCATGTACGGGCAAAATCCCTCCTCTTTTTCTCCTTCATTTCTTCTTTTCTTTCTATATTCTTCTATCACTTTTTCTCCGTTCGTGCGTTCGCTGCTCTTCCTTTTGTATAAGTCGAAGTCCACTTTTTCTCTTGCGAGTCCCACCACTAACTCAAATATTACATGATCATTGTCTGCAACAAGGGAGGAGCCTAAAGGAGAATGGGAGAGACGGCGGTCAATGACCATGAAGTTGGACTTCTTGCCAGAGTGGAGATTTGTTAATTACAACTCGAAATTAATTCAAATTGATTTGGAATTATGCACAAGCTCATGACTGGGGACACTCGGGGTGTTTGCGAGCGAGGACATGATGATAGAAGCGGGCGATTGGATATGAGAGGAAAGGCCCGCCTGGCACCTACACCAACCTGGCCACCAGGCAAGCACCGAGCGCCGGCTACCAGATAAAGCAGGCAGGGCTCTCGGACTGCGCCCAATAAATATTATGTTTTCCAGCATAGTTGCCGGCAGGCCTATTTTGGCAGGCGCTCGGCCCGAAGCAGCTAGGATTCGGGCTTGTTAAAAAACGTTATTTTCAAAGGCTATTTAAGATACGAAATTTATTAAATGCTTAGAGAGCTTTTGAGAGCCGCTTGCCCAGATACTTGAAAGCACGAGAAAACTTCATTTTTTTTATCGATTCTTGTGGGGAAGGTGTTACCTAAGATTGGTTGGAAACACTGGACTGTAATCTTTATTTTACCGATTATAGTTGAACAACCTCGTGAATCTCTTTCTAGAGAGTTGGTACATTACCTAATCATGTAAATCGACAACGTTTATGTTTTATTTCTGTAACTTATTTCTTGCTTGAATTGTTTCGTTGATTCACCTTCCGCATTAGCTGTAACATGTATAATGAAAAAAGAATGAACTTTGTTATAAACTGATACAAGAGTGACAAAAAGGAAAGGAAAAGTTGGTTTTGGACACACCAAGAAAATGTACAGTGGGCTTAAGAAAAAACGGGGTGAGAAAAAAAAAAAAAAACTGCTCTTGAAGGAATCAATCTCGAGATAATTTGGTGACGGAGAGTTCGACTCCGTGTTCAGGTTCAATAACCAACCTAAGAGCAGGGGAGTGGACGTAGTCGGGAGAGAGGGTGAAGGAGAAGTTGGAGAGAAGCTGGGCAATGAGAATCTTGAGCTCCACCATAGCCAAGTTCTGCCCGAGGCACACGCGAGGTCCCACTCCAAAGGGCATGTACAAGTGCGGCAGGTTGCAAGCTCCCGTGATCCCGTTGGCGAATCTGCCCGGGTTGAAGGAGTAAGAGTCTGGTCCCCATATCTCAGGGTCCGTGTGCAATGTCAACACCATCGTCCACACGTTAACCCCCTCCGGCACTTTCAGGTCCCCAAACTTCATATCCGTTAAGGCCTCCCTCGACACCACTGGCACGGGGGAGTATAGCCGCAGCGACTCATTTATCACCATTGTGAGCTGCACCCAGGACAGAAAGGTTTACACATGCTGATGATCATGAAATCAAAACGTTATATTATGTGCACTCTGTCTTAAAGGTATGGGGAAGGCGCACCAGTTTCATCTTACGGATCATATCGGCATCAGGAAGACGGTCCCCACAAACTTCAAGAACCTCGGCACGCACACAATTTTGCCACTCTTGACTGGAAGCCAACAGCATGAGGCACCATGTCGCAGAGACGGCAGTGGTCTCGTACCCAGCCAAGTAAATGTTTTTGCAGTTGTCGACAATGAAGCGGTACATGGCCTCCTGGCTCAAGTCGCTGTTTTTGGCACCCTCGAGAACCATCTGCAGAAGGTCCTTCTCATATGCAGCTTCCATCCTCTCCTTCACCACCTGCAGTATCAAACTGCGGACCTCCTTCTCCAGTGCCCAGGCTTCTCTGTTACTCTTGGTGGGGAGGTATCTGCGTCATTGCATAAACAGAATTGATTAAAGCAGCTGAGCGACGGTGGATTTTCCTTTTTCCCTTTCTTTTCAAGGGGGTGGTATGGAAGGGGAGGCTTAATTGGAGGTTTTTCGGGAGAAAGAGAGATTTAAGTTCGCACCTCATGCCAGGAATCCCAGTGGAAAGAACTTTCTTGGACATGGCCTCTTGGAGAGCCCTCAACTTGTGGAAGATCTCCTCTCCTTTGGCAAAATTGCTGCCAAAGCAGGCCCTGGAGATGACATCTCCGGAGAAACTTCTCATGTGCTGGTCGATGTTAATGCTGGCTACTCCACCGGCTGCATCCACTTTGTTCTTCCAGGACTTCAACAGTGTCTCTGTGGACTCGTTTATGAGGTTTATCATTCCCTGCGAGCGGGTAAACTCAGAAATGTCAATTTGAGGAAAAAAAAATTGGTGGTGGAAATGGTGATATTGAAAGACGTCATTTGAGATAACATACCTTGACCTTCTCCATTTTGAGCTCAGGAGAGAGGATCTTGCGCTGATGAGCCCAGTGGGGGCCGTTGGAAGTTAAGATGCCTTGACCCATCAAGGGACCCCTCTCCTTGAACTGGTATGAGGGCTTACCCAAGTCCAAGGATGTGCAGGTGGTAATCTCCCTCACCACGTCTGGTCGGTTCAGATAGATTATCTGTGTGTTCCCCAGCGAGAACGCAAATGTATCTCCTGTAAAAATCATGAGACATCAGCGCATTACATCAGCCTGATCTGATTGTCCATGTCCAAACCACAAACGATCAATCCAATTCATTTAAGAGGGGGGAAGGAGAAATGATCTGATTCAGGAGTAGTGAATTACTCCTGTTTTATTAATGAGTGAGAACGTGTCAAATGATATTTAGGCACTGTTTGGTAACCATCCAAACAGTGTCCGATTCTGATTTTTTGTTCCCAGAATCAATTTGGGAACAGAATCGCGTTTGATAAATTTTTGTCCAAAATTGATTCCGAGAACAAATTTATTCCTGGAATCAGTTTTTGACAAGAATTGAGAATAAAAAAAAAATATGATTCTCGGTCTGAGAATCAAAAAAAGAATCAAGTCTTATTCTTCCCTTCCGCCATCCCGCGACCGCCGTCCACCACCGCCTGCCACCGCCCGCTGTCGCCGGTCGCCATCTGCCGGTCTAGCGAGCTCGCCAGAGGCTCGCTAGGCCAAGGCGAGGTCCGGCGAGCTCGCCCAACCTCGGCAAGGCCCGCCTGGCCACCAGCGAGGCCGAGCCTCGCCAGGGCTGAGCAAGCCTAGCAACGCCCAACCTCGCCAATGGCTAGGCGAGCCTTGCCCAGCCCCAGCGAGGCCGAGCCTCGGCGGAGCTGGACAAGCCTCACCTAGCTGCCGGCAAGGCTCGACCGACGAGGCCGGCAACGCTCCAGTGAGGTCGCCGGCCCTCGTCTAGCCAGTCACCGAACCGGCGACCGGCCACAAGAAGAAGAAGAAGAAGAAGGTCGAGGCCGGCAACGCTCCAGTGAGGTCGCCGGCCCTCGTCTAGCCAGTCACCAAACTGGCGACCGGCCACAAGAAGAAGAAGAAGAAGAAGAAGAAGAAGAAGAAGAAGAAGAAGAAGAAGAAGAAGAAGAAGAAGAAGAAGAAGAAGAAGAAGAAGAGGTGAAAAAGGAAAAAAATAATAATAAAAAAGTAAAAAAGTAAAAAATTTATTTAAAAATTAAAATAAATTGATTTGGAACATAATCAATAAACATGGTACCAAACGCAATTATATTTCAGAATCAGAAATTTTGAACAGTTACCAAACGCGTTCTTTTACTCATAATCAATTCCCAAGAACATAATAAAAAAAATTCATTTCTGCTCAGAATCTACTCCGGGAACAGAATTGTTACCAAACACACCCTTAGCGTGAATGTGAGAAGTGATTTCAGGGCGCTAGAGTCATTTTGGTTGAGTACAATCTTGATCCAGTGATCCAGCTCCAGAGACGCTACACAGTGCCCGCATCAGTCATTATCGAAGAACTAACAATAATCCCAAAAACGAAAGAGCAGACTTTGGTAGGGGCTGCATGTGTTAAAAAATGGAAACGGGCAGTGAAGGAGTCTTCAACGTCTACCGCCCTATGCCATGCGGTGTGTCAACCGACATGATAGGCTTCAAGTTCAGCCTTGAGGTAGAGAAAACATATGTCACGGTGATGCACGTGATCATCTAGATCTAATTAGGAAATTTAAGTAGCACCGATCTCTAAGTTTCATAAACTCTCTTATGATTGTACGAAAATCTTGCGTCTAATTTACGTAGTTTGGAGCATGGAAAATCAAAACACTTGAATAGTATTTGATTAATTGTGGAAAAGAGATGAAATTTCCAGTTAGGGCAGCTAGGAGGTGAACTACCGTATTGTTTTCTCCACTTGTCAAAGAAGGGGAATAGGACAGCAGCGCAATCATGGCGGGCAGGGGCCCGGCCGGGCGGAGTCATGGGAACGGAGGAGGAGGAAGAGGATCTCGCCTTTTTTATCTCCATGATGTTGCCGAGCAGGAAGGCGGGGGGCGGTCCATTGATGCCTTGTTTCCTCAGCAAGGACCTCGACTTTTCCGGTTTCACCACCAGCGCGTTGTACAGCCTCAGCAACACTCCTATTACGCCCACCACGGCTATGGATATCAGTGCCTTTGCGTTCGAGTACTGCAGATATTCCATTGCTGATGATCCTCCCTAGTCCTAATGGGAAGGTCACTCCGGAGGTCACAGCACCGATTGAGAGGTTGCTAATGGATTTTGGTCTGATGGATTGGGGGGTTGTGATGCTGTTGCCAGATGCTAGCAAGGCTCAGTTATAACATACAAAGGGTGACGAGGACAACGCTGTCATAAGAGATATTGGAAGTTTAACAATTCTGCTTTATTACTCGGTCACGCTGACCACATGGCCATTGAAAGAAAGCAACAATTTAAAGATTGTAGCACGCCGAGCCGGCCCGGCCAAAGTGGAATAAGAAAGTGGAAAATCACACTCGCGACCGGCATGGTTAGTCACAGAGTGAGGACAACCAAGTGACGACGACCAAGCACTCACTTGCATCGTGGACTTTGGAGATAGACACCGGAGCTCATTACGCTGACGGAGTGGGCTCTTTTTCTTACCTCTCACGTCTCCATTAAGGAGTCGTCAGGCTGACGGGATCGAAACTCACGCAAGCTTAGTCGACCGCGAGCTCCGGCCTGACGCCCACCAAAGAAAACAGGGCACCTGCGCTCTCCGCCGCCCCCGCGGTAGAGGTGTTAAATGAGTTGTGCAACCCATTTATTGACCCATTTATGGTTAAATGGGTCGTTAATAGGTCAAGCTTTATTTCCTAAAATACCCATAATGAATTTTAATATGTCAAGATTAAGATATATGTGTCTTAAATGGGTCAGCTCTCTGACCCATTTAAGACCCATTTATCAACCCATTAAAAATGAACCCATTTATTTTAACTCAAAACCTCATCATCTCTCTCTAGTCTCTTCTCTCTTTAACTTTACAATTTTTTTTTATAAAAACCGAAAATATAATTATTTTTTATTTTAGTTTTCTTTTTTTTCTTTTTTTTTTCCTTTCTTCTTCCTCCGGTCGCCGACACGGCGATGGCCGGCGACCGGCCAGGCAAGCCTCGAGCCGTCGACGTCAGGCGAGCTCGAGCTCGCCGGATCTGGCGAGGCCTGCCTCGCCGACGCTCGGCCAGGCTCGAGCCTCGCCGATCTGGCGGTAATGACAACCGCACCACGGCTATGAAGCGCTCGCTTGAGCTGGATGAGGCGTTGCCGATGTCTAGGCGATAGCCCCACGTCGTGCTGTCTCTCATGTTTTCCTTCAAGTTCACTCTATCTATTTCAGATTTCTAATATGTGACATGGAGTTTTCATACGAAAATACCATCAGATTGTGCATCGGGAGAATCAAATGCACTGCGGCCACTTCTTCCATCGAATATGAGCATAGGTGGCTTTTCTTGCACGTTCGCCAACCATAAATGATGACTCGAAATGAAAAATTTTCCATTAAATTTGTGTTGTATAAAACTATTTTAGTTTTTAAATATATATATATATATAATTTTTTTGAAAAATTACAAAAAATTGAAAATTATTGATTGGATTTGTATTGTTTGGAAGTTTTTTAGTAATATACATGTTGTTGGCTTTTGTTCAAGTAATTAGTAGGACACCTTGCAACCCTATGGAAAAATAAGTGGTTGACAGCTCATTTGATAATGCAGCTCTTCTGCAAGAATGTAATCCAAATAAATGTCTAATTCTATTTTTTTGTTCCCATAAATAACTTTGTTCTTAGTAATAGATTTGAAATAGAATCAACAGGTAGAAAAAAAGTTGCTTGTTTATTTCCGGGAAAAACTTCAGAATCAAGTCAAATCATGTTCTTTTTTTTCTCTTTTCTTCTCTTCTTTCCTTTTCTTCTCTCTTCCTCTTCCTCTAACCAATCACAAAAATATTATAAAATTATTTAAAATTATAAATATACTTTACAAATATATTATAAAATTTTAACATATAATTATATAAAAATAAATAAAATTACATGATAAAATTATATTTAAAATACAATAAATTATATAATAAAATTATATAATGAAATTATTAAAAATTAGAGAAAATATAATAAAATTTTTAAAAAGTCAAAACAAATTCTAAGTCATAAAAAATTAAGGGTTGTACTAAACGTATTTCTATTCCGAAAATGAGAAATTTTAGGCACTTACCAAACGCCTTCAAATGCTTAAAAACTCGTCCAGGGAATAAAATAAAAAAGAATCATTTCTGAGCAGAAATTATTCTCCTAAATAGAATAAAGAGGCTATTTCCATGATTGAAGCAGTTGCCCCTAAGACTCACTTTCCTTAGGTGGCTTGAACTAGTCCCCAAAACCTTTCAACTACAACAGGACAAAAGGCCACAACTTTGTCATTTTTGCAAATAAAGCCTAAACCCTAAACCCTAAACCCTAAAACCCATATTTATAGTATTTTAGGGTGAATTAGATGTATTAGGGATTTGACATAGAATGAAGCTATTGGATGACTACTAGAGATATATAAGTTGATATATCACATAATTGATGCGTATCTAAATTGAGCATTGCTAGTTATAGGTTTCTCTGTATATTTCAAGTCTATGATGTGAATTTGCAGGTTTTTGTCCTGTGTATTATAAAATATAGAACAATTTGACAATTTTTTAGTGAAATAATCAAATATAGAGGAAGAAATAATCTTGTATATAATCTTTCTTGCCAGCATCGTCTTTTGTATCTCTACCTGATTCATATGTTGTTGCTCATCTAGTGGAAGATTTCACATGTAGTTTAAGTGACGCTTCTTTCTGGTTTTCACGTGACTTGAAATCTAAGGAATATTTTGTTATTTTACTGATTTTACTTATTTTATCACGCTATAAGACAATTATTTTTCTGGCTAGCTTTAAGGGTTACAGAAGGGGGACTTTTATCCTTGAATATCTTAATGTCTGAAACCAATTTTCAAGAATAGAGACTTCAGAGACATTCCTTGGCAAGAAACAAGCTAAGTGTCAAGAATTCTGAGTCGAGAATGGCACCCACGTTTGGCCTTTAAAGCCTCACTAATGCACAGTAGGACCTGAAGTTCCATAATTTTCATGATCATACGGAGCTTGGTTTTTATAGTCTCGGAAGAATGTCACAAATTATACGCCAAACGATGCCATATATTGCAGCTATGAAGAGCACTGTAATATGGATAATTGGAATTGCCATATGAACCAAGCATCAAGCATCAAACCTCCTCAACCATGGAAGCAAACTCTGATGCCAAAGCTATACGGCCTTGATACTCAACTAAAAGCATATAGCCCCATGCTGGCTTCATATGCACGGTCCCTCATGGCAAGTATGGTGCTCTGCAACTCATCTGCCAAGGGAGAAAACAGATGATGTAATTCTCAAACAAAAGGATGTGATTAATTTCAGCACAAGGAAACACACAAAACATCAAGCAAACTTTGCTTTGAGAGAAGCAATGCAAAGCTCGTTAGTGGCAGAAAATAAATGGTTGGAAGCAGCTTCCATGCAGCTTTGTGCAAGTTTCCATTCTTGTTCAATACCTAAGCAAGAAAGATGGAAAATATTATCCTTCACAATGCAATTATCGTTCAAAATGCAGGGCTATTACAGAAAAGCGACAGTCATGTAAATGTGAAAGAATGATAAGTAACATCCATTCTTATCAAGTCGCTTAAGTTTGCTTGTTGCCATGCTCTATTATCATTGCTTGTTGTCAATGGATGTTCTCCTCCTGGAACCCAGAAAATGCCATCTCTTAACGCTTCCAATTCTAGTATAGACATGCAAATTCTGATTATTTCAGATGCTTTCTTTCTCCCTTGCATCCCACCACAATTGCCGTCTCCTAGTTAAATGCCCATGGAACTCAGGAGAAATTTTTGACATTATCCTAGAACTATTTCCAACAAGACCAGATGAAGTTCTTTCAACAGCTTGCGAGCCCTCAATTGGCCGAGCTATTCTGTATGCAGCAGATTGCTTTACTTCCATTGTCTGTCTATTGAGATTTAGAATAATTTATTGCAAGTTGTCTCCACTGAATAGCAATTTATGCAATGTGATATGCCTATTATGTGAAGGTGTTGATAAAGCGACATGCATCCATTCCATCTGAACAATCTCTAAGCACTCCTTCTTTACATTCTCTTTGAACTCATTTACCTGCCTTTTCATTAGGGATGCTGCCGACCTTGCAGCAACGAGCAGTTTCATGTGCATTGCAGTATTCTTCAAGCATAAGCTGGAAACTTTTAACGGCCTGGAGGTCTTTGTGCAACTGCTCAAAGACTAATTCCTTCCTTGAACCATTCAATTACTTTGAATGGTAATTCATTTCTCTGACAATGCCATATATAGGCAGCTTACGATCTTTCAGGTAATGACCAATATGTTTCCTCACAACATTGACAAGCTGGTCAAGACCTAACTTTTGGTTCATAGGCAAAGCCACCTCATGTATGCATACATCAAGAAACGAATCCAGAACACATAATTTCAAAAAAAAAAACATTTTTTTCCCAATAACCACCAAACTCTCAGACCTTCTTGCCCAGAACTTATACAATCTGCTAAATTAGGAGCCCTGATGCCTGCATGCAAAGCAGAAGCACAAATTGAAGACACAACTTTGTCCAGTGATTCTAATTCAATGGAAGGGTTTGATTAATGTGGACAAGAGTGCTTTGCCTCTTAAAGCATGCCAGTCTATTTACCCTTAGCATTCATTAAGGACTGAAAATAATGTTGGCACGAACTCAAGTTGGTCAAGTTATGCCCTACAAGATCTTCTGGAGGTGCTAATTCTTCAGCCTCTTCCCAGGAGAGATGATCCCTCCACTTAAGAGATGCTCCTTCGACAGCCAACTGCCGCTCAGTGATGAGGGCTACCTTAACAAAGTAATTCCGTTCAAGTTTAATGATAGTTCCCCGCTCCTTTTCAACTTCCAATAGCTGCTCAAGTGCAGTGTCAATAGTGCCACGAAGTTGTGCGACAAATCCAAGTAAATCTGCCAACTCTAAATTGAATGTAAGAGCATTCCTGATTACATCGGCTTAAACAACATCAGACAATTGATCAACCAAGCTTTTACATGAAACAACATTGCTTTTGAAAATGGATGCCCAGTTTTCTTTAGAAAAAAGTCCCCGATTTTCCATGTTCAGGTCACTGCAAGGAACATCCCAGTCAGCATATTGCCGTAGATCATTCACAAAATTCACTAATGATATAGCATTCCTCAACTAGCTCTTTGAGTTAACCAAACAAAGATGAGGAATCATCCGAGACCTATTGCCATTCCCTTTCCCATTGACAACAGCCATGTCAACAATCCCGTTTTTCACTCATTATAAATAGAGACAATTAAGTTTTACAGAAAAAAGGCCTTCTCTTTTTCCTGTGTTAATTGACTGAGACACCTCACCCTATTTGTGTCCTCATATTTAGCTTGAGCAGGATAAAACAGTGATTTTAAATCATCTTTCTTTTCTATGACGAAACATTGCATGTCTTTAATGAAACTAGAGAGAAGACAATTCTAGCTTTAGATTCAGCCTCAGAGCCAACAGAGTTCACTATCTCAAAACACTCATTTTCAACTTTCCCTATCTCAAAGGCATGCTTACTGACTTTTAGAAACAGGTTCTCACGAGTATGTTTGACCGAATCATGAGAATCACTTAGTAGCTTAGATATTAATTAAGCAACCTGACTTTGGGCATTGGAAATGACATTAGATGCAAAATTTGCGCCCAGTGATATAGCATGCTGGCCATGAGGTAATTTAGAGGAAAAATTCTCTGCAAAGCTAGAGAGTAAATTTGAATTGCAGTGAGAATGATGCAGTTAGGAAATCGTACGTCGATGCTAGAAAAATAACGCTCGCAAACAATTCACCAAGCAGAATATAATAATAAAATAATAGAATCAGAAGAACACGCTAGAAAATTTGTTAACGAAGTTTACCCAAGCCTAGGCTACGTCTCCGCGCAGAGGCACTCTACGAATCCACTAGACTTCGAAAAAAGTTGGAATACAACAATGATCTTCTCTCAAGATCAGGGCACAAAGAGATTGAGAACCCTTATAAAGAAAAAACTCACTTTTTTCTTCTCTCTTTTTCTTGCCTCTCTATTTTTTTTTTTTAGAATCTTGACGGCTAGCGTCCTGTCATCGCTAATATAAAGGTATAGCTTTTAACCTAAAACCAAATCTAATTGAAAAGACAAAAAAAGCCCCTAAAAATTTTTGGCTTCATCTATAACAATCTCCCACTTGAAGACATATAAACCCAAGCACCAAGCAACTTTGCATCCATCTTCTTCAAAAAAACTAGTACTTGAAAAACTTGTGCCTCTGCGATACTCCTCATCAATCAACATGGAGTAATACCAATGGTAGTAGTACAGAAAATATACTTCTCTCTGTTTACTACCTTGGTCAACATGTCAGTTGGATTTTTCGAGCCATCAATCTTCTATAGTTTTAACTCATTATCTTTCAATGCTGATCTAATAAAGTGATAACGCTTCTTGATATGTCTAGTCCTTGAGTAATCAGCTACATTCTTTGTTAAGTGCACTGCACTTTGACTATCACTCCACAGTGTACTGATTGGCTGTTTTCGATGTAACTCCTCCATGTAATCTTGTAACCATATGATTTCCTTGGAGGCTTCTGTGATTGCCATGTATTATGCCTCTATCATCAATAAAGCCACTACTTTTTATAGTTGAGACATCCAACTCACGGTTGTACCTGCAACTATAAAGACATATCAAGTGATACTCTTACCACTATCTCGATCACCCGAATGATTTGCATCTACATAACCTTGCAACTCTAGAGATGTACCACCATAACAAAGTGAGTAATTGGAAGTACCTGCTAGATATCTTAATATCCATTTCACTGCATTCCAGTGCTCTCTGCTTGGGTTCTACATATATCGACTCACAACTCCCACTACTTGTGCAATGTCTGGTCTCGTGCTCACCATGGCATACATCAAACTCCCCACTGCTGATGCATATGGAACTACCGCCATCTCATCTTTCAAAGCCTAAGTGCTTGGACACATACCCTTGGAAAGTTTGAAGTGACTCGCTAGAGGAATTGCAACCGGTTTTGCCTTGTCCATGTTAAATCTCTTTAACACCTTGTTCACATAATCTTCCTGCGACAGCCATAATTTCTTATTTTTCTTGTCCCTGATGATTTCATGCCTAAAATATTATTGGCATCTCCCAAATCTTTCATAGCAAATTGTGATGATAACATCTTCTTCACTTCTACGATTCTCTTCATATTGGAACTAGCCACCAGCATGTCATCCACATATAAAGAGAGATACACAATGTCATTATCATCATACTTGTGAAAATAAACACAGTGATCAGACTCACGGTATGCAAATCCTTTTTCTTTCATGAAGCCATCAAATTTTAGGTACCATTGCCGCGAAGCTTGTTTCAAGCCATACAAGCTTTTCTTCAAGCGACATACCATGTGCTCCTTACCTTTGACTTCAAAACCCTTAGGTTGTGCCATGTATAGTTATTCATCTAAGTCACCATGTAAAAACGTTGTTTTTACGTCTAACTGCTCAAGATGAAGATCCTCCACTGCAACTATACTCAGCAAAACTCTAATTGATGTCATTTTCACTACGGGTGAAAATATCTCAGAGTAGTCGATCCCTTCTTTTTTAGAAAAGCTCTTGACTACAAGTCTCGCCTTGTATCTAATACTACCATCTGCTTCATTCTTAATCATGTACACTCATTTGTTTAACAAAGTTCTTTTACCTGTGGGTAACTTGGTCAACTCCCAAGTTTTGTTCTAAAGTAACGAGCTCATCTCGTCTTTCATAGCACACTCCCACTGCAAGTGAGACGTGTCTATCTTTGCCTAATTGTAAGTCTCTGGTTCCCCTGAATCTGTATATAAGACATGGCTCAGAACAGTATTAGCTGATGGATCAAAAATTACCTTTGGCTTTCTCACACATGTAAACCTCCTCAAGACAGGTACTTTAGGGTCATTAGTTTGCTCCAAATCATTGCGTTCCTCTTGAAATACCTCCTCACTGATAATAGGCTCATCTTGAACCTCTCTTTCAATTGCATTTTGATCTACCGGAAACATCTTCATGGGCATTGTGTCTAATTCAACATATTCTAGTTCTACTACCTTCTCATGCTCTGTCTAACAATCCTTGTACATCTTTTCTTCATGGAATACCACATTCCGACTGCGGATGACTTTGTTATTCTCATTATCCCAAAACTTATAGCCATACTCGTCGCCACTGTATCCAATAATGACGCACTTTTGGGACTTAGCATCAAGCTTTTTCCTATCATCCCTATCAATCAAAGCATATGCAATACAATCAAACACGTTTAGATGTGAATAATTAATCTTCTTACCTAACCATCGCTCTTGTCGTATTTTTCCATCCATCGCACTAGATGGACTTCTGTTGATAAGATAAACAGCTACATCAACTGTGGCAACCCATAAGTGTAGCAGGAAACCCACATGTAGCCTCATGCATCTCGCACGTTCTAGAATAGTCATGTTCATCCTTTCAGCTACATTGTTCCCTTGAGGAGTTCTAGGAACAGTCTTTAACCTGTGTATGCCTTCCCGACTCAAATATTCTGCAAATTCCTTACTCGTGTATTCACCATAATTATCAGACTTCAGAGCTTTAATCTGATAACCTGTCTTTTTTTCTACCATAGTCTTCCACATTCTAAACATATCGAATACTTCTGATTTTTCTCTAAAAGCATAGACCCAAGTCTTCCTTGTCGCATCATCAACAAATGTGACAAAAATATCTCTTACCACCATAAGAGAGTTCCTGAGCAGGTCCCCATACATCAATATGAACCAACTCTAGCTTCTGGCCTTTATTTTATCGCATATTCAATTGAAAACTAACAACTTTCTATTTTCCATAAATGCAACTCTCACAAAAATCTAACTCAACTTTTTGCAAACCCGAAAGTAATTTCTTCAAGTGTAACTGTGGCACCCCCGAACGGCCCCCGATCCGTTGGGGTCGCCACAGATCACCTACTCTCTCCTGACTCGAAGGTCTAATACTCTGATACCATTAAAAGTTTGACAAGTCCATGAGTCCTGGGGGTTTATATTTCTTTTACATTGGTCCCTGCACAGTTATATAGAGGAAGCACAATCAACCATTCTCCGTCCTGAATTATAAAGCGATGCACACCTACTAGACATTTTATAAGTTAAAGCCAAACACCTTTATTTACATAAACTTGATGGACATCTTTAGTCGGTGCATCAAAAACGCCAAGATTTTCTACACCCGGCTACATATCAAAAGATAACCGACTTCCTTTTTTCCCACAATCATATACATACGTCCATCAGCCAGTGTCGGCGGTCCAAAAATGCTTCATCTGTTGACCATCACTCTCGGTCACACCCAGCCCGGTCCATCAACTGGTAGTGGCGGCAACGGCCCCAGCGTATTCCCATCACGGCAAACGTACACAGTCGGAAACTCCTGAATCACTGGGCCGGCGGGCGAACCAATGTCATACATGACCAGTACCCGCACTCGAACAAAGACCAACCCTCGTATCTCGGGATGGTGATTCTCCGAACACTCACACTCAAGGTCAATCGGAATACCGTAAAATGTGCCGGGGGTGACTGGTAGTAGAGGCATATCTTCTAGTCTAAAATGTTAGTCCCCAAAAAGGGATGAGTACAACCACCCAGCAATAAAAGATCTACTAAACTATATCACGCAAAACCATCACCATCTGATTTCATGCAAGCTAGACAAAACAAGAAGTCGCAAGAAATGAGTGGTATGCATCAAGTCCACAAAACAATTCAATACAATGACAAGTGCATTTTCAAAAGTAGGATGTATTATTTCAGACACACATCAATTCTTTTACCAGACTACACACACTTGGTTAATCCATCGGTTTTAATATTCAAAAGAGTTTCATCTCCCGAAGGACCAATGTTTGCGTCCCTCCGAGCATTCGCACCCAACCTAGCGTCACGAAAGCCTCTGGCATTCAGCCACTAAGGCCACCGGGCATCCAGAGCGTGTTCCGTTATACCTCCGGGCATCTTGCACCCCACCTGGCATCACGAGGAATCTCTGGGGCTCGCCATTGTTAGGACTAGAATTAGCACCTAGAGGGGGGTGAATAGGTGATTAAAGCAATTTTAAAAATTTAATCCTAATGAGAGATTAATGAATTAAACCAACAATCGCTGCAAATGAAAGTAATGAAAGATAAAAGGATTAGGGATAGAGAATCAAGACTCCAGATTTATAGTGGTTCGGCTTAGACCAAGCCTACGTCCACTCTCCCACACAAATAGCCCTTCTGGCTGGATTTCACTAAGAATCAAAAAGAGTGATTACAGTCTCACGCTCTTGAGTCCACAGTGTAGAAGCTCTACTACACTTCCTCAAGTTCTCACAACAATATGATCTCTCTTTTGATTACATATAACGCTCGAAGAATAAGATCGCAAAATAGAAAAGGAGATTCAGACTTTGGAATTCTTCTATTCGGCACCCTTTAACAACTGGAGCATCTCTCTTATATACTTCTTCATGCCTTCAATACCGTTGGCACCTTCCAAAGAAGTTCTTCCAATCAACCCGTTGGATAGAATCAATTAGAGAGATCTCGAGCTCTTTAAGATAAGTGTTGATAGCCCATCAATCCTACTCGCCCATACAATCAGGATCTTGGTTTTCATAAGTAGATCCTTCCAAATATAAGTTGCGAAATCTTTAAAGAATCTATACATATTCGAATACGAAAGTAAGATCTTCTAGTGTTGAATCCAGTAGAAAGATATTCTCTAGCCGTTAGAATAAAGACCATATAAGATCAAAATAAAAGTTGGTCTGGAGACTGTCCATGAGAGTAGACTTTGAAACATGAGTCTTGCTAGCTTCAGACTTTGATCTTCATACTTTGTCAGTAGAGTCTGTAAGTCTTCAGACTAGACTGAGAAAAATGTTTTATCAACTTCAAAATACCTGAAGAGAATTTATCCAACAATCTCCCCCTTTTTGATGGTGATAAAACTTTCCTGCAGATTTGAATATTATTGCCCTGCAATACAACTTTTAAGCAAGCATTGATATCTCATAAAAGATTAGAATAAAAATAGTAGAAGTTATCCTATACACAGATGTCATGTACACAGACTTACCCTGTACACAGATCTGCATTCACAGAAACTTCATTAGTCATGTGCAGACATTACTATCTTTATCTAATTTAATAGCTTAAAGTAATGCAATAATGAGCACACATTCAAAAAACTCAAGATAAAGTCAAACTATCAATCACAATCATAACAAATCAAAAATGTTTAAAAATGAAGATTTGGTTTTAGTTTGAGGATAGAGTCTTGAAATTGAAATGTGCTTGAAAAATCTGAAATATGAAATCTGCACAAAGTCTTCTCCTCCTTTTTGTCAGCATTAAAAAGTCAAGGAGCACGAGGAATGCGAACAAGTTGAAAGTCCTCCATAGACTTGACAGTTCCTTCTAGCTTCCTCAAATCTTCCTGTAGTTGGGTAAGAGCAGTGCCTTTTGCAGTATCCTGAATCTGACGCTGAACCTCTTTAAGCTGATCATGCATGGTGATGAACATTGCATGATTTTCATTTTGCAAAGTCTGAAATTCATACCCCATAGCATAGATTTGGCCTTTGAGCTCCAAGATGATGTCAAGCAACCTTCCAAAATCTCCTGAATTGTCAGTCTGTGTGCTTGCGTCAACGCGGTCTGATGGTGGAGTCAAGCCAGTATGAATATCAGCAGGAAGTTCAGTATGTGGAGATGATGCCTCTCCCTCAGGAAACTGAGCAGCATAAACATCTTCTGCATCAGGAGGTGATCGACTAACACCTATTTGTGTATCTTCTTCTATAAAAGTCAGTAGAAGAGGAGTATGTTCTCTGTGGGTATCTCCCCTTGTTTCAATGTCTTCTGGAGGAGAAAAGAACTCTTCTTTCTGAGGAGTTTCCTCAGTGACAGGTTGTTGTTGATCCTCTTTTTCTGCTGGAGAATCTGGTTTTGCCGATTTGTTCCCTTGTTCTGCTTTTTCTTCTTCCTCTTTCTCTTCCTCTTTCTCTTCTTCTTTTTCTTCTTCTTTTTCTGCAAAATGTTGTTCTGGAACAGCTGAAACAGGTGCAGAAAATTGAGAAACAAGAGCAGAGATGGGTAGAGCATCCTCATCATCTTCATCTTCCAAGATGATTGCCCTTCTCTTCTTGATAGGACTAGTCACTGGTTCCTTTCCTTTTTTTTTGGCCGCAGAAGAGTCTGGTCTGAACTTGATAGGAGTCTTCTCCTTGAACTGCTCTAGCTTCTTGCTGAGTTCTTTCAGACACATCTTTGTTATCATCCTCAGTCCGATGACCATTTTATCAATAGTCTTCACAGAGAGAATGTGAGGAGGCTGAATGTTCAGGTGTCTGAAAAGACGAGTGATGAGAGCAGCATAAGGGAGTTTTCCCTTGTCCTTTGCCATGGACCTGTACATGTGAAACATGATAGTGTGCGGCAGAGAGAAATTAAGACCAATCTTGATTGCATACGTCAACTTAGCCTCTGAGATGGATACATCTGTCTTGGATGTTGATTTCGGTCTAAGACAGTTGATCACTATCTTGTGAAGCAGAGTGTTTGTTGCATTCATCCTGGAGTAAGAGAGACGACCTTCAGCAATTCGGTCTCTCGCAAGTTCTAGAGTGGCATGACTTACAGACACACCAATTGATTGGAAAGCACCTCTTTCCACACCAAGTATATCTGCCAGAATGTCCTTATCAACAACATATTCTCTATCTCTCACACTGAAAGAAAAGCTATTCGCATCAAGGAAACAGAGATTGGAATAGAAGTATGCTGTTAATTCAGAATGAGCCATATCACAGTCAGTACAGAACTTATGAAGTTGAAGTTTCTCAAACTTCTCTCTCAAATTTATGCTTAATAGGTCCAGAAAATCAAAATCCACCGTCCGTGGATTCATCACCCCACGCTTCAACAGTTTTTCATACATCTTTCTGTGTCCGTCTGATCGAAACAGTTCATCCTTCTTCCCTCGAAGGTTTGCAGCCACACCCATCCAAGGTTTAAAATGTATGAACATTTTCTCATCATCATCCTTTCCCTCTGGTTAATTTACACTACTAAACCTAGGGTCACTGGGAAAGTTTGCAAAGGCTTTTGCAGCCGTTCCAGCAGGAACAATCCCTAATCTCTCCATGACGGTGAGAAAATGAGTCTCATTTGAGTAACATTTTTCTTTCAGAAATTCATCAATGAAAGTCATGGCAGAACCTCCTTCCTTCAATGCAGAGTAAAGCCTATAAACAAAAGCAGGCTTGAGTGTTCTTACAGGTTCAATATCTTCAAGAACTGCTTCTGCATCTTGAGGGCAACGAACATGAGGTCTGGTTGAGGAAGTACGCTGTTGAGATCGTTGAGTAGTCTATTTAGTCGAAAAGTCACTTTCTTCGGTGAGATCGAAGTGCGTAGGCCCCTCACCAGATCCCTGTGGTCCCCTGTTTGCTATCCTTGATGATTTCCTTTGGTAAGACATTGTTGCTTTCTTGGAGAAACTTTCACACTTGTGTCGCAAGAAAGTTAAAAGCTTTGAGACGTAGAAATTTGGGTGAGAAAAATACAGAGAAGTGAAAAGCTTTTGATCTAGGGTTTCTGGGTAGAGTGAAAAACGAAGGAGAAGGAGTATATAAAAGATGACTGATACGGGGTAATTCAAGCGTCGCAAATTTTTGGAAATATTAAGAATTTCCTTTTGAAAATAAAATAACTGCCTTAATAAATCAATAACCACCCCTTTTTAAATATAACTGCCTTAATAAGCTCGATTAGAGATAAACAGACAATCTTACCTTTTCGAAATGACAGTTTGAGTAAATGAACTTACAGTCGTGTCGATTGGTATTTCAGTCTTCAATCTTTTGAGTCTGATACTCTGTCAGACTTTAGATTCTTAGTCTGAGCTTCAACATTCTTCAAGAGATAAAATATTGAGTCTTGAGCGAATAGACTCAAACAAGTTTTTCTCAAGTGGCTTTGTGAAGATGTCTGCCAGTTGATTCTTTGAGTCTATGAATTGTATCAAGACTTCTTTGTTCTGAACGTGATCTCTTATAAAATGATGTCGAATCTCAATGTGTTTTGCTCTTGAATGTAGGATAGGATTCTTTGTAAGATTGATTACGCTGGTATTGTCACATTTTATCTCTGTGCAAGAGTCTTCAATGCCAAAGTCTTGTAGTTGTTGTTTTATCCACAGTATTTGAGAACAGCAACTTCCAAGAGCTACGAATTCTGCTTCAGCTGTTGAAAGAGTCACAGTACTTTGTTTTCACGAAAACCAAGATAATGCCCTGTTTCCAAGCAATTGACAAGTACCTGAAGTGCTTTTTCTTTCAACTCTACAACCTGCAAGATCTGCGTCTGAATAGCCAAGAAGTGTAAAGTCTCCTTCTTTGGGATACCATAGACCGATCTTAGCAGTAGTAGCAACATATTTAATAATACGTTTAGCAGCACTTAGATGAGATTCCTTAGGATCATATTGAAACCTAGCGCATATGCAAACACTAAATAATATGTCAGGTCTGGATGCAGTAAGATAAAGAAGTGAACCAATGATACTCCTGTATAACTTTCGGTCGATTTTCTTCCCTGCTTCATCTTTGTCTATCTTCAAGGAACTTGACATTGGTATGTCAATCTTTTTGCAATTTTCCAGACCGAACTTTTTAACAAGTTCTTTTGCATATTTCTCTTGATGAATGAATATTCATTCCTTTAGTTGTTTCACTTGTAGACCAAGGAAAAAAGATAGTTCACCCATCATGCTCATCTCGAATTCATCCTGCATAGACTTAGAAAATTTCTTGCACAAAGTCTCATTAGATGAACCGAATATAATGTCATCAACATAAATCTGAACAAGTAGAAAACTTTTACCTTCCTTTTTAATAAACAAGGTAGTGTCTACCTTCCCTTTAGAAAAGCCATTATGAATTAAGAAATTACTTAGTCTTTCATACCAAGCTCGAGGAGCTTGTTTCAATCCATATAAAGCTTTCTTCAGTCTGAACACTGAGTCTGGTTTCTTTGAGTCTTCAAATCCAGGAGGTTGTTCCACGTAGACTTCTTCTTGAATAAATCCATTCAGGAATGCGCTTTTGACATCCATTTGAAATAACCTGAAATTCTTATAGCAAGCAAAAGCAAGTAGTAATCTGATTGCTTCTAACCTTGCTACTGGTGCATAGGTCTCATCATAGTCTATCCCTTCTTCTTGCGTGTATCCTTTAGCCACGAGTCTTGCTTTGTTTCTCGTTACTTTGCCTTTTTCATCAACTTTGTTCCTGAAAACCCATTTAGCTCCAACAACTGATTTACCTTTTGGTTTAGGAGTCAATTCCCATACGTCGTTAATACTGAATTGTCTGAGCTCTTCTTGCATTGCTTCAATCCAACTTTCATCAGCTAAAGCTTCTTCAATATTTTTGGGTTCTATTTCATAAATAAGAGCAACAGCACTAGACTCTTCTTTCCTTTTGGATCTTGTTCGAATTCCTTCATTAATGTTTCCAATAATGAGTTCTTCAGGATGACTAGACTTGTGCTTCCAGTTACTAGTCAGTCTGATAGATTGTTGATCTTCTTCTTGAGTAGATTCTTCATCAGTAGCTTGTTGTACTGATTCTGAATTAGTAACTGCTTCAATGGAGGTAGATCTAGCAGTGTCTGGAACAGATTTTGAATCTTCAGTCTGAATTTGCTGAATTTGTGGAGAGTCTTGAAATTTGACATTCATTGATTCTTCCACAGTCTGAGTCTTCTTGTTGAATACTCTAAAGGCTTTGCTTGTAGTTGAGTAACCAAGAAAGAATCCTTCATCTGATTTCTCTTCAAACTTATCAACACGATCATTTGCATTCTTTAGAATAAAACATTTGCAACCAAATACTTGAAAATAAGAAACTATTGGTTTCTTTCCTTTAAAAATTTCATAAGGAGTTTTCTCACGAATTGGCCTTAAAAACACTCGGTTTATAATATAGCAAGCAGTTGAAACAGCTTCAGCCAAAAACCTTGAAGAAATTTGATTTCCAATTAAAAGAGTTCTTGCCATTTCTTGTAAAGACCTATTCTTCCTTTCCACAACCCCATTCTGTTCTGGTGTATATGGAGATGAGAATTTGTGCTGAAAACCAAATTCATCACAAAATTTAGTAAAGTCTTGATTTTCAAACTCACCTCCATGGTCTATACGAATGCTTGAGATAGTGTGACATTTCTCATTCTGCACTTTCTTAGCAAACTTTGAAAAGAGAGAGAAAGTCTCTGACTTACTTGAAAGAAAGTAGACCCAAGTAAATCGTGAGTAATCATCCACAATTACTAGACAGAACCTTTTACCACCAATGCTTTGTGTTCTGGTAGGTCCAAACAAATCCATATGCAGAAGCTGTTGTACATGATTAGTGGAAACTTTATTTATTGATTTGTAAGAATTTCTAACCTGTTTACCCAGTACGCATGGTGTACATAGATCAGACTTTGAGTAATTGAGAATAGGCAATCCTCGAACAAGTTTCTTGGTAGAGATCTTGTTGATTTGCTTCATATTGGTATGACCTAGCTTTTTGTGCCATAGATTAGCTTCATCTTGTACTGAAATTAAGCACTGTGATCTTTCTTGATTCACATCCACAAGATAGATATTTCCATGTCTTCGTCCAGTAAAAGATTGAGTGAAGTCTTTACTGATTCCAGAGCACGTTTCTTCCTGGAAGTTGATCTTGAAACCAGTATCACACAACTGACTTATGCTAAGTAAGTTGTAATTTAACCCTTCAACTAAGGAAACATTATTGATTGACAAGCTTCCAATCTTTACTGTTCCTCGACTAGTAATTCTTCCTTTGTTGTTACCACCAAATGAGACTTTTCCTCCGTCTATCTGGACAAGTTTTATGAAGCAACTTGAATCTCCTGTCATATGTCTTGAGCAGCCACTATCAAGATAACATTTAATCTTCCTTTTGATAGTAACCTACAATTGACACGAATTCAAGCTCTCTTTGGTACCCATATCATCTTGAGTCCAGAAGTGTTAGAACAATAGACAGTCTTAGCCCAGCTCTTTTTAACAGGTCTCCAAACCAAAGGACATTCTTTCTCAAAATGTTCTAAGCTTTTACACTTGGAACATCTTAAAGCACAAAATTTTTCTGGAAATGATTCTTATAAACAATTCTGGCTGGTCTCTGTTTGATTCTTTCTTTTACCTTTGGGAAATCAATTAGTGGAATAGTTTCAAAAGTCATACCAAGACCTAACTTATCAAAGTATGGTCTTTGTATCGAAAGAATCTTATCCAACTTTTCATAACCATTTGAAAATCTTTTTGATATGTTAGTAATATCATTTTTCAAAAGATTATTTTCATTTGAAATAGCATCTGAGTTTTCTTTCACAACAACAAAGTCTTTTTCCAATTTTTCAAACTTTTCTTTCAAAAGTTTATCATGTTGCTTCAAT
Organism: Eucalyptus pauciflora; assembly: GCA_007663325.1. NCBI lineage: Eukaryota > Viridiplantae > Streptophyta > Magnoliopsida > Myrtales > Myrtaceae > Eucalyptus > Eucalyptus pauciflora. The sequence continues at coordinate 901,921 of VMYD01000185.1, read as the reverse complement.
GTGGAATTTTCCCTTTTTAATTCGGAGATCCTTTTGAGAGAGGTTTTCAGACTAAGACAAAGTTCATCAATATATTTAGAAACCTTAATAGGAATTTTCAGGTTACCAACCTCGAGTTCACTGTCTGAGTCTGTGTCCGAATCAAGGTCTGAGTCTGAATCTGATTTTGCCATTAAACAGATATTGGCATAATCATCATCACTTTCTTCACATTCAGTATCACTCCAAGTCTCTGCTTTGAGTGCCTTCCTGTATTTCTCAGTCTTTCCTTTTCTCTTCTTTAACAGAGGACAGTTGGGTCTGATGTGTCCCTTTTTCTTGCATTCAAAGCAAGTCACTTCTTTGTTAGAATCATCTTCCTCTGTTGACTTGTTTTGAAACCTTTGAGAGCTTTGTTTCTTCCAATTGAATTTCCTTCCTTTTCTGTTCAACTTTCTAAATCTCTTTATCATGAGTGCTAGTTCTTCATCATCTAGATCTTCTTCAGAGTCTGTAGCATCAGAATAGTCATTAGACTTTAAGGCAATAGATTTCTTACCTTTTGAATCTTCCTCTTCGTTGGTCTGTTCCACTTCATAAGATTGAAGAGTCCCAACCAGTTCGTCTACAGAGAGTGGAGCAATCCTCTGCGTCTCTCTTATTGAGGTTTTTATGTAATTCCAGTCTTTAAAGAGTCCTCGAAGGAGTTTGTTGACCTTCATATGTCCTGAGATTGGATGTCCCTGATATTCAAGACCATTCACAATTTCAGTAAAGCGACTAAACATATCAGTTATTGATTCTCCTGATCTCATCTTAAAGACTTCATATTGTCCCAAAAGAATATTGATCCTCGTTTCTTTCACACGATCAGTTCCTTCATAGGTAATGTGAAGCCTATCCCAGACTTCTTTTGATGTATCACAAGAAGATATTCTATTATACTCAGTAGAGGATAAAGCACAATATAAGGAGTAAATAGCTTTGGCATCAAGAGTCTGTCTCTTGGTGATTTCTTCTTGAGTCAGTAGAGTGGGATCAGCAGTTTCTTTTCCTCTCTCTGATTCTGATGCAGCAGTAGGAATGATTCATTTATCAACAACTTCCCATTCCAAAGGATCTTTCGATCTTAGGAATGTCTTCATCTTATTTTTCCATATGTTGTAGTCTTTTCCATCAAAGTATGGAGGTCTGGTATTGCTTTGACCTTCAACCAACCCTGTAGGCAACATACTAGCCATAGATCTTTTACTCATAAGTAAAGACACTTCTTATGAACAAGTACACAAGCTCTGATACCAATTGTTAGGACTAGAATTAGCACCTAGAGGGGGGTGAATAGGTGATTAAAGCAATTTTAACAATTTAATCTTAATGAGAGATTAATGAATTAAACCAACAATCGCTGCAAATGAAAGTAATGAAAGATAAAAGGATTAGGGATAGAGAATCAAGACTCCAGATTTATAGTGGTTCGGCTTAGACCAAGCCTACGTCCACTCTCCCGCACGGACAGCCCTTCTGGCTGGATTTCACTAAGAATCAAAAAGAGTGATTACAATCTCACGCTCTTGAGTCTACAGTGTAGAAGCTCTACTACACTTCCTCAAGTTCTCACAATAGTATGATCTCTCTTTTGATTACATATAACGCTCGAAGAATAAGATCACAAAATAGAAAAGGAGATTCAGACTTTGAAATTCTTCTATTCGGCACCCTTTAACAATTGGAGCATCTCTCTTATATACTTCTTCATGCCTTCAATACCGTTGGCACATTCCAAAGAAGTTCTTCCAATCAACCCATTGGACAGAATCAATAAGAGAGATCTCGAGCTCTTTAAGGTAAGTGTTGATAGCTCATCAATCCTGCTCGCCCATACAATCAGGATCTTGGTTTCCATAAGTAGATCCTTCCAAATATAAGTTGCGAAATCTTTAGAGAATCTATACATATTCGAATACGAAAGTAAGATCTTCTAGTGCTGAATCCAGTAGAAAGATATTCTCTAGCCGTTAGAATAAAGACCATATAAGATCAAAATAAAAGTTGGTCTGGAGACTGTCCATGAGAGTAGACTTTGAAACATGAGTCTTGCTAGCTTCAGACTTTGATCTTCAGACTTTATCAGTAGAGTCTGTAAGTCTTCAGACTAGACTGAGGAAAATGTTTTGTCAACTTCAAAATACCTGAAGAGAATTTATCCAACAGCCATGAAAATGGTTACCCCTACCCTCCGGATTTACATACCGACAAGCATACAATCAGGCATCCCGAAACTCCCGGGGACCCTCTTGGGCACTGCGGACCCAGCCATCCAACGGCATCAACTCATTCGATTCTATGGGCATCCCGACTCCCGGGGCATCCCGAATCCCGGGGCATCGTCGACTCAACCGATCGACGGCATCATTAACATCTTAACTTATTTTAACACCAAAACACATTTTGATGCAATGACATCAAGAGTCCATGAGTATTCATCAAAATCTCAGTAATGAATGACTTGTCAAATACCAAAAATCATCATACTAAATGATAAACCAAAATGTATTCACTATTGGAAATACGTTTGAGTAAATTTGAAATACTATCAACAACAAAAAATCAGAATGCACGGTGTCTATAAAATTTCAGTATGCACGTAGGTTTTTGGGTTTCACACGCTAGCAGAAAACATTACACCCCCACGATCAGTCTTGTGTCGATCATTCCATTACCGAAAATCTGACCTTTATGCATGTTATAATTTAAATAATTCCTCGTAACTCCTATTCAGAAAAAATTGAACCAAATTCTACTTAGAAACCTCCATAAATAGTTGGCAAGGTTACTAGCTACAAGAGGATTGTTCCGGACAGCATAGATTCAATAAGTCTCACGCCTATACCTTGTCAAATCCGCTTCTAAAGTCTAAAAATCTATATCTATGACTCTAGATCAAATGACTCCAAAGAACATATAGAGAACCAAAATGCTTCCTCAATTTCTCAATTCCAATCCACTTCTATCACTCACAATTCAGCAATTCAGCCTTCATCTTAACATTTCCTCAAGTCTATTTGCACTACACTAGACAATAACAGTAATGCATTATATAGGTTAGTAGACTTTGCTTGCCTCGAGTTCTACGGTGATGACGGCGAGGGGTGTGCAGCGAGCAGAGGACGATCTTCTTCCCTCCTTTCTCTCCGCTCGCTTGCGTTCTCTCTCTCTCTCTCTCTCTCTCTCTCTCTCTCTCTCTCTCTCTCTCTCGTTCGCTGTGCTCACTCGTTGAACTCTCTTTTCTCGGTTACAAACACAATGGCCACTGGTTTTACTAAAAACTAGTCAACTTAAGAGGGGAATTTTCGATGGTTTAATCAGGCGAGAGGCAGCTGGAGCACACGTGTCCAGCTAGCTCAAATTTCCTCTCAGCCAGCTCAAATTTCCCCTCAGCCGCTCGACACTTTGCCTCTCTAAGCGAGGAACGTGTCTTCAGCATTTTAATTAATCCTTTTCTTAGTCTTAATTTGCTGGCTGATAATGGGGAAGCAACGTGGCTAACGTTGGCCCTGCTTCGGTCAATATTTCCTTCATAATGTTGACTAAAGCATCGACCAAATGGAAAGAGATTGGAGCAGCGTTGGGTGCGGGTGATTCCTCCTCTCCACGCGGGCATGCATGTTCCTCACGCATGGCCAAGTTCCGTTCCTTCAACTCTCAAAAATCAATGGATCGAAACCCGAATTCCTCTCTTACTTCATGAACACTTAGGTAGTATAGCCGTGTAGTGTCGTCGGAAAAATATTCACGGGTCGGCGGGGTCGAGTGTGGTGCCAATAAGGCCGATGATACGATGGAGCCCAACACCCGTGCCGATGACGGAATCCGATGACATCTTCGTCAATCCGCGATGTACCGTCATTTTCCAAGGTCAGCGAAGTACGGATGAGGTTGGTTTCACTTGAACTTATGAAAGTTTTCCGACAAGACTATGGTTTATTCGATGACTAGATCAATACTAAATGAAATGCGTTGGTCCAACAATAATACGAACCAAATGTTCGCATGTAACGCCAACGACATCATCCGACAATACTTTCGTCACTTAATCACGGATCGCCGGCTATCCAAGGGTCATCAAAATTCTCGAGCGCCACAGTATTTGCTTTATACCTTTTTCACCAAAATGTCCCAAACGATAATGCCAAAGAGTAGACAAATCACATGTACCATTGTAGTTGCAACCATATCACTGATATTGTCTTCTTGGAGAAAGTAAATTGTACCTGTACACTTTCCCTTTACTATTATTGTTACCCTTGAGGTTATCTTCCACTCTCCACATCCAAAGGTTGTTACCAAACCTTCTTGGCCAAGTTTACTAGTTGAAATCAGATTTTTCTCTAATTCTGGAATATGCCTAGTTTCATGCAAAACTAGACGTCCTCCACCTGAGATGTTCACAGTCATAGTTCCTTTTCCAACAATGGGACACACGTGGCCGTTTCCCACAACCACATGTTCGAAATCTCCACTGGCATAATCATCAAATATGTCTCTTTGCGAGGTGCAATGAAAAGAAGCACCGGAATCAATAAACCATTTATCTGTCATCAAGTCAAACCCTGCAGACAAACACAAGTTATCTAGCAAAGATTCATCATTAACCACATTAGCTCCTTGATTCTCATCTTACTGCTTCTTTTTGTAGGCTTCACACTGAAACCTCCGGTGTCCGGTTTGGTGACAAAACCAACACTCATCTTTTGCAACCTGTCTCTTACCCCTTGATTGTGATCTGCCACGCCCATTGAATTTTCCTCTACTTTTACTTCTTCCACGGTTCTCCACTGCGAGTGCCGTTGAAGATGTAGATGCCGAAAAATTATCTCCACCTGAGACTTTCCTTCGCATCTCTTCATCCATGATACTACTCACAGCATCATCAAGAGTTAAATCATCCTTCATGGTGCTCAAAATTCCCCACACTGCGGTATTGTAACTTTCTGGAAGAGAACATAAAAATAATAAGGCTTCAAGCTTCATATCTAAATTTATGCTTGTGAATTCCAATTGACCTGTAACCTGTGTGAAACTATTAACATGCTCTGCCACAGAACCTCTATCAGATAACTTCATATTAACCAGTTTCTTCAGCAAAATTACCTAATTTGATGTGGACGGCTTCTCATAAATATTCGTTAGAATATACATGGTTTCTTTTGCAAATTTTGCATTCACGATGTGGTACTCGGTCTTTTTTGTCAACCCTAGACGAATCGCACCTAATGCCTTTCAATTAAGAATTTTCCATCTGGCTTCTGTGGTCGGATCCACTTCTGCCATCTCGGGCTTCCAACCCTCAAGTGGTGCATAAAGATCTTTTTGATAAAGATAATCCTAGATTTGTAGTTTCTACCATCCGAAATCTTGCCCATCGAACTTATCGATTTTGATTTTATCTTCTGCCATACTATTTGCTTTCAATTGAACATCACCGAAAAACCCTCAATGTTCTCGATTAGCCAACCCACGCTCCGATACCAGTTGTTACGAAATCGCACGCGATTCCAAAAAAATAACGCTCGTAAACAATTCACCAAGCAGAATATAATAATAAAATAACATAATCAGAAGAACATGCCAGAAAATTTGTTAACAAAGTTCACCCAAACCTAGGCTACGTCTTCGTGCAAAGGCACTCTTTGAATCCACTAGACTTCGAAAAAAGTTGGAATACAACAATGATCTTCTCTCAAGATCAAGGCATAAAGAGATTGAGAACTCTCATAAAGAAAAAACTCATTTTTTTCTTCTCTCTTTTTCTTGCCTCTTTATTTTTTTTAGTGTCTTGACGGCTAGCATCCTGTCATCGTTAATATAAATGTGTAGCTTTTAACCTAAAAGCAAATCTAATAGAAAAGACAAAAAAGCCCCTAAAAATATTTGGCTTCATCTATAACAGATGCCACACCATGACCTAAGTCAGCTACAAGCTTAGAGAGTTCCCTCTCTAAAATAGTGCATTGTACTTATGTCAGGTCTGGAACAACAGTATGTAGAACCCAGTCCCCAGGACTGTTAATGAAAGGGACAAAGCTTATCCCAGAATACTTAGATTTCTTCAGGCACTAATTTCTGGTATCAGATGGCCCCTAAGAGCATCAGTGATCCTTCCATGTTGCTCAATCCAGTCGGTTGCCTCTTGAGCTTTTTCAACTACCAAAACTCTTACTTGAGAAAAGTCACGAGCCTAAATTTCAAAAGAAGCACCTACTTTTTCTCCACACTACAAGTTGCTTCAGCAACAATTGACTTTGCAGATGTCTAAATTATTTTAGTTTCAAAATATCAGTAGAGATAGTACCACTCACCTTGATATACCCTTAACCAAACAAAAAGCTCATTCGAATCAATGAACTTGTGTTGACACCTAAATTTTGGCAACCCGTTTAGTCATTTATCGCATTAAAAATTAGGGGGTAATTTTATTCCTGAAAAAATATTAATTGCATAACATATATATTTAGTTGCATTTATTTTAATTTGCATTTTTTGCATTTATTTACAATGGGCCGGTGACAGATGGGTTCGAATTGATGGTTCAGAACTTTAATTTGATGAGTTGGGCAAAGCCCATGAAGAGAGCAAATCGGCCCAAGCCCGTATCCTCGGGGAGATTTACGGATTTATCTTTTATGAGAATTCAAAAGCAAATATTGCGTTCGGAAAAGAAAATATTGCGTTTGGAAAAGAAATCTCCGTGGATATGGATTTTGAAAAAATTAAAACCCTAATCCGTGGCCTATAAATAGGTTAAACGCGTAGGGTTTTGGGGGCCACACAATAGAAAAACACAGCCACATTGAGAGGGGTTTTTTCCTTTTGATCACATCGAGGGCTTCTCTTCGTTCTAGGTATAAAAAAAAAACACAATACAAAGAGAGGAGAAAAGTTTTCTTTGTGGGGTTTCTTTTCGAGGTCAAAAACTGAACAAAACAAGAAAAAAGTTTCGGTCCTTTAGGGAAGGGGAAAAGTGAGCAAAGGCTTTTTCCCTTCTACTGAAAGTACAGTAGAGAAAGAGAGAGACAAGTGAGGGACGTGGGGTAGAGGGCAGAAAAAAGATAAAAGATAAAGGGAAAGGAAAAATGGCACTATTCACCTTCTTTGTTGCTCCTCCTCACAGCTGCTCGAAGCCTCCTTTGCGCCGACCGCCGCATAGCATCGTCGTTCGTCCGCGAGTCATCAGCTACCGCCGCACCACTCTCCGCCAGCCACCGTCGCATTGCTGCCCGAGCACCAGATCCCAAGTCCCCGCGACATCGCCTCTGTCCATAGCCGCGACGCAGCCGCAACTGTCCTTCTGCCCAAGCCGCCAGCCACCGCAAGCTCGCAATACTAGCAACCCTCGAGGTCGCTGCCGTCCTACCCAGCAATTGAAGCCCGAGCCCTCACTTTGCTCCCAACCGTGAAGTAGCCTCTGCTCCTGCGTCACCCACATCTTGCAACCAGATTTGCTGCGCCGGAACGCTGACCTGCGAGTCAGCCGCCGACCCCCTGCTGCTGAATCGCTTCCTTCACCGCTACCTCTGGAGTTGCAAGCACCTGCAGCAACCTCCGCCTCTGGTTCGACGCCCGGCAGCTCCCTATCCAAGCTATGACCTAGCACCGCTGCAACCCAAGTGTCTCCTGCAGTGGCCCGCCAACCCAGCAACACCGTTGACACATGCTGTTCCGCCCTCTGCCGCTGCTGGTCCACCGGCTGCCGCCCCTCACCGGAGCTTCAAATGCCGGCGACCTGCCGCCCTTGGCAACCCACCACGAGCACAAGCCTTGCTTGGAAGGAAAAAAAAGAAAAACAAAACAAAAGGAAAAGATACAAATTAGGTAGTTTTTTATTTACTTTATTTTAATTTATTATTTTTATATTTTGCTTCTTTAGTAGAATTATTCCTTGATGTAAGGTTGAAATTCCCAACATGAAGTAGCCTCTTAAATTAGGGATTGACAGACCGATTTTCACGCCCGAAATCTGACTCACAATCGCTTGGAAAATCGCCAATCCGATCTCACGCCCGAGATTCGATTCGCGATTTTGTTGAAAATTGGCCAACCCGATCTCATGCGCGAAATATGGTTCGTCAATTTATGGATATCAATCTTATCTTGTCTTATTTGCTGTCATGTTGGTTGAATTAATTTTATTTTCGTAAAAGAAAAAATCCAAAAAAATATTTGAGTTAAGATTATGTTTGTTTTAGAATATTTCTTGTTTTAGGGTTATCTTGCCTATTTAAAATAAGGATTTTATTTCGAATTTTTAAAATAAAAAAAAAATCCAAAAAATGCATTCATTTGGGATGTTAGTTTTAAAAAAAAAATTGAATTGCACGGTTAATTATTTGGCAATTTTAATTTCGAATTTCATAAAAGAAAAAGAAAAAATTAGAATTAGGTTCATGAAATGCACATCATTTAGTGATTGTTGCTAGGTTCATTTAATTAGAAATTGCCCATCATTAAGATTAGGTCATTTTGGTTAATTTAGATTTGCATATTTAATTATTGCATGTTCATTAAGAAAACACAAAAAATTACTTTACTCATTCATATAGTTTAGGCTATGATCTTCATTAAATAAAGCATGATCTTCATTAAATAAATGAAAACAAAAAAAATTAAGTGATTGCGTATTAATTAGAAATCATATCTAGGATTGTCGATGTGAATTCTGATCTAATATTGCAGATGTTTTCGTTACTACCCATTAGACAGATCTGTATCTAGAAGATTTGGTAACCGTTGAGTGATAGAAGTAGAATCCCAAATTGATTCCGATCGCCCGTACAAACAGAATCTTGGTTTCCATAAGTAAAGCTTCTTCGTATAGAAAGTTCTTGTCTTCAAGATCCAATTGTCAATCAATTAGATTAAGTCAATCAAATCAATCTTGATGTGGAATCCAAACTAGATCACTAGCCGTTATATCTTCGGGGCTTGTGTTACGTTCTATCGAATCTGGATGTAAAGTCTGAGAGCAATAGACTTTACAATCTGAATCTGAGTGCGATAGACTTTGCAATCTAAGTCTGAACATATTCTGCTTCTGAACATATTTAGCTTTAAGGTCTGTACCCAGTTCAGCTTCAGCATAGCGTCCGTCTTTTGGTTCTTCCAAGCATAGACTTCAACAATATCATTTACATGTTCTATCATCTGCATAGTCTATTACTCAACCATCAAACACGTTAGTAGCCTTTGATTTATTTTGTCATCTTCAAAACATCATAAGGGATTTCCCTAACACAGTGTCGATGGCAGATCAACAGCAAATTATAAGTCGTGTTTCATCCACACATGCCATCCATATCAAGCAACCATCGGCTTAACAACTAGCATGTGAATAAATCACAATTATACATCACCGACATCTATGCAAATTCATTTATCACCATCCTGGCTCAACCAGGCCCTCCCGGCTCAACTAAGGCATCCAACTTCATTCGTTGAGCTTATACTATATTCGAAAGAGAGATAAATACTTGTGAGACCTTGAGGAAGTGTAGTAGAGTCTCTACACTATGGAATCAAGGACGTGAAACTGTAATATCTCTTTTGATTCTTAGTGAAATCCAGCCGAAGGGCTGTCAGTGCGGGAGAGTGGACATAAGCTTGGTCTAAGCCGAACTACTATAAACTCTGCGTTCCAATTCTCTTTCCCTAAACTCTTTACTTTAACTTTTAGTTTATATATATGTTTACTGTCTTCTACATCTTCAGTATATCTTTATCAAAAGATGAATTAAACTGTTAAGTTTTTGTAAAGATCGCTTTAACACCTATTCACCCCCCTCTAGGTGTTAGTACTAGCCCTTTCAATTGGTATCAGAGCCCGTGTACTCATTTAATTGAAGTGTTTTTACTTCTGAGTTAAAGATCTATCGTTAGTATGTTGGCTCCAGGTTTGGTTGAAGGTCAAAGTAACACAAGACCACCTTACTTCGATGGAAAGGATTACAACATATGAAAAAACAAGATGAAAGCTTTCCTAAGATCGAAAGATTCTCTAGAATGGGATGTGGTAGACAAATGAATCATTCCAAAACCTGCATCAATTTTAGAAAGAGGAAAAGAAGCTGCAACTGCTAGCGAGATGGCTCAAGAAGAAATAACCAAGAGACAAGCTCTTGATGCTAAAGCAATTTATTCCTTATATTGTGCTTTATCTCCTACTGAGTATAACAGAATATCTTCTTGTGAAACAACTAAAGAAGTCTGGGATAGGCTACACATTACTTATGAAGGAACTGATCGAGTGAAGGAGACGAGGATTAATATTCTACTCGAACATTATGAAACCTTCAAGATGAAATCAGGAGAACCTATCACTGATATGTTTAGTTGTTTTACTGAAATAGTAAACGGTCTAGAATATCAGGGACAGCCAATCTCAGAACCAATGAAGGTCAACAAATTGTTGCATGGACTCTCCAAAGACTGGAATCACATAAAAACTTCAATAAGGGAAACACAAAGGATCATGTCGCTTTCTGTAGACGAACTAGTTGGCACACTTCAGTCCTATAAAGTGGAGAAAATCAATGAGGAGGAAAATCCTAAAGGTAAGAAATCAATTGCTTTGAAATCTAACGATGATTCTGATGTTACAGATTCTGAAGATGATATGGATGATGAAGAGTTGGCCCTTATGATAAAGAGGTTCAGGAAACTGAATAAAAAGGGAAGAAAGTTTAATTAGAAGAAACAAAGCACTCAAAAGTTTCAAAACAAATTTACTGAGGATGATGAAGCCAATAAAGATGTAATCTATTTTGAATGCAAGAAAAAGGGACACATTAGACCCAATTGTCTTATGTTGAAGAAAAAGAAGGGAAAAGCTAAGAAATACAGGAAGGCTCTCAAAGCAAAGACATTGAGTGATACTGAATGCGAAAAAAGCGATGAAGATTACGCCAACATATGTTTAATGGAAAAATCAGAATCAGACTCAGATAGTGAAATCGAGGTCACCATCAAGAAAAAGATTAAATGGTATTTGGATAGTGGTTGTTCAAGACATATGACTGGAGATTCAAATTGTTTTATAAAACTTGTTCAAAAGAATGGTGGAAAAGTCTCTTTTGGTGGAAATAGCAAAGGAAGGATTGTTGGATGTGGAACTGTAAAGATTGGAAGTCTCACAATCAACAATGTCTCCTTGGTGGAAGGATTAAATTACAATCTACTCAGCATTAGTCAACTATGCGACTCTGGTTTTAAAATCAATTTTCAAGAAGGAGTATGTTCGGGAACCAGTAAAGATTTTTCTCATTCTTTTACTGAACGAAGACATTGGAACATCTATCTTCTAGATATAAAACCAAAAAGTTTGCAATGTCTGATTTCAATTCAAGATGAAGCAAATCTTTGGCATCGAAAGCTTGGCCATGTCAACATGAAGCAAATTGCCAAGATCTCTTCCAAAAATCTTGTTCGTGGACTACCCAACCTGAAGTATCAAAATTCTGACTTATGCACACCTTGTGTATTAGGAAAACAGGTTAGAAGTTCTTTTAAACCGGTAAATCAAGTTTCTACTAATCGTATTTTGCAGCTTCTGCATATGGATCTCTTTGGACCAACCAGAACTCAAAGCATTGGTGGAAAGAAATATTGCCTAGTAATTGTGGATGATTACTCTCGATTTACTTGGGTCTACTTTTTGGCAAGTAAGTCTGAAACATTCTCTTACTTTTCAAAGTTTGCCAAGAAAGTTCAGAATGAGATAGGATATGCTATTTCAAGCATTGAGGTGAGTTCAAAAATCAAGACTTTACAAAATTTTGTGATGATTCAGGTATTCAGCATGTTTTTTCCTCTCCATATACTCCAGAGCATAATGGAGTTGTGGAAAGAAAGAATAGATTTCTGCAAGAGATGGCAAGAACTCTTTTAATAGAAAGCAATATTTCTTCTCGTTTTTGGGCTAAAGCAGTTTCTACAGCTTGCTATGTTATTAACAGAGTATTCTTAAGGCCTATTATGGAGAAAACTCCCTATGAGTTATTCAAAGGAAAAAAGCCAATTGTTTCTTACTTTCATGTGTTTGGCTGCAAATGTTTTGTTTTGAAAAATACAAATGATTGAACTGGTAAGTTTGAAGAAAAATCAGATAAATGAATTTTCCTTGGCTACTCAACCTCAAGCAAAGCTTATAGAGTATTCAACAAAAAGACTCAGACCGTGGAAGAATCTATGAGTGTCAAATTTCAAGATGCTCTACAAAGTGAACTGATTCAGACTCAACCTGAAGAATCTGAATCTACTTTACAACTTACAAAGTCTACTTCCCCTGAAGTGGGTCAGAATTTTGAAGATCTTCAACAAGCAGAAGTTGAAGAATCAACTGAAGAAAAGGACCAGCATGTTGTCAGACCAACCAGCAACTGGAAGCACAAGTCTAGTCATCCCAAAGAACTTATCATTGGTGATGTTCATGAAGGGATTCGCACCAGATCTAAAAAGCAAGAAGAGTCTAGCGTCGTGGCACTTATTTCTGAAATAGAACCCAGAAGTATAGAAGAAGCTTTAGCTAATGAAAGCTGGATTGAAGCAATGCAAGAAGAACGCAGACAGTTCAGCATCAACGATGTTTGGAAATTAACTCCTAAACCAAAAGATAAATCAATTATTGGAGCTAAATGCATTTTCAGGAACAAGATGAACGAAAAAGGAAAAGTGGTAAGGAACAAAGCAAGCCCCGTGGCCAAAGGATATGCGCAAGAAGAAGGGATAGACTATGATGAAACCTACGCACCAGTAGCAAGGTTAGAAGTAATTAGATTATTACTTGCTTTTGCCTGTTATAAAAATTTCTGGTTATTCCAAATGGACGTCAAGAGTGCTTTCTTAAATGGATTTATCCAAGAAGAAGTCTATGTGGAACAACCTCCTGGATTTGAAGATCCAAAGAAACTAGACTCAATATTCAGACTAAAAAAAGCTCTATATGGATTAAAGCAAGCACCTCGAGCATGGTATGACAGGTTAAGTAAGTTTCTAATTCAAAATGGTTTTAACAAAGGGAAAGTGGATATTACCTTGTTTATTAAAAGGGAAGGTAAAAACTTTCTACTTGTTCAAATCTATGTTGATGATATTATATTTGGATCACCTAACGAAAGCCTGTGCAAGAAGTTTTCTAAGACTATGCAGGACGAATTTGAGATGAGCATGATGGGTGAACTCTCCTTCTTTCTCGGATTACAAGTAAAACAATTGAAGGAATGAATTTTTATTCACCAAGAAAAATATGCAAAAGAACTCGTCAAAAAGTTCGGTTTGGAGAATTGCAAAAAGACTGAGATACCAATGTCAAGCTCTTCGAAGCTGGACAAAGATGAAGGAGAAAAGAAAGTTGACTAGAAGCTCTACAGGAGTATTATTGGTTCACTTCTTTATCTTACTGCTTCTAGACCCGACATTTTGTTTAGTGATTGCATTTGTGTTAGATTTCAATCTGATCCCAAAGAATCTCATCTAAGTACTGCAAAACGCATCATCAAATATGTCGCAACTACCTCAAAGTTAGGCCTATGGTATCCTAAAAAATGAGACTTTACTCTCCTTGGATATTCATACGCAGATCTAGCAGGTTGCAGAGTTGATAGAAAGAGTATATCAGGTACTTGTCAATTGCTGTGAAACAGAACAGTATCTTGGTTCTCAAGGAAGCAAAGCACTATGGCTCTTTCAACAGCAGAAGTAGAATATGTGGCCCTTGGAAGTTGATGTTCTCAAATCTTATAGATAAAACAACAACTGAGAGACTTTGGAATTGAAGATTCATGCACCGAGATCAAATCTGACAATACAAGTGCAATTAATCTCACAAAGAATCTAATTCTTCATTCAATAGCAAAGCATATAGAGATCCAACATCACTTTATTAGAAATCATGTCCAAAGTGGTGAAGTTATGATCCAGTTCATCGATTCAAAGAATCAACTGGCGGATATATTTACAAAGCCACTGGAAAAAAATTTATTCGAGTCTATACACACCAGACTAAACATCACATCCTTTAACTATTAAAGTCTGAAGATGCTCAGACTCAGAGGTAAAATCTGAAGGTGCTCAGACTCAGAAGGCCAAGAGTTACGATTGTAAGTTATTTTTTGTTCTAGTAATTTGAATTTCTTGGAAAGGTACATTTACCTATCGCTAATTGATTGGAATTATTTTTCCAAGTTTCATTCTTGAATTAATGACATTTATTCATTTTCGAAAAGGCAATTATTCAAAAAGGCAGTTATCTATTTTTTGAAAAAGGCAGTTATCCATTTTCGAAAAATGAAGTTATTATTTTCAAGAAGGCATTTTTATTTCTCCTTTTCACGACGTTTCATTTACCTCGCTTCACTCGCTTTATAAATGGTAAAAAGTCGTTTTCTTCGTTTTTCACTCGCAAACCCTAACTTTCTCCCACTTGCTCTCACTTTCTCTGTTGTTTAATCCAAAAAGTTTTCATCTTTTCGAGCAAAGTTGTGAAATTCTCTCTTGAATCGACAATGTCTTCGAGAAAGTCTTCAAGGATTGCAAGCAGGGGACCACGCAATATGCCTGTGGGTCCTACCCATTTTGACTTGACCGAGGAAGAAGATTCTTCACCTCCACAGCAACCAAGTCAGCGACAATATTCTCAACAGCGTCACACTCCTCCATCGACTCATACTGAAGAAGGAATTATGGAAGATGTTGAACCAATAAGAACTCTTACTCCTAAAGTCGCTTTCAAGCTTTACTCTTGCTTGAAAAAGGGTGGTACTGCTATGTCATTGATTGATGAGTTTTTACGAGAGAAATGATACAGAAATGAAACCATGTTCTTGCGTGACATGGAAAAGATGGGAATTGCCGAAAAAGGGTCGGCTAAAAACGTCTTTGCTAACTTTCCTAGCGAACCGCGGTTTGGTACGGTGAATCAACCCGAAGGGCGAGATGACGATGAGAGAATGTTTACACATTTCCAGCCTAGATCTAGCGTGGTTGCAAATGTTGCTGGAGATAGTTCAAGTCTTTTTAGATTGAAGAATCACAAAATGGTCTATTTGGACTTAATGAAGAGAGGGGTCATGAACCCTAGAAGTGTTAATTTCAATTTCCTTGATTCGGTGAAAGTTAATCTGCGAGAGAAGTTTGCTCTGTTACAATTAGAGCATTTTTGTTCTGAATCAACTGCTGCCTACCCTGAACTTATGGCCTATTTCTATTCGAATCTGTCTTTTGTGGATGCAAACAGTTTTTCTTTTACTGTGAAAGATAAGGAGTTCGTGGTGAACATGGGCACTTTGGCTGATCTAATTGGAGTGGAAAGAGGGTGTTTCCAACCAATTAATATATATGTTGCTCATGATTCTTTGTCCTTGGTGAAGGACGGGATTTCTGAAGGCAAGATATCCTACTCTAGGATGAATGCCACCAATATCCTTCTGCACAAGATCATCATCAATTGCATTAAACTAAAATCAACATCCAAGATTGACGTGTCTCGGTCTGAAGCAAAATTGATGCATGCCATCAATATCGGCTACAAGTTCTCTCTGCCTCACACCATTTTGTTTCACATGTACAGGACTGTGGTGAAAGTTAAGGGACAACTCCCTTATTCTGCTCTTATTACATGCCTTTTTAGGCATTTTCACATTCACATGCATGCTCCTTTATGTCTGACCAGCATTAATTCGATGGTGATTGGATTCAAAATGATCACCAAGATGTGTCTAAAAGAGTTGAACAAGGTGTTAGAGTGGATGAATGAGAAGTCTCCATCAAAGGCAAAACCAATTTCTCCAGGGACTAAGAGGATAGGTAAGGAGCCCATGGGTGCTTCAGCAAAGAAGAAGAGAACTCTCATCTTGGAGGATGAAGAAGATGAGGATGAGATGACTCTCTCTGCCTTGAGGAACTTGAAAAGTTTTGTCAGTTTTCGCGAGACAAAAGAAGAGATTGAGAAAAGAGATGCAAACAGAAGAGAAAGAGAAGAAGCAGAAGGAGAAGAGGAAAGAAGAGAAGAAGCAGAAGAAGCAGAAGAAAGAGAAGAAGCAGAAGGAGAAGAGGAAAGAAGAGAAGAAGCAGAAGAGGAAGAGGAAAGAGAAGTAGAAGCGGAAGAAGAAGAACGAAGAAGAGAAGGAGAAGAGGACAAAGGAGAAGAGGAAGGAAGAGAGGAAGAAGTGGCTCAGGATGAATCTTTTGAGCCCACTTTGGCTGTATCCCTGTCGAGCCATTTTGGAAAGACGAAGAGTGGAATTGTTGGTGAGTAAGCTCAAGAAAAAGATCACACCCCTACCGACGTAGAACAAGAAGAAGAATCTATCTCTCCTCCCAAAGGCACTCATTCAAGGGGAGATGCGGTTAGACAATGTGGATCTACACCTGGACCTGACTCAACTAGACCTAGTTCTGCCACAGCACATCCCGTAGACTTTTCGCGACTACTAGAAATTCTATTGGATGTGAGGAAAGAATAGTATGCTTTGAGCTATGAATTGCAGGTTTTCAAGAATGCCTTCATGTCTACCTCAATGTCTCTTCACGATCAGTTAGATGCCCTAAAGACGCAAGTGCAAGATTCTATGAAGGGTGCAGATTCTATGAAGGAGGCTATCGAAAAACTTGAGAAGACAGTGCATTCAATGGAAGAATTCCAGCTTATTCGCTTGCCCAAACAGCCTTGACTTTCTTTATTCTTAAAACAACTCTTTTTATTTTGTTCTCCAATTTTTGTTGTTGACAAAAAGGGGGAGAATGTTTGACTTGCAGCAGATTTGATATTTTGTTTGCTTTTGTTTTTTACTTTGGATTTCTGGATTTGTTTGGTTGTGGACTGCTTTTGATGCCTGCGGTTACTTAGGCTTTGTTAATGATTATGGAAGAATAGTTGATTTGTAGAACTAACATGTTATTTGTGGTTGCAGAATTGATGCTATTCATATCCTAATTCACTTATCCTTTATAAGATATCTTGTTTTGCAGGTCAAAAGTGTTCAAATCTGCAGAAAAGTTTTATCACCATAAAAAAGCGAGAGATTGTTGGAGAAAACTTCCCTATTTATTTTGAAGTTGACAAAACGTTTCCATCAGTCTAGTCTGAAGACTCATAAACTCTTTCGTCAAAGTCTGAAGACCTCCAGACTCAAGATTCAAAGTCTACCCTCACTGATAGTTTCTAGACCGACGAAGAGAAGACTTATCGAGATGCAAGCATATTCTTAAGGATTTGTTTCGTACGGTCAAAGAAGATCTCACAGCTGGAGATAGCACCTTGTGATCAAAATATTCTCATTGAAATCAATTTGGATAAATTGATCTGGTGATTGACAAAGCATACTTGGAAGGTTCTACTTATGGAAACCTAAATCCTGTGTATGGGCGAGCAGGATTGGTGGGCTATCTTCACATTCCTTAAATAAACTCGAGATCTTCCTAATTGATTATGTCCAACGGTATGATTGGAAGAACTCCTTTGGAATGTGCCAACGGATATGAAGGCATGGAGGAGTATATAAGAAAGACGCTCAAGTTTTTCAAGTGTGTGCGAGATAGAAGAATTCTAAAGTCTAAAGCTCCTAGTTCTTTGTTATTTCATTCGCTGAGCTTATACTACATTCGAAATAGAGATAAATACTTGTGAGACCTTGAGGAAGTGTAGTAGAGTCTCTACACTGTGAAATCAAGGACGTGAGACTGTAATATCTCTTTTGATTCTTTATGAAATCCAGCCGGTAGGCTGTCAGTGCGGGAGAGTGAACGTAGGCTTGATCTAAGCCGAACCACTATAAACTCTGTGTTCCAATTCTCTTTCCCTAAACTCTTTACTTTAACTTTTAGTTTATATATCCGTTTACTGTCTTCTACATCTTCAGTCTATCTTTATCAAAAGATGAATTAAACTGTTAAGTTTTTGTAAAGATCGCTTTAACACCTATTCACCCCCCCTCTAGGTGTTAGTACTAGCCCTTTCACATACAAGCCGATTCTTATCTTTTCTCTTAGACGACACATGCATGACCCAAAGGCGTGCTCAATTGTTCATGTGTCATGAATTTCTTATACTTCACTAGCAAATATGTCGGGAACTTAAATCAATTACTTAGTACCGATCTCCGCACCGGACAAAGCTCGGAAATGACATGCCTCAATGCGGATCCAAGATCTCGAGGCTTGGGTACACCTCGCTTTAGTGATGATCCCAAGCTTGACGAACCTCGGCTCCGACCTAATGTGAATACACATGTATCGTGAATGACCCGTGGCTCGCAATTTGATTCAACGCCAAGCGCAAAGTCCCCGCGTCCATTTGAACTATGGAAATCGGCATGCCTTGGTGCATAACCAAGACCTCGTGGATATGGGCAATCCCCGTACCAATCAAGATATAAAATCGACATGTCTCAATATCGATTTAGGACCTTGCGAACTTGGGCAATCCCCACACCAAGCAGGACTGGGACCCGACATCCTATTGATGCTAAACCAAGGCTTTATGACTTAGGCGACTTTGTCTTGCGATGAACTTAATCCGAACAAACCTTGATTTCATTCTGAACATTAAATGACTCAAGCACACGACTATGTGTAATAGCTAGCAAGATCAAACAAAAGACATTGCACACTATCCACGGCTTGACGAATGAGCACTTAACTAGTCTCAACAATGAGATCTACTTTTTTAGAGGAAAAAGAGGAATCTTAATTACCTTGACAAGCCTCAAGAACTAACTTGAATGGCTTGAAAGGTTGGTGGTGCGCAGCCAAGAGAAAGGACGAGGAGAAAGATGGTAGGCTTGAATGGCAAAGTAGGCTAAAGTGGTGGAAATGAATAAGAGCTCCTCTTATTGGTATGCACCAAGCTCATCATTACTCATCCAAGCGGCCCAATCACATTTCTTAAGGTGGCATGGCTATGACTTTGAGGTGGCAAGCCTATATTGCAAGATGGCGCACCTAATTTCATGATGTGGAGATCCAATGACTTAGTATCATCATTTAAGGCCTTACTTGTCTCCTTTTCATTGGGCCACATGAGTACTTAGCTCATTATTAAGGGGACAAGTAGGTGGCACTCTTAAAGATGAGGTGACATCAAGGCTATAGGATAGTCATAATTAGCTTTATTGTGTTATATTTTTATTGGGACATTTGGCTTAGATACTTTGCTTAATCTCCAAGGTGAATCCTTGGTAATCATGACTATATCTAGAAAAATCTAGGTGGAATGATGAGTCACCTTCCTTAATGAAGAAGTTAGGGTGTTCTAGAGAATTCCATTTTGTCATTTTCTTAGCAACTTGCCAATCATGAAGAAATAGGCTATCGAAAATGCAACCGGGACCGGATAATGGCTTTTTGTGTACATCCCCTAACGATCATTTTAACACATCTGAGGTTCGTGGCTAAGCCTCTCTCAGTGTAGTTGTCATACGTCAAGTTGCCTTTGTTGGCTAAATTGGCAACCTAAGACACAGGCTCAACGACCGGCCTTTAGATCGACGCCAATCAATCAGACTTAATTATGGATCAGCTGTAGGCTTCATCCAAGCTAACTCCCTATAGTCATGTGACTATTCCAGATTTGTCAAATTTATGCCCAACACACAGCCGCATCGAGTCGAATCATGGTCATTCACGACCGGTGCATGGCCAAGCAAAATCACCTACGATTGGCATATGACCGTTTGGACCGATCCATGATCACTGACTGATCCGTGGTGGTTGTGACCATCTCTTGATCAACCCTGACGGTCGGGTAGTCGTCCATTGACCAAACCGCTCGGGTCCATGATCGTGGTCATGGGATTGGTCCATGAACATTCCTTTGATCGATCCATGATCGTTACATGGCCAAATCTTGGAATGATCCATGACCTATCCTTTTCACTAGCACACCAAATTCACAACCATTTCTCATAGGTCAAAATTAGGATGTCACACCTTAAGTCAAACCATTATAAGTTCTAAGAGCATTGTTCTCTATCTTCATATGAAGTTAGACTCTTGTCAGGATGAAGATTTGTTGATTATGGCTAGAAGTTCATTCCGATTTATTTGGAATTAGACACGGGCTCATGATTTTTGGACACTGGGGTGTTTGTGAGGGCATGACAATGGAGGCGGACGATTGGATATGGAAGGAAAGGCCCCCCTGGCACGCGGACGAACTTGGCCACCAGGCGAGCACCGAGCCAAGGAGTGATTAGGCTAACGGCCAGGTCCAAGCAGGCCAGGCTTTCGGACAGCGCCTAATAACTATTATGTTTTCCAGCACAATCGTCAACAGCTTGGGCCTATTTTGGCAAGCACTCGGCCCAAGGCAGCCACAATTCAGACTTGTTAAGAAAAAACCCTTAATTTCAAAGTTTGTTTAAGATTAGAAACTTGCGACAGCACGAGAGCTTCCGCAATCCAAGAGAGTTCAAAGTATGAGAAAATTCCTTTATTGTGATTGATTGTTGTAGTTTAGGGTGTTGCTAAATATTGGAATCACTTGGATGTGGGCATTCCAAGCGATTGTAATCTTCATTCTACCAATTATAGTGAAACAACCTTATAGATCTCTTCACATGGAGTAGGCACATTGTCAAATCACGTAAATTCACAATGTTTATGTGTTATTTTTGCCATAAACTGATACAAAAGTGACTAAAGGGAAGGGGAAAGTTGCTTTCGGATACAACAAGAAACTGTATAGTGGGCTTAAGGGTGAAAAAAAACCATCTCTAGGAGGGATCAATCTCGAGATAGCTTGGTGACGGAGAGTTCGACGCCGTGTTCAGGTTCAATAACCAACCTAAGAGCAGGGGAGTGGATGTAGTTGGGAGAAAGGGTGAAGGAGAAGTTGGAGAGAAGCTGGGCAATGAGAATCTTGAGCTCCACCATGGCCAGGTTCTGCCCGAGGCACACGCGAGGTCCTACTCCGAAGGGCATGTACAAGTGCGGCAGCTTACAGGCTCCCGTGATCCCATTGGCGAATCTCCCCGGGTTGAAAGAGTAGGAGTCTGGCCCCCATATCTCAGGGTCCGTGTGCAGTGTTAACACCATCGTCCACACGTTCACTCCCTCCGGCACTTGCAGGTCCCCGAATTTCATATCCGTCAAGGCCTCCCTCGACACCACTGGCACGGGGGAGTATAGCCGCAGCGACTCGTTTATCACCATTGTGAGCTGCACCCAGGACAGAAAGGTTAACACATGCCGATGATCATGAAATCAAAACGTTATATTATGTGCACTCTGTCTTAAAGGTATGGGGAAGGCGCACCAGTTTCATCTTACGGATCACATCGGCATCAGGAAGACGGTCCCCACAAACCTCAAGAACCTCGGCACGCACACGATTTTGCCACTCTTGACTGGAAGCCAACAGCATGAGGCACCATGTCGCAGAGACGGCAGTGGTCTCGTACCCAGCCAAGTAAATGTTTTTGCAGTTGTCGACAATGATGCGGTCCATGGCCTCCTGGCTCAAGTCGCTGTTTTTGGCACCCTCGAGAAGCATCTGCAGAAGGTCCTTCTCATATGCAGCTTCCATCCTCTCCTTCACCACCTGCAGTATCAAACTGCGGACCTCCTTCTCCAGTGCCCAGGCTTCTCTGTTAGTCTTGGTGGGGAGGTATCTGCGTCATTGCATGAACAGAATTGATTAAAGCAGCTAAGCGACAGTGGATTTTATTTTTTCCCCTTTCTTTTCAAGGGGGTGGTATGGAAGGGGAGGCTTAATTGGAGGTTTTCTGGGAGAAAGAGAGATTTAACTTCGCACCTCATGCCAGGAATCCCAGTGGAAAGAACTTTCTTGGACATGGCCTCTTGGAGAGCCCTCAACTTGTGGAAGATCTCCTCTCCTTTGGCAAAATTGCTGCCAAAGCAGGCCCTGGAGATGACATCTCCGGAGAAACTTCTCATGTGCTGGTCGATGTTAATGCTGGCTACTCCACCGGCTGCGTCCACTTTGTTCTTCCAGGACTTCAACAGTGTCTCTGTGGACTCGTTAATGAGGTTTATCATTCCCTGCGAGCGGGCAAACTCAGAAATGTTAATTTAAGAAAAAATTGGTTGTGGTGATGATATTGAAAGACATCAAGTAAGATAACATACCTTGACCTTCTCCATATAGAGCTCGGGAGCGAGGATCTTGCGCTGATGGGCCCAGTGGGGGCCGTTGGAAGTTAAGATGCCTTGACCCATCAAGGGACCCCTCTCCTTGAACTGGTATGAGGGCTTCCCCAAGTCCAAAGATGTGCAGGTGGTAATCTCCCTCACCACGTCTGGTTGGTTCACATAGATTATCTGTGTGTTCCCCAGCGAGAAGGCAAATATATCTCCTGTAACAATCATAAGACATCAGCGCGTGAGATCAGCCTGTTCTGATTGTCCATGTCTGAACCACAAACGACCAATCCAAGTCATCTAAGAGAGGGGGAAGGAAAAATGATCTGATTCAGGAGTGGTGAATTATTCATTTATTTTACTGAGTGAGAACACGCCAAATCAAATTTAGTGTGAATGTGAGGAGCGACGCTGGGGCGCTGGAGGCGTTTTTGTTGGGTCCAATCCAGATCCAGCGCCAGAGGAGCCACCCAGCGTATGCATCACGCATCGATCATTAACAAAGACCTAACACTAACCCCATAAAAGAAAGAGCAGCCATTGGTGGTGAAGGAATCTTCAACATCTACCACCGTATGCCGTGCGGTGCGCTAAACGACATGACAGGCTTCAAACAACATCAACCTTGAACTACAGAAAACGTATGTCACGGTGATGCACGTTATTTGTCTATATCTGACTACGAAATCTAAGTAGCACCAACCTCTGAGTTTCATAAACTCTCTAATAATTGTACGAAAATCTTGCGTTTAGTTTCTGTAGTTTGGAACATGGAAAATCGAAACACGTGAATATTGTTAGATTAATCGTAGAAACGAGATGAAGATCCCAGTTAGGGCGGTGGGTAGGTGACCTACCGTATTGTTTTCTCCACTTGTCAAAGAAGGGAAAGAGGACTGCACAATCATGGCGGGCAGGGGGCTGCCCAGGCAGAGTCTTGGGAGCGGAAGAGGAGGAGGAGGATCTCGCCTTCTTGATCTCCATGATGTTGCCGAGCAAGAAGGCGGGGGGTGGTCCATTGATGCCTTGTTTCCTCAGCAAGGACCTCAACTTTTCTGGCTTCACCACCAAAGCGTTGTACAGCCTCAGAAACACTCCTATTACGCCCACCACGGCTATGGATATCAGCACCTTTGCGTTTAACAACTGCGGATATTCCATTGCTGATGATTCTCCCAAGTCCTAATGTGAACGTAACTCCGGAGTACTGGAGACTTGGAGATGACAGCACTGGTTGGGAGGTGGCCGATGGGTTTTGGTGGGATATATGGGGGGTTGTGATGCTGTTGCCAGATCCTACCGAGGCACACTTATATATACCTACAAAAGGGTGACCAGGACAAGGTCCCCGTGGAAGATGCTGGAAGTGCGA
Source organism: Eucalyptus pauciflora (assembly GCA_007663325.1). Classification (NCBI taxonomy): domain Eukaryota; kingdom Viridiplantae; phylum Streptophyta; class Magnoliopsida; order Myrtales; family Myrtaceae; genus Eucalyptus; species Eucalyptus pauciflora. The sequence continues at coordinate 878,421 of VMYD01000185.1, read as the reverse complement.
TAATTCTGCTTTATTAAAAGAAAAACGATATTTTAAGAGTGTCGCCCGCCAATTTGGTCCCGTCAAAGTGGAATATGGACCCCCTTTTGATTCGAAATAGGAATCTGCGAACCCATTTCACGACGACCGGCATAATTTGTCAAGGAGTGTGAACAACCGAGCACTACTTTGCTCCATGGACTTTAAAGCTGATTTCATTGAATCTTAGAACTTGTGAAATGTATAATTAAGTCATAAAACGGATCAAATTAGTGAATCAAGTCCTTCCGTTAAATTCTGTTCAACCTGTCGCGACCCAATTTTTCGGGTTTGCCACCTAAAACTAGGTTGATGGACTACTAAGCCTTTTAAGTTTAGCTCGGGCTTTCCCAAGCTCATACCAAATCGCGATTTAGGATTTTGACATGCAAAATATTATTATCTAGGAGTCGTCACTAATCAGTTTAGGATAGGTCGATTAGACACCTAAGTAAAATAATGGAAGTATTATTTTACTCCTACGAACCAGAGAGACTTGGTTACACTAGACTATCCTAGTGCCCTTTCGGTACCATTTCTTTTTAATTTTCAAAAATGTTTTGCAAGTAGCTTGATTTGATTTTAATTCATTTTCCTAACGTGTGAGGCGATCATGTGAGTGCACAAACCACCAATTTAACACCCGAGAAAACGAATAAAATAATGCATGGCATACCTTAAAGCAACGAAAGCATCTGCATTGTTAGATCAAAAATCATATAGACAATCCTAGATATGACTTCTAATTAACACGCAATTTCAATTTTTTTGTTTTCACTTTATTTAAATGAAAATCATGCAATGCATGCTAATAATCTAAATTATATGACATGAAGAAATGCAATCTAAATGATATAATTATAATAACATGCAATGCGATGCAATGACATACAAAATTATTTAAACTAAAATGACATGCCTCATGCAACTTAATGTCACGTGACATTTATTGAATGACTTAGTCTAATGACAAGAAAGTTCTAATTAATTGAACTTAATGAAAACTAAATGACGTGCATTTGATGTCTCTATTTTAAAAATGCAATCTATCCTAAAAATTGAAATTAATTTATGCAAAGACAAATTTTGTATTTTCTTTCATGAAATTCGAATGCAAACATGATCTAGCTAGATTAAAATTCTATCTAATTTAAAATAAAGATTAGGTCATATCAAATCATAATTTAAATTAAGACATTATCTCAACCTAACATGCAATCTATTTAATATGCAATGACGTGCAGAGCATGCCCTAATTCTACATGACATATGCATGATATTTTTTATTTTTAACAATGTTTGAAATTTAAAAATGCCACGCAATTAAACATGCAACTTAAATTAAACAAAAACTAAGATCCTAAATGAATGCATTTTTTTGTTTTATATATATTTTTTTAAAATCTAAAATAAAATCTATATTCTAGATATGCAAACTAACAAGAAATATTCTAAAACCAATTGAAATCCTAATTCAAATATCTTTTTTTATTTTTCTTAGTAATTTTCTAAAACAAGCATTAAATCTAAACAAACTAGATATTCAACAAATAAAAGATTAAAGTAAACGAAAAAATAACCCGTTATCTCACGGGTCAAATTAACGATTACTTTTAACCCTGAATATCACGACAAGAAATCAAAATAATTAAAAATCTAATCCGAAATCTTACGGATCAAATTAATAATTAAATTAATTCAACAATTAATATACCATAAACAAACCCAAGAGTTAATACAATTAAAAAAATGACCCGACATCTTACGGGTCAAATTAATAATTACAATATACCTTAGGGACAAATCCTATGGATAATGCCTATAATAAACAATTACCAATATTCCAATTGGTACAATAATAGCAAAACTTAAAAAAAAGGTAAATAAAATAAATGGCAATTAAAAGTAAATAAAATAAATGAAAGATAAAAGTAAAAATAAATAAACAACCTTAGGAGAAAAAAGGGGGTTGCAGATCGTCGGTCCGGCAAAGGCGTTGGGTCGCCGGCGTTCGGGCTCCGGCGCGGGTACTCCGGCGAGGGTGGTGCGGCGCGGAGGAGGCAGGTGCGGACGGCCACCGGCGATCGCGGGCGTCGTTGGCGACGAATTGACCACTGGATCTGAAATAGCTCGTCCGGGGGTGGCTCGGGCGCGCGATGAGGCGGAGGAATCGTGGGTCAGCGCGGGCTGAGCAGGGGTGGCGTTGGGCGCGCGATGCGGCGGATCGCAGGCGGAGGCTCGGGTCTGGAAGCGGGCGTCTGGGCGTCGGACGGGCGGAGGCAGGCGGTCTTCGGGTCTTCGTCGTCGGGCGGTGATCGCGCGTCGTCTCAAGAGCGGTAGCGGTGGAAGCTTCGTGGGAGTGACAGAAAAAAAGGCTGCAGATGCTTCGCACGGTCTTCTTCAAGTGCAGGCAGCCAAACTCAAGAAGATGATGAATAGTAGGGGTCACATCAACCCCACTCCTTCCTTTACGCTTTCCTTTCCACTTTTCTCTCTTGTCAGACCTTTTTTTCTTTCTTTTTTTAATTTTTCTTTTTCCCTCAAACGAAAGAAACCCTTGGTTGGTAACTCCTCTCACTTCCTTTTCTTTTTTTTTCTTTTGATTTCCAAAACACCTCCAAAAAAACCGAACAAAGCCTCCCCTCTCCTTTTGATTGTACGTGACCCATTTTATAAGCCAAAAAAATTGTATCTTCACGGTATATTTCATTTCTAATTTTGCTTGAACACGATACTTCTAAATATATCGCTGAAATATTTTTTTGCATATTCCATCAAGAAAATCCCTCTTTTGTGCAAAAGTGCATCTCCTCTTGTATATTACCTAAATATGTGAGAAATCTTAACGGAATATATAAAAAAATAAAATTTTCCTAAACTTATATGCCATATGATTGTTTTTTATTTTTTTATTTAGCAAAATCAAATCTCAAAATTTTAGGTGTCAATACAACCTTACTAATGAAAACTACTAATGTAGTTTTTTTTTTCTTTCCTACGTGACAATAAGTGATTAAATCATGAAACATAAGATCAAAATGATGTCAAATTAGTTCAAATATGTCTTTTTAATACAATTTTTATTTAAATTATATTAGAAATAAGCAAGTGTGTGCACGCCACCACCGCCCCCACCATCACCAACCTTGTCTGGAGTCAGCGAGGGTCGCCAGCCGTAGCTGGGGCCCAGCAATCCCCGTCGACCATTCCCCACCTTCATCGACCCTTCTCAACGATGGTGGAGCAACTGCAGCAAGCTTGCTTCAGTTTTCCCTTTTTTCTGTTTTTCTTTTTTTTTTTAAGTTTGCTTTTTTTTAATATAAGTTAAAAAAAATTGTATTAGGAAATCATATATGGACTAAAATGAGGTTGTTTTAGCCACATCAATGCTAGTACAATAGAGAAAATAATATGTATAAGAAAAATCAAGTCGGCATTTTCCATTAATCAAATTGGACGAAATTAATAGAAGAACTTGATTGCAATAATTTGACAAGTTTGAGGAATTAATTGTACTTTTCAAAGTTTTAGGACTTAATTACATTTTCATAACAAATTTTTAGGATTTTTAGTACAGTTATTCCAAGGAAAAAGAGAAAGCGATGACCTCAAGTCACAACAATTTACACAAACCTTCAATGTGCTTAATGTGTCTCCTTTTCTCTTATGAATGTCGAATTAAACAAGCATGTGGAACGACAACACCCACGCCAGGACACTAATGGACCTCTATATGTGGTAGCGTTCTCAATCTGCTTTTTAGTTGTTTAGGTAAGCGAATAATATTATAAACTCTGAGGATCCATTGTGTGATGCTCTTTTTTGCTTTGATTTTTTGCAGGTTTTTAAAAGGGAAAATCTCAAATAATGACCCAAAGTGTGCCTATTTTCTCAAAATAATGACTCAAAGTGGTCATTGTCCCAAATAAGGACCCGAATTGGCTAACAAGTCTCAAATAAGAACCTGAACTTGCCAGGCAGCCAAAATGTTCACCAGCCGGCGAGCGTGTGACATTTTCGGTGGCCGGGATATGGGCAATTTTGTCCAAAAAAAATATAGATAGAAATTAACAAACCCTAAAAACAAACCCCCCAACTCTTCACTTTATGTTCTCACGTTTTTCTTCTTCTACTCTTCATCTTCTCCGTTCTTTGTCCTCTCTTGCTTGGAGCACGGAAATTTTCTGTTAATGGAACACGAATTGAAACACAATAAGAAACCCCTACCTTCATTTCTTCACATATTCTTCTTTTGTTTTATGTCTTCGTTTCTTTCCGACGAAGAAGACAAATCTTGAGTAAAGCCACCATTTCGTTATTGAGACACTTGTGTGTAACACGAGGGCCTCGATTCTTCATTATCTTTTTCTAGGTTCACCATACCCTTTGATTCATACTCCCGTTCAACCGACGTCAGTTTCGTTCAAATTGAGGGAGGGAGGGAGGGAGGGAGGGCACGTACCTTTGAAACTTAGGGAGCTAGGGATCTTGCTCAATCAACAGAGAATTTGGGTTCTCCAAACGAGAGGGAACAAAGAACGTAAAAGATGAAGAGCGGAAGAAGAAGAAGAACATGAAGAGTTTGGAGGTTTTGTTTTTAGGATTTGTTAATTTCTATCTATAATTTTTTGGACAAAATTGCCCATATTCTAGCCACTAGAAATGTCACACGCTTGCCAGCTGGTGAACATTTTGGCCGGCTGGCAGGTTCAGGTCCTTATTTGAGACTTGTTAGCCATTTCGAGTCCTTATTTGGAACAACGGTCACTTCATGTCTTTATTTGAGAAATTAGGCTCACTTCGGGTCCTTATTTGAAAAAGTAGGCTCACTTTGGATCCTTATTTGAGATTTTCCCTTTTTAAAATGAACAAAATCCAATTTTTATTCACAACGGCTGAATCTGACATTGTGTTTAGCTTAAACAAATGGATTTGGTTTTTAGGTCATAGTCTTTTAAAGGTTTCGTTGGCTCGTTTTGCTGACAGTATAATTTTTTTACGGAAAAAGAAGGGCTTATTTTTTATTGTTAGAGTGTCATTGTTGAGTTGAAATGGGCACATACAATTAGAAGTGTGCAACCGGATTGAATTTACCCAGGAAACGGACTAGACCGCCTAAAAAACAGGTTCAAGAACAGGTTCTTGTTTGAATTAGTCTGAGAACAAGTTCCATTTTTTTTGGAACCGGTTGAAATCACTCAGGTTCCCGATTTCAATTAAAGGCCCACTCAGAAACCAAACCAATTGGACCCTTTTTGGAACTGGTTTTTACTAGTATTAAAAACAAAAAGACCTAGTCGCCTCTCTCTCTCTCCACGGGATCTATCTCCTTCTCAATCGCCCCTCTCTCTTAGTCTCTCTTTATACGCCCAACCACCATTTTAGTCACCACCATTGGCAAGGCAGCTTGCAAGAATGCAACCTAACTCGTTGTTGCCTCTCGTCTCGTTGCCATGAGGCTTGCCACCATCACCAACGAAACGATAACTTGAGCGAGGTGAGTCCGAAATTGATTTTTTTTTTTTTTGTTAGCATTGTGGATCCTTCGTTTTTCATTTAGTCAAAAAATTCATATACTTATTGATTATATGCGCTTAATGTTTCAATATAAATTAAGAAAATTATGTTATTATTTTCTCGCATATTTAGGTAAAATTCGAAACTGCATAGGATATCAAGCGGTTGCAAAATAGATTCCGATGCAAATAAGGTAGACCCTAGAATCAGATTGGAAAAATAGGATAAGTTCCAAAATAGGTTCCAATGCAAATAGGATCCAAAAAAGAAAAACTGATTATAATAGGTAGGGTATGGAATACAGGTCTGGAATTTACTCAAGCCGTTGTACTCATCTGTCGAAGACAAAGCCACAGGATTCGGGTTTTCAGATCATTTTGCTCCTTTGGATTTCGGCCGCACCTCAATCCAATGAAGGCGCAAATGGTGGATAGAGATTTTTGGGGAGAAGAGATAAACATGGAGGAGGGGCCCGTGTTAGGTTGGCGGTCCCCCAGTGGACGAAGTTAAGTCAATGGGGCGTGGGAGCCAATGAGCGAATTTGGAGACTTGGTTACCTCGCCCCTGCGAGACGGGCATCGATTCGGTCAATATAGGCCAGCGCCCCATCATGATAACTCCACATACCAAGACCCGTTTCCATCACTCTTTACCTTGACCAATTTATCCTCTTCTCTCCCTTGTCTGATCTCGAAATTTCTCTTTATCCCCTCTAACTTTCTCCACGAAGCTCATGACTTTCTCCGATAAGCAGTATCATATTGTATATTCCTCGCGAATTGTATCTACTCTGTTGTATAAAACAGACTTTTTATAGGATCTCAATCTTTTTTTTCCCTCCCTTCCTTCAATGTCCTCCATGCTTATTTTAGAACTATTATGCGCATAGATAAATGTATGAGTTTCTAATCCTATATTTTCTCTCACAAATGTTTCACTATTAAAATCGGAATCTTTAAATACATTCAAAAGATAGCTTGAGTCTTGAATTATATTACTCTTTTGTGCTCATATGCATTCCATTTATATGTGCATTTTTATCACTCTCTTTTCATTAAGTACTTTCGATTTTATTATTTATTTTTATCAAGTTCGTTGATTCAAACATGTTTTCCATAGAATAGTTTTTGCCTAATCTTGCGTGGGTTGATTTCTTACGCACATGCATCGCAAGTGCCATACTCACTAGTGAATTTTTTAGCATTTTTCGCCCTCTCTCTAGTTCGAGGAATTGTTTTAATTAGTCCATCATACATACGAACGTCACTCGCTAGTTAACATTGCATGTAAACAACGTTCAAATTATTTAAGGAATAAACCACCAAAAATTTTAAACTAGGTTCAATGTGATATATTTATCCCAATTTTTTTTTTGTGATACCAAGAGGGTTTATCAGCCTCTAGTATAGCGTGTGCTTGAGACATATGATCTTGTTGTTTATTTATATTCCACGTGATTGGTTTGATAATAAACCGTATGCCTCAAATGCATAGAGATACAACTTCTTATTTCAACAAGTATGTTTGGTTGACTATTTTAGGGATACTCTTCTGGATGACGCTTGATATAATTGACACTTGACTGTCCTGAGTATGAATTTGTTGAATGGAGAACGCAAACTTTAATGCGAAGATGATAGGAAAGAAAAACTTTCGACGCCACTCCTCTGTGCTCGGCTGTTCAAACCCTCCTCGGATCCCACCGTTCTACGGAAGGAGAGGCTGCTAAGACCGCCATCCATATTTTGCTGGAATATGACCAGAAGAAGAGTGGAATTTGGACGCCCCTCTGGACCGGGGCACCTCCTCCCTCCCCAGACCGCAATCTGTAAAGGGAAGAAGTTCAGCAGCCCCCGCCAAAATCTGGTCAAAAATGTCTCCTCCTGCGTCACGTTATTTTCAATTTAAATTGGGTAAATGCGGAGCTTTGATGATTTTCCTGGACTTACTATTCCCATCTAATCTTGATACTCTTTAATATTATACAATGCAGTACAGTGCAAGTCAAACATTCAAAATCTCGTCACAAGCTCTCTCATACTCGATCAGACTACTCGCACTGTTATAGTCGAGTTGTTCAAGCCACCCCACTTTGCAAATTTTCGTTCATCCAGTGACAAAAGAGTTCGTGTTATTTAATGGGGCTTTAAAGTACCCGAAGGGTGTCCCGATCCATCAATCGAAGGGAGAGTACCCACAGCATAAATACGGAGACGCAGAAACAAAGCGTGCCTGCTTCTCAAATACTATCAACATCATCATAATCAGATCCGACCAGCTCCGTAAGAAAATTTCGAGACAAGGACGCTTTTTTCACGTCCCAACTTCTGCACAAGGACGAAAGCCCAATCAAGCCGTCCCCAGATTTCGCAATCTAGGATGCTACTGATCAACCACCACGGTACAATACACTTCACTCGCGTTCCCAGAGGAGCACGCGCGTCAGCAAAATATGCTGACATTTGAACTTCATTGTCTCCATTTCTCCCGTAAGAAGAGAACCATATCTCTCTCTCTCTCTCAATCCGAGACGTTTTCCGCATATCCCTAGTTTCGTAACTGAGATGCCGTTAATTAGGAGTAGGAGTGCAAATAGTAATATTTCTATTTTGAAAAATAATTTCTTTTTAGAATTATTTCTTTTTTATTTCTACTTCTCGGAATAACTTTTAAGTAAAATAACGTGTTTGATAACTATATAAAATTTATATTTTCAGAATAGAAAAAGAATAAGAATGCATCTAGTATGATGCACAAAAAGAATAAGAACGCGTTTGACCGCCCCCTGCCACCAACCGCCAGCAGGTCGACGGCAGAGGTCAGCAAGCGGCAGCTATCAACGATGGGTGACAGCGGGAGGCCAGTGGCAACGGTCAATTGGCGATAGCGATTGGCGATGGCGGGTGGCGGCCGATGGTCGTCGGCGGCGGGCAGTGGCAGCAGGCGATTAACGAACGGCAGCCCGCAAGGAGCGGCAAAGAAGAAAAAGAAAAGAAATAAATAAAATAAAATAATGATTTATTTCTAGAAATTATTCTTAATAATAAAAAATTATTTTTTCTACTTCTTATTTTTATTTCAAATCTATGTCCCAGCTACTTTTATATTCTAGGAAATAGAAAAATTAATTGATATTATTAAATGAATTTTTATTCTGTGTTTTTGTTTCGAGGAGTGAATGAACAAAAGAATAGATGAACAGACATGTCCCCATGCGCTACCTAGGTGTCCCACAAATTTTTTGTACGAGACTGCGGACGCTTCACGTGTGTCCCCAAAAGAGCAAGGGCATTGAATCCCCGAAAGAGCATGTGCATTTTTTTGTACGAGACTAGTGACGCTTCACTTGTCTCCCCAAAAGAGCAAAGTGCATTGCATCCTCGAAAGAGCATGTGCATTACCTCGAAAAGAGCATATGCTAATGCACATGCCGTTAACGAAAAAAGTGTTAAAAAAAAAATTCTAAACTTATTGGATTAGTACTAATTTAACTTCAAACATTTTATTGATGTCAATTTAATCATTATGATTAATTTTAACAAGAGAATTTTGACGTGGAAATTGATCGGCTTACACGACATAATCAACATTCACGTCAACCATGATTAATTGGGTACAAGGTCAAAAAGTTCATGAATGAATTAAGATTCAAAATTAAATTGGTACTATTAAAATGTTTAGAATTAAATTAGTATCAATACAATAAGTTTAAGACTTCCCAATCGTTAATAGTGGCACAAAGTTGTAGTTGCTTTTCAGGTGGATAACGGATTCCTCTCTCTCATAAGCATAAATCTCCCAGGCTCCTGAAAAGATTTTTACTTTTTTATTTCAGTGAAACTATAAATGAAAGAAGTTATTTTCTAGAAAAAAACATGTTTAATTTGTAAAACAAACGATTTTCAATAAGAATGGAAATGTTGAAAACATGTTTGGTGTGTCTTTGCAATCGGTCCCTTTATACTTTGTTTCAGTCAGTAACTCCATCCTTTTATTTAAAATCTCCAGAACACTATTAAACTAATGAGTTCACAACTCATGCTTCGCAATTCATTGCAACAGAAGCGGAGATTTTCCTATTCCACGGGGGGGTCTTGTAAAATATAAAATCTGTAGGTAGGTAAAATCCCGTGAAACGGTGATTGTCCATCACTAACTTTCTTATGTATACTTTAGAAAAGAATTCTTGAATGTAGATTGCCCCCACTTTGACCGTACATGAAGAGAGTATATTTACAAAATGCGAGAATCAGTAAATTGACCACAAGCGATCCCAGATCGAGGTTAATTGAAACTTACTTTTGATAGTGAGGATATTTCAATAAAATAATGTGGGATAGGAAATTCTTCAAATAGTAATTGTGGACATATTTAATGCTATTAATTATTTGGTACAATTTAGGCGAAGATGGGAAAATAAATTAAAAATTCAATCAAGTTAGAAAACTGAAGATTAGAAAATTAAATTAAACTACTATATCTAGGAATACGGCTAACGCCACCCCTTACGATAGCCGTGATAGAGGCCCTCTACACGGCGTTTGTATATCCGTAAATTTAAAACCTTGACAAGAAGAGGGGGCGAGGTAATTTCAAGCTGCCAACGTCGTCTCTCTGCCACCTCAGAGTGATCGGAATATGAGTTGTCGGCAATGCCAAATATCTCCAACCTCTCCATCAATCTTCACCACACCCTCGAGAGGTCTGCGTCGTCTCTCTGTCGCCAGAATTCGAGCTCTATCAAGGCAGACCAACTCGAGCTCTGCCAAGGCAAGCGAGCTCACAGCTCGCTAGATCCAAGCGAGCTTGACTCACATGAGGCAGGCCAAGCGAGTTTGAGACTCACCCGAGGTCGCCAGATGTTGGCAATGCTCAAGCCTCGCCTAGCTTGTCGAATTTAGCCTCGGGTGAGCTCGAGCTCGCTTGCCTCGCCATAGCCTGACAAGCTTGAGCTAGCCCATGGCTGGCCGCCACCATGGCCCACAACTGACGTGGAAAAAGAAAAGAAAAAGGAAAGGAAAAAAATAATTAAAAATTCGATTTATAAAAAAAAAACAAACAAACAAACAAGCAAAAAGACAACATAAAAATAAAAGAAAAATGTATTTGGTAATAGGAAGTGAGGTGGAAAAAATTATGGAAAATATTTTCCGCTTTCTAAAAAATGAAAAATATTTTCCTCATTTTTTAAGGTGTTTTTTTCAATAGGAAAAAACGTATTACTTAATTAGTTCATTTTCCATAAAATAAATGTCGAAAAATCTAAAAAACAATTTCTTGAAAGTTATTTTCCATGAAACGAGTAGAGTCTTAGAAAGTTTCCAAGAAATTTTCGGCCCTCCCAAATCACACATAACTCCATTCGAAGACAACATGGTTTGCTTCTACGCGTCAATAAGCTTTGGCTAATATGGTTAAGCAAGCAATAGCTTATTATTCTTGTTTTGTTAACTTATTTTAAAAAAAAAATCATCTAATTCGAGTTTATCCCACCTCTTTTTGAATTTCTTATCCAATATTTAGGGCGACGCTATTCCACCCCTAAATGACTAAATCCAATCAATTTTCATCAAAAGGACAAAATCGTCCTCTATTTTCAATTGCAATTCAAATTGGTGGTCCCAAATTTATTTACTTTCCTTTTTTTAGTTTTTCTATATATATATGCATGTAGGATCTACTTATTATAATTAAGAATTTCATATATATTTAGTTTTTGTTTATTGTAAATTTTTCATGTATATTAAAGACACCATGTGTTTTTTATTAGATATTACATCAATAAAAAATTATTTTGTCAAAAAGTAAAATTTCCAAGAAATTTAGTTCTTTTCTACATTGTCAATCAAATTTGTGGATAAATTTATGTAGATGAAATTTATGGATAAAGTAAGAATTTCTTTTTGGAAATGCCAGTGAAATGTCATTATTTTAAATTAACAAAAATTAATATCATCTATGATTGTCGACACCTAAATTTTGGTGATCTGATCATTCTTTATCTATAGAAAATGATATAGGGTCAACTATCTTATGATTATGTTAATCTTCTTAATGAGCCAAGTGTTGAAACTATCTTAGGTAAAAGAATTGATCAAAAATCATTTTTTTGGCTTAGTTTTGACTCATGTGATCATAAGATTGATTTTGTAATGTTTTAGGTCCCAACACATCTTCATCTACAAGATTTGGATCAATGGGGTAAATTTTCTTCTTTACAAATTTCCACTTGTGTGAAAATCAATGAAATTCCTTGTACCTTCATCCTTGCGGATTTTATATGTTAATTCAATAGGCAGATGCTATGACATAAATTTCCAAACGATTTTACATAATTATTGAAAAATAATTTGGAAACACCATGATATGTGATCCAAATTTATGAGAGAGTCGGTCAAAGGTTGCTCTCTTTTACAAGAAAGTTCATGTGAATTAGTTTAGCTAACTACTATCAAGCTGAAAATAAATACATGAGAAAATTATGTCGTGTTAACTGGAATTATTCGTAAAAAAGTTCTTAAGCATTAAAGTGTAAAGAAGTGAAATTAGTCATATAGGAGTGGAAATACTGACACTTCATGAAATTTACTCAATACTGGAAGGAGCAAACAGAAAAGGAATATTATATGGTCTATGAAGCTCATGGTCCATTTAAGCTGATGCGTCACATGGATCCGTCGAAAAAGCCGCATAATCAATAATTAGCTAGCTCATATGATTTTGTACATGATGCAATTACTGGTCTAAATTCAAAACCCCCCCTCCCCGGCCCCGCCGTTTTGTCCTCCGTTAGGTTTTTATGGTTTTCGGTCTTTAGACAGGTGAGTGAGGTCGCTCCAGTTTCTCTGCATCGCATTTCGGAATTTGCATCTTTCCGGTCCGTTCACTTTGTGGCTCCCGTTTACGCGCATATCTTCCATCGATTTCTCTTTCGATTGTCCCTTCTTGCTGCGACGGTGCCGTGATTGCTCCATGCGATCATCATCATCATCTCTCAGGGGCATTCTGTCGACTATGTTGTGTTGAATTTCTTGTGGATGAAGCTTTGGGCGATCCAGGAACGGAAGAATGCTGGGCGTGAGGTGTCTGAGAGCTGGAGAGGTGATGCTTCCCCAACGCGGCCGGGGATTTCGGTCCCACCCTTCCCTTCTCTTCCTCCACCATAGCAATTCTGCCCCCGCCGGCGATCGCTTGCTCGCGAGCAGGAGACGGGAAGCCCCCGGTTCCCGGAGTGTCAAGGGAAGTGGCCTCCACGTTCACGCCTTCCTATTTCGAATCAAAAGGGAGGGTGATTTCCACATTCGATATTCCACTTTGACGGGACCAATTTGGCGGGCGACACTCTTAAAATATCGTTTTTCTTTTAATAAAGCAGAATTATCGCGCTTCCAGCATCTTTCACGGGGACCTTGTCCTGGACACCTTTTTGTAGGTATATATAAGTGTGCCTCGGTAGCATCTGGCAACAGCATCACAACCCCCCATATATCCCACCAAAACCCATCGGCCACCTCCCAACCAGTGCTGTCATCTCCAAGTCTCCAGTACTCCGGAGTTACGTTCACATTAGGACTTGGGAGAATCATCAGCGATGGAATATCTGCAGTTGTTGAACGCAAAGGTGCTGATATCCATAGCCGTGGTGGGCGTAATAGGAGTGTTTCTGAGGCTGTACAACGCTTTGGTGGTGAAGCCAGAAAAGTTGAGGTCCTTGCTGAGGAAACAAGGCATCAATGGACCACCCCCCGCCTTCTTGCTCGGCAACATCATGGAGATCAAGAAGGCGAGATCCTCCTCCTCCTCCTCCGCTCCCAAGACTCTGCCTGGGCAGCCCCCTGCCCGCCATGATTGTGCAGTCCTCTTTCCCTTCTTTGACAAGTGGAGAAAACAATACGGTAGGTCACCTACCCACCGCCCTAACTGGGATCTTAATCTCTTTTCTACGATTAATCTAACATTATTCACGTGTTTCGATTTTCCATGTTCCAAACTACAGAAACTAAACGCAAGATTTTCGTACAATTATTAGAGAGTTTATGAAACTCAGAGGTCGGTGCTACTTAGATTTCGTAGTCAGATATAGACAGATAACGTGCATCACCGTGACATACGTTTTCTGTAGTTCAAGGTTGATGTTGTTTGAAGCCTGTCATGTCGTTTGGCGCACCGCACGGCATACGGTGGTAGATGTTGAAGATTCCTTCACTGCCCGTTTCCATTTTTTCAAACTTGCAACCCCTACCAATGGCTGCTCTTTCTTTTATGGGGTTATTGTTAGGTCTTTGTTAATGACCGATGCATGATGCAAGCGCTGGGTGGCTCCTCTGGCGCTGGATCTGGATTGGACCCAACAAAAACGCCTCCAGCGCCCCAGCGTCGCTCCTCACATTCACACTAAATTTGATTTGGCGCTTTCTCACTCAGTAAAATAAATGAATAATTCACCACTCCTGAATCAGATCATTTCTCCTTCCCCCTCTCTTAAATGACTTGGATTGGTCGTTTGTGGTTCAGACATGGACAATCAGATCAGGCTGATCTCATGCGCTGATGTCTCATGATTGTTACAGGAGATAAATTTGCGTTCTCGTTGGGGAACACACAGATAATCTATGTGAACCAACCAGACGTGGTGAGGGAGATTACCACCTGCACATCTTTGGACTTGGGGAAGCCCTCATACCAGTTCAAGGAGAGGGGTCCCTTGATGGGTCAAGGCATCTTAACTTCCAACGGCCCCCACTGGGCCCACCAGCGCAGGATCCTCGCTCCCGAGCTCTATATGGAGAAGGTCAAGGTATGTTATCTTACTTGATGTCTTTCAATATCATCACCACAACTAATTTTTTCTTAAATTAACATTTCTGAGTTTGCCCGCTCGCAGGGAATGATAAACCTCATTAACGAGTCCACAGAGACACTGTTGAAGTCCTGGAAGAACAAAGTGGACGCAGCCGGTGGAGTAGCCAGCATTAACATCGACCAGCACATGAGAAGTTTCTCCGGAGATGTCATCTCCAGGGCCTGCTTTGGCAGCAATTTTGCCAAAGGAGAGGAGATCTTCCACAAGTTGAGGGCTCTCCAAGAGGCCATGTCCAAGAAAGTTCTTTCCACTGGGATTCCTGGCATGAGGTGCGAACTAAAATCTCTCTTTCTCCCAGAAAACCTCCAATTAAGCCTCCCCTTCCATACCACCCCCTTGAAAAGAAAGGGGAAAAAATAAAATCCACTGTCGCTTAGCTGCTTTAATCAATTCTGTTCATGCAATGACGCAGATACCTCCCCACCAAGACTAACAGAGAAGCCTGGGCACTGGAGAAGGAGGTCCGCAGTTTGATACTGCAGGTGGTGAAGGAGAGGATGGAAGCTGCATATGAGAAGGACCTTCTGCAGATGCTTCTCGAGGGTGCCAAAAACAGCGACTTGAGCCAGGAGGCCATGGACCGCTTCATTGTCGACAACTGCAAGAACATTTACTTGGCTGGGTACGAGACCACTGCCGTCTCTGCGACATGGTGCCTCATGCTGTTGGCTTCCAGTCAAGAGTGGCAAAATCGTGTGCGTGCCGAGGTTCTTGAGGTTTGTGGGGACCGTCTTCCTGATGTCGATGTGATCCGTAAGATGAAACTGGTGCGCCTTCCCCATACCTTTAAGACAGAGTGCACATAATATAACGTTTTGATTTCATGATCACTGGCATGTGTTAACCTTTCTGTCCTGGGTGCAGCTCACAATGGTGATAAATGAGTCGCTGCGGCTATACTCCCCCGTGCCAGTGGTGTCGAGGGAGGCCTTGACGGATATGAAATTCGGGGACCTGCAAGTGCCGGAGGGAGTGAACGTGTGGACGATGGTGTTAACACTGCACACGGACCCTGAGATATGGGGGCCAGACTCCTACTCTTTCAACCCGGGGAGATTCGCCAATGGGATCACGGGAGCCTGTAAGCTGCCGCACTTGTACATGCCCTTCGGAGTAGGACCTCGCGTGTGCCTCGGGCAGAACCTGGCCATGGTGGAGCTCAAGATTCTCATTGCCCAGCTTCTCTCCAACTTCTCCTTCACCCTTTCTCCCAACTACATCCACTCCCCTGCTCTTAGGTTGGTTATTGAACCTGAACACGGCGTCGAACTCTCCGTCACCAAGCTATCTCGAGATTGATCCCTCCTAGAGATGATTTTTTCTCACCTGTAAGCCGACTATACGGTTTCTTGTTGTATCCGAAAGCAACTTTCCCCTTCCCTTTAGTCACTTTTGTATCAGTTTATGGCAAAATGTGTTCTTTCTCCATTGTACATGTCACAATTAATGTGGAAGGTGAATAAACGAAACAATTCAAGCAAGAAATAAATTGCAAAAATAACACATAAACATTGTGAATTTACGTGATTTGACAATGCGCCTACTCCACGTGAAGAGATCTATAAGGTTGTTTCACTATAATTGGTAGAATGAAGATTACAATAGCTTGGAATGCCCACATCCAAGTGATTCCACTTTTTAGCAACACCCTAAACTACAACAATCAATCACAATAAAGGAATTTTCTCATACTTTAAACTCTCTTGGATTGCGGAAGCTCTCGTGCTGTCGCAAGTTTCTAATCTTAAACAAACTTTGAAATTAAGGGCTTTTTCTTAACAAGTCTGAATTGTGGCTGCCTTGGGCCGAGTGCTTGCCATAATAGGCCCAAGCTGTTGACGATCGTGCTGGAAAACATAATAGTTATTAGGCGCTGTCCGAAGGCCTGGCCTACTTGGAACTGACCGTTAGCCTAATCACTCCTTGGCTCGGTGCTCGCCTGGTGGCCAAGTTCGTCCGCGTGCCAGGGGGGCCTTTCCTTCCATATCCGATCGTCCGCCTCCATTGTCATGCCCTCACAAACACCCCAGTGTCCAAAAATCATGAGCCCGTGTCTAATTCCAAATAAATCGGAATGAACTTCTAGCCATAATCAACAAATCTCCATCCTGACAAGAGTCTTAACTTCATATGAAGATAGAGAACAATGCTCTTAGAACTTATAATGGTTTGACTTAAGGTGTGACATCCTAGTTTTGACCTATGAGAAATGGTTGTGAATTTGGTGTGCTAGTGAAAAGGATAGGTCATGGATCGTTCCAAGATTTGGCCATGTAACGATCATGGATCGATCAAAGGAACGTTCATGGACCAATCCCATGACCACGATCATGGACCCGAGCGGTTTGGTCAATGGACGACTACCCGACCGTCGGGGTTGATTGAGAGATGGTCACAACCACCACGGATCAATCAGTGATCATGGATCGGTCCAAACGATCATCTACCAATCGCAGGTGATTCTGCTTGGCCATGCACCAGTCATGAATGACCATGATTCAACTCGATGCGGCTGTGTGTTGAGTATAAATCTAACAAATCTCGAACAGTCACATGACTATAGGGAGTTAGCTTAGATGGAGCCTACAACTGATCCAGAATTAAGTCCGATCGATCGGCATCGATCTAAAGGCCAGTCGTTGAGCCTGCGTCTTAGGTTGCCAATTTGGCCAACAAAGGCAACTTGACCTACGACAACTACACCGAGAGAGGCTTAGCCACGAACCTTAGATGTGTTAAAATGATCGTTAGGGGATGTACACAAAAAGCCCTTATCCGGTCCCGGTTGCATTTTCAATGGCCTATTTCTTCATGATTGCCAAGTTGCCAAGAATAGGACAAAATGAAATTCTCTAAAACACCCTAACTTCTTCATTAAGGAGGGTGACTCATCATTCCACCTAAATTTTTCTAAATATAGTCATGATTACCAAGGATTCACCTTTGGAGATTAAGCAAAGTATCCAAGCCAAATGTCCCAATAAAAATATGACACAATAGAGCTAATCATGACTATCCTATAGCCTTGATGCCACCTCATCTTTAAGAGTACTACCTACCCATAATGACTTGTCCCCTTAATAATGAGCTAAGTACTCATGTGGCCCAATGAAATAAAGATAAGTAAGGCCTTAAATGATTATACTAAGTCATTGGATCTCCACATCATGAAATTAGGTGTGCCACCTTTCCAAATAGATGTGCCACCTTCCAACATAGGCTTACCACCTCAAAGTCATAGCCATGTCACCTTAAGAAATGTGATTGGGTCGCTCGGATGAGTAATGATGAGCTTGGTGCCTACCAATAAGAGGAGCTCTTATTCATTTCCACTACTTTAGCCTACTTTGCCATTCACGCCTACCATCCTTCTCCTTGTCCTTTCTCTTCACTGCACGCCACCAACCTTTCAAGCCATTCAAGTTAGTTTTTGAGGCTTGCCAAGGTAAATAAGATTCCTCTTTTTCCTCTAAAAAAGTAGATCTCATTTTTTAGACTAGTTAAGTGCTCATCTGTCAAGCCGTGGATAGTGTGCAATGTCTTTTGTTTGATCTTGCTAGCTATTGGACATAGCTGTGTGCTTGAGTCATTTAATGTTTGGAATGAAATCGAGGTTCGTTCGGATTGAGTTCATCGCAAGACAAAGTCACCCAAGCCATAAAACCTTGGTTCAGCATAAATAGGATGCCGGGTCCAAGTCTCGCTTGGTGTGGAGATCACCCAAGTTCGCAAGGTCCTAAATTGATATTGAGGCGTGTCAATTTTATATCTTGATTGGTACGGGGATTGCCCAAATCCACGAGGTCTTAGTTATGCACCAAGGCATGCTGATTTCCATAGTTCAAATGGACGTAGGGACTTTGTGCTTGGCGTTGAATCAAACTGCGAGCCGAGGGCCATTCATGATACATGTGTATTCACATCAGGTCAAAGCCAAGGTTCGTCAAGCTTGAGATCGTCACTAAAGCGAGGTGTACCCAAGCCTTGAGATCTTGGATCGGCATTGAGGCATGCCATTTTCGAGCATTGTCCGATGCAGAGATCGACACTAAGTAATTGATTTAAATTCCCAGCATATTTGCTAGTGAAGTATAAGAAATTCATGACACACGAACAATTGAGCACGCCTTCGGGCCATGCATGTGTCGGCTAAGAGAAACGATAAGAACCGGTTTGTATGATGCATTTAAGCGTGCACTTAAAGAGGAAACAATGCCCGTCACCACACGGCGTTGGCAGCGATGCCTCGTTCATTGAACAGGATACCTTGGTAGAGCTAGGATACCTGGGTTTAGCTAGGATGCCTCGAGTAAGTTAGTCCCGGAATACCTCAATTGAGTTGAACTACCTTGGTTTGGCTAAGATGCCTAGCATGAAGTTGGATGTGTCGGTTGAGCCAGGAGGGCCTAGTTGAGCCAGGACAGCGGTAAATGAATTTGCATAGATGTCGGTGATGTATAATTGTGATTTATTCACATGCTAGTTGTTAAGCCAATGGTTGCTCGATATGGATGGCATGTGTGGATGAAACACGACTTATAATTTGCTACTGATCTGCTATCGACACTGTTTGCAAGTATGGTACATACTTGTTCTTGATGAGGAGAGGCTTTCTTGGTAGAAAACTAGGAATATTACTTATTGAGTTCCCAAGACTCACTCCTTATGTTTTTTAGGTTCGTAAGTATGGCTAACTCACCTCCACAACGTTTTGGTTTGCCTGTAAATATGGAAGTGTCATTCGCTAACATAGTGGACTTAGAGGAGGAGACCACCTATGGCTATCATAAATGCACTACCGCTATATAGGTCGATGAAGGACCAGATGACTTGGTCCCTCATCGTTATGTAACCTGGTATGTCTAGTTCAATGGAGACCTCATCGGCCCACTACATGGGTTCAACGGGCCAGCCGACTCGAACAATGGAATGCCATTCGAGGGGCCAAAGGACTAGATCATAATATCGACTAATAGCGCAGGGTTCCCAATTTTGGAAGATACTGCTCATAGCGGAGCTGGGGATGCCCCGGCCTTTTGATATGATGTAAAAGCAATGTAGCCGGAGATAGCATATGTATTGTATAACTGTAATGAATGTATGAAAGTAGTGTGTTTGCATGAGATTGTCCGCGTCTTCCGGTTGTTATTTGTCTGGGGAAAATTTAGGTACACGTTTCCGCATGTGCACAATAATAAGATAAAAGAATCGGGATGGTGACAAGCTTGGGATGTCGCAACAAAAATCCTGAATGAGGATGTGACATAAGGCATGTTTGGTAACTTGCCTAATAATAGCTGATTCTATTTTTTTTTATTTTATTTCCAGGAGTAGATTTGGAATATAAATATGATTGGTAAATTTTCAATTTGCGGGAACAAAATCCATTTTATTGTTACCGAAAATAAATTTGGAACAGAATTAAGAAGTAGAAAAAAATTACTTTTTTATCCCGAAAACAATTTCAGAATCAAACTCAAACCTATCTTTTTTTTTTCTCATTCTCTCTTCTTCTCCCCCCCCATTCGATTACAGGCCACTGCCGGCCACGCCGCTGTCGCCGACGACTGGCTGGGTGAGGTTCGCAAAGCTCACCAGAGGCTCGCTTAGCCACCGCAAGCAGATATGGGCGATGAGTGCCTCTTAGCCATTAACGAGACTCGTCAGGCTAAGCAAGGCTTGCCTAGCCACTAGCCAAAGCTAAGCCTCTCCCAGATCTCGCGAGGCCAAGGCTAACTATGGCCAGCCTTGCCTCCGACAAGCTCATTGGATCTCGCCCAGTCGGTTGTTGACCACTACCGTCGCTGACGGCTAGTTATAAAGAAGGAGGAAGAAGAAGAGAAAAAGAAAAAAAAAAGAAGAAAATAATAAAAACATAAAAAATAAAAAGAAATAAAAAAAAAATTGGAGTCCTACCAAATGCATTTCTATTATGGAAATAAAAATTTTAGACAGTTACCAAATACCCTCAAATGCTTAGAAATTCTTTTTTAGAACATAATAAAAAAAAGAATTATTTCTGAGTGGAAATTATTATTTGGAATAAAATAGTTACCAAATACACCCTTAATGTAAGCCTATGTCCAATTTCCTAGACTAACAGCCTACTGATTGTATTTCTTTTTGTTGGACTACTGACTGTATTTCATTAGCAATTTTTCAGTAGTAACATAAGAGCGTGATGCTTATACCTAAGTGCATCTTCTTAAAGTTGGTGTTGCTTATACTCAAGCTGGTATGTCTCACTATCTCACACTCAAGACCAAACTATAACACTATCAACACTTCTCAAATGATTATAATTTTTTGGCTCTCATAAGAAAATGTAAGTATGTAAAGCTTTCTTTGAATTTGGAATTTGCACTACTTGATCCATCTTTATCTTCGACATCTTGATCTCCTTCTATACTTTGCAAGATCTAATCTTCCCGTTAAACAATCTTCAAGAAGACCAATCTCCAAACTATCCATTGGATGATTTAATGAGCAAATCAATTAGCTATTGAGGTGTATCGATTAGAGTTTTGTAGATTTGATCACCCATAAATCAAATTTTTGGTTTTCAAAAATAATGTAGCTTGAGTATGGAAAGAATCTTGCCTTTAGGATGATTGTCAACTAACCAAGATATCACATGAGAATGATATCTTTCGCGTAGATAATCTTTAAGATTGATGACACCTAAATTAGGAATTCATATTACGATTGTTGACACCTAAATTTTGGTGATAAGATCATTCTTTATCTATAGAAAATGATATAGGGTCAACTATCTTATGATTATGTGAATCTTCTTAATGAGCCAAGTGTTGAAACTATCTTAGGTAAAAGAATCGATCAAAAATCATTTTTTTGGCTTAGTTTTGACTCATGTGATCATAAGATTGATTTTGTAATGTTTTAGGTCCCAACACATCTTCATCTACAAGATTTGTGAAAATCAATGAAATTCCTTGTACCCTCATCCTTGCAGATTGTATATGTTAATTCAATAGCTAGATGCTATGACATAAATTTCCCAACGATTCTACATAATTATTGAAAAATAATTTGGAAACACCATGGCGTGCAATCCAAATTTATAGAAGAGTCAATGTGTGTCAAGTGGTCAGAGGTTGCTCTCTTTTACAAGAAAGTTCATGTGCATTAGTTTAGCTAACTACTATCAAGCTGAAAAACTCTCTTTTACAAGAAAGTTCATGTGAATTAGTTTAGCTAACTACTATCAAGCTGAAAACAAATACATGAGAAAATTATATCGTGTTGACTAGAATTATTCGTAAAAAAGTTCTTAAGCTTTAAAGTGCAGAGAAGTGAATTTAGTCATATAGGAGTGGAAATAGCTGACACTTCATGAAATTTAATCAATACTGGAAGGAGCAAACAGAAAAAGGAATATTATATGGTCTATGAAGCTCATGGTCCATTTAAGCCGATGCGTCACAACGATCCGTCGAAAAAGCCGCATAATCAAGAATTAGCTAGCTCATATGATTTTGTACATGATGCAATTACTGGTCTAAATTCAAAACCCCCCCTCCCCGGCCCCGCCGTTTTGTCCTCCGTTAGGTTTTTATGGTTTTCGGTTTTTAGACAGGTGAGCGAGGTCGCTCCAGTTTCTCTGCATCGCATTTCGGAATTTGCATCTTTCCGGTCCGGTCACTTTGTGGCTCCCGTTTACGCGCATATCTTCCATCGATTTCTCTTTCGATTGTCCCTTCTTGCTACGACGGTGCCGTGATTGCTCCATGCGATCATCATCATCATCTCTCAGGGGCATTCTGTCGACTATGTTGTGTTGAATTTCTTGTGGATGAAGCTTTGGGCGATCCAGGAACGGAAGAATGCTGGGCGTGAGGTGTCTGAGAGCTGGAGAGGTGATGCTTCTCCGACGCAGCCGGGGATTTCGGTCCCACCCTTCCCTTCTCTTCCTCCACCATAGCAATTCTGCCCCTGCCGGCGATCGCTTGCTCGCGAGCAGGAGACGGAACGCCCCCGGTTCCCGGAGTGCCAAGGGAAGCGGCCTCCACGTTCACGCCTTCCTATTTCGAATCAAAAGGGAGGGTGATTTCCACATTCGATATTCCACTTTGACGGGACCAATTTGGCGGGCGACACTCTTAAAATATCGTTTTTCTTTTAAAAAGCAGAATTATCGCGCTTCCAGCATCTTTCACGGGGACCTTGTCCTGGTCACCCTTTTGTAGGTATATATAAGTGTGCCTCGGTAGGATCTGGCAACAGCATCACAACCCCCCATATATCCCACCAAAACCCATCGGCCTGTTGATAAAATAATTATTTCCTTTTGCACGTTTTGTTGATTTGGTTTTTCAGTTATTAGAGTTAGTGGAGAGTCATGTGTGTTGGTTACCCTAGTTTTTAGGTGTTAGTGGGGTAAGTGCTTTATGCAGAACATGGGTAGTTATGGTGTGTTTTACGTTATGTATTTTGTCTTTTGTAAAAGACTTGGTTGTTCTGTACGTAAGATAAAGTTTCAGCCTCATCTCTCCTCCCTTTTAGCAATTTAATAGTGGTATCAGAGCCTAAGAGAAGTGTGAGAGAGTTAAAAAAAAAAAAAAAACTTTCGTGAGAAAATTGCAGCAGCAATATTTCCAATGGCCACCGACAATTTTGTTCAACTAGCAAATCCACGCTTTGATGGTCACTATGATCATTGGAGCATGTTGATGGAGAATTTTTTACGATCAAAGGAGTATTGGTCGGTAGTCAAATCTGGAATTCAAGAGCCACCAGCAGGCATGGCTTTGACAGATCCCCAAAAAGCAGAATTGGAAGCTAGAAAGTTGAAGGACCTGAAGGCAAAAAATTATTTTTTTCAGGCTATCGATCGTTCCATCTTGGAGACTATTCTTTGCAAAGAAACTTCCAAGGATATTTGGGATTCTATGAAGAAGAAATATCAAGGCTTTGTTAGGGTGAAGCGTGCATAGCTTCAAGCCTTGAGAAAATATTTTGAGACAATAGCGATGAAGGATGGAGAATCTGTCACTAGTTATTATGCTAGAACAATGGAAATCAGCAACAAGATGCGATTCCATGGCGAGAAGATGGACGACGTCACCATTGTAGAGAAGATTTTGCGTTCCTTGACACCAAAGTTTAATTATGTTGTCTGCTCAATTGAAGAGTCAAAAGACATAGATGCGCTATCTCTTGATGAATTGCAAAGCTCCTTATTGGTCCATGAACAGAAGATGAACAGAAGTTCAACAGTAGAGGAGCAAGCGTTGAAAGCTTCTACCTATACTCATTCCAACAATTTCAGAGGAAGGGGTAGAGGTAGAGGTAGAGGAAGGGGAGATCGAGGAAATAGAGATGTTAGCAGGAATTTCAAAACCAACAATGACCAATTTCAAGGCAAAGGCAGAAGATGGTATCCTAACAAATCCAAGGTAGAGTGTTTTAGATGTCATAAATTTGGTCATTCTGCATCTGAATGTTATACTAGGCTGCCTAATAATAAAGAAAAGGCAGAGTGTTCAAATTTTGTTGAAGAAAAAGAAGTTGAAACGTTGTTGATGGCTATTCAAGATGAAAAGAAGCGCGAGTCAGATATTTGGTATATGGATACAGGCTACAGTAACCATATGAGTGGAAGTAAGTCTTCTTTTTCTCATCTAAATGAAGATTTTCATTCCACTGTGAGTTTTGGGGATCATTCTACTGTGAAAGTGATGGGAAAAGATGATATTAAGATAAGAACCAAGAATGGTTTTGTGGAAACGATCTCTAATGTGTTGTATGTTCCTAACTTGAAAAGTAACCTCTTGAGTACTGACCAATTACAAGAAAAGGGTTATGTAATCACTATTCAGAGGGGTGCTTGTGAAATTTATGATTCTGTTAGAGGTGCTATTGCAGTTGTTCCTATGAGTTCAAATAGATTGTTTCCATTAAAGATTGAAAATATTCAATCTTGTTTGATGGCTGAAAATAAAGATCCTAGTGAAAAGAAAGATCCCGCATGGCTATGGCATTTTCGCTATAGTCACTTGAGTTTTTGTGGATTGAAGACCCTCCAATAGAAAGACATGGTGACTGGTCTTCGGGCCCGTTTGGTTCGGCTTTTGGGGAATGCATTTGCAGAAATGCAAATACCTTTGGGTGAAGGGGGTTTTCCGAAATGCAAATATCGTTTGGTCAAATTTGCATTGAGATACAACTTTGGCCAAAATACCGTTTGGTGAAATTTGCATGTGTAAATGACTTTTATTAAATTAAAAAAACAAAAAATATTTGTAATTTTTTTTTTGAAGTCCGGCCCGGATCCGGTGGCCGAACCGCCGGATCCGACGGCCGGAGGGCCAGATCCGGTGGCCACATGGCCAGATCTGGCCCCCGAACCGTCGCCAGGGTCGGGCAACCCCAGGCGGCCGTCGCCTGGTCGCCTGGGGTCGCGCGACCCCGACGGCCGCCTAAGGTCGCACGACCTCAGGCAACCGTCGCATGGGTCGCCCGACCCCGATGACCATCGCTTTAGGTCGCGCGACCTCAGGCAACGGCCTGGGTCGCGCGATTCAAGCCACTGATGGCCTGAATCGCCCGACCCAAGCGTCGCCTGAGGTCCGGCGACGATCGCCGGACTCAGGCAACCCTCAGGCGGCGGTCGCCGGCGTGTGACCCCTTGGCCGGCGATCATCAGCCTCCGATCGGCCTTTCCGGAGAAGATGAACAGTAACTCCGAACTTGCATTCCCGAAATGCAACTTGCCAAAGTACCTCCGGACCTGCTTTGGGCTTCCGGACCTGCTTTGGGCTAAGGGCCCTTAGAGCTACTTGGAGATGCAATTGCATCATGCCAAAGTCACCCAAAAAAACGAACCAAACGCGTTTGCATTTAGCCAAGGGGCTTTCAAGTCCGAAAGCCCATTTGAAAAGCCGAACCAAACAGGGTCTTCCTCAAATTACTGTTCCTTCTCAAGTCTGCGAAGAATGTGTTGTTAGCAAACAGCGTCGTTCTCAATTTTCAAAAGAAAAGTCATAGAGAGCAAAGGATGTTTTGCAGCTGGTGCATTCGGACATTTGCGGTCCTATAAACCCATCTTCTCATGGAGGTAAAAGATACTTAATTACCTTCATTGATGATTTTTCAAGAAAAACTTGGGTTTATTTTTTACAGGAAAAATCATAAGCTTTCTCCACATTTAAAAGCTTTAAAGCTTGTGTTGAAAATGAAGCAGGAAAGACAATTAAGACTCTTCGAACAGATCGTAGTGGTGAATATTGCTCAAAAGAATTTGTAGTTTTTTGTGTAGAGCATGGCATTCGAAAAGAGCTTACTGCTGCATATACACCACAACAGAATGGTGTATCTAAGAGGAAAAATAGAACAATTCTCAACATGGTGGGAAGCTTATTGGCAAGAGGAAGAGTTCCAAAGACTTTCTGGCCAGAAGCAGTAAATTGGAGTATTCATGTTTTGAACAGAAGTCCAACTTTTGCTGTTCAGAATATGACACCTGAAGAGGCTTGGAGTGGGAGAAGACCGGTTGTAGATCACTTCAGAATCTTTGGATGCATCGCATATGCCCATGTCCCGAATGTGAAAAGAAATAAACTTGATGACAATGCTGAAAAATGTGTCTTTCTTGGTGTAAGTGAAGCATCCAAAGCATATAAATTATTTAATCCACTAACAAAGAAGATTTTGTCTAGTAGGGATATTGTTTTTGATTAAGAGAACACTTGGGATTGGAATAGGCAGCAGCCTACCCAAGTCCTTTATGATAATGATGCTGAACAGGAGCAGATTTCAACACCTTGTATGCCCCAAAATTCATCAAATATAACTTCTACAGCTGCTGGAATTTCACCAACAGACGATGAAGTCAATGAAGAAGAAGCTCAATCTCTTCGCCGCATTAGAAGAAGGCCTGCTTGGTTGGAAGATTATGAGGTAACTGGAATTGGAGATTCAATTACTCACTTTGCCTTGTTTTCAGACTATGATCCTACAACTTTTGAGAGTGCTGTCAGCGAAGAAAAATGGCGAAAAGCGATGGATGATGAAATTAATGCCATCAAAAGAAATGATACTTGGGAGCTATCCGATCTTCCGGATGGACAAAAAACTTTTGGTGTAAAGTGGGTCTTTAAAACAAAACTGAAAGAAAATGGTGAAGTTGACAAATATAAAGCACGTTTGGTAGCCAAGGGATACAAGCAGCAATATGGAATCGACTATACAGAGGTTTTTTCTCTAGTTGCAAGACATGACACGATCAGATTGGTGGTTGCATTGGCGGCACAGAATTCTTGGCCTATTTTCCAGCTAGATGTCAAATCGGCATTCATGCATGGATACTTTGAGGAACAAGTATTTGTTGAGCAACCCCCTGGTTATGTCAAGATTGGAAATGAGTATAAAGTTTATAGATTGAAGAAAGCTCTTTATGGGCTAAAACAAGCCTCTCGGGCTTGGTATAGTCGTATTGAAACTTATTTTCTTAAAGTTGGTTTTTCAAAATGTCCTTATGAGCATACTCTTTTTGTCAAGATTGGAGATAAAGGGAAAATACTTATTGTCTGCTTGTATGTTGACGATCTTATATTTACTGGAAGTTGTGATGGCATATTTGAAGAATTCAAGAAATCTATGATGGATGAGTTTGAAATGTCTTATCTTGGTATGATGCATTACTTCCTTGGCATAGAAGTGGTACAATCGGATGATGGGATCTTTATTTCTCAAAAGAAATATGTGGGAGAAATTTTGGACAGGTTTTAGATGAAGGATTGTAATCCTGTAAACACTCCAGCTGAGTTTGGCTTAAAATTATACAAAGATCATGAAGGTAGGAAGGTTGACAGAACACTTTATAAACAAATTGTGGGCGGTTTGATGTATTTAACTACAACAAGACCAGACATAATGTATTATGTGAGTTTAATCAGTAGATATATGGAGAATCCTACACAAATGCATTTGTTAGCTGCCAAGAGAATCATTCGTTACTTGTAAGGAACTAGAGACTTTGGGCTATTTTACAAGAAGGGTGAAAGTCTGATTTGTTGGGATTTACTGATAGTGACTATGCAAGAGATCAATATGATAGGAGGAGCACTTCGGGTTATGCTTTTATGTTTGGAACAGGTGTTATTTCGTGGTCATCCAAAAAGCAACCAATTGTCACATTGTCAAATACAGAAGCTGAATTTGTTGCTACAACAGCTAGTGCTTGTCAAGCTATTTGGCTAAGGAGAATTCTTGAGGAGCTACAATTCAAGCAACCGGGACCTACTAAAATTTTTTGTGACAATAACTCAACAATAAAACTCTCCAAGAATCCGGTGTTACATGGAAGAAGCAAGCACATTGATAAAAGGTTTTATTTCTTGAGAGATCTTAGCAATGATGGAACAATTGATCTAATCTACTGCAGGAGTGAAGATCAAGTTGCTGATATATTCACCAAAGCCCTCAAGATGGAGTCATTTGTGAAGCTCAGAAGGTTACTAGGTGTTTGCACAGTGAACAAAGTCAAGACTTTAAACTGAATGTTAGCAAACATCAATTTAAGGGAGGGATTGTTGATAAAATAATTATTTCCTTTACCCGTTTTGCTGATTTGGTTTTTCAATTATTAGAGTTAGTGGAGTCATGTGTGTTGGTTACCCTAATTTTTAGGTGTTAGTGGGGTAAGTGCTTTATGCAGAACATGGGTAGTTATAGTGTGTTTTACGTTATATATTTTGTCTTTTGTAAAAGACTTGGTTGTTTTGTACGTAAGATGAAGTTTCAGCCTCATCTCTCCTCCCTTTTAGCAATTTAACACGGCCACCTCCCAACCAGTGCTTTCATCTCCAAGTCTCCAGTACTCCGAAGTTACGTTCACATTAGGATTTGGATGAATCATCAGCAATGGAATATCTGCAGTTGTTGAACGCAAAGGTGCTGATATCCATAGCCGTGGTGGGCGTAATAGGAGTGTTTCTGAGGCTGTACAACGCGCTGGTGGTGAAGCCAGAAAAGTTGAGGTCCTTGCTGAGGAAACAAGGCATCAATGGACCACCCCCCGCCTTCTTGCTCGGCAACATCATGGAGATCAAGAAGGCGAGATCCTCCTCCTCCTCCTCCGCTCCCAAGACTCTGCCTGGGCAGCCCCCTGCCCGCCATGATTGTGCAGTCCTCTTTCCCTTCTTTGACAAGTGGAGAAAACAATACGGTAGGTCACCTACCCACCGCCCTAACTGGGATCTTCATCTCTTTTCTACGATTAATCTAACAATATTCAAGTATTTCGATTTTCCATGTTCCAAACTACAGAAACTAAACGCAAGATTTTCGTACAATTATTAGAGAGTTTATGAAACTCAGAGGTTGGTGCTACTTAGATTTCGTAGTCAGATATAGACAGATAACGTGCATCACTGTGACATACGTTTTCTGTAGTTCAAGGTTGATGTTGTTTGAAGCCTGTCATGTCGTTTAGCGCACCGCACGGCATACGGTGGTAGATGTTGAAGATTCCTTCACTACCAATGGCTGCTCTTTCTTTTATGGGGTTAGTGTTAGGTCTTTGTGAATGACCGATGCATGATGCATGCGCTGGGTGGCTCCTCTGGCGCTGGATCTGGATTGGACCCAACAAAAACGCCTCCAGCGCCCCAGCGTCGCTCCTCACATTCACACTAAATTTGATTTGGCGTCTTCTCACTCAGTAAAATAAATGAATAATTCACCACTCCTGAATCAGATCATTTCTCCTTCCCCCTCTCTTAAATGACTCGGATTGGTCGTTTGTGGTTCAGACATGGACAATCAGAACAGGCTGATCTCACGCGCTGATGTCTTATGATTGTTACAGGAGATATATTTGCCTTCTCGCTGGGGAACACACAGATAATCTATGTGAACCAACCAGACGTGGTGAGGGAGATTACCACCTGCACATCTTTGGACTTGGGGAAGCCCTCATACCAGTTCAAGGAGAGGGGTCCCTTGATGGGTCAAGGCATCTTAACTTCCAACGGCCCCCACTGGGCCCATCAGCGCAAGATCCTCGCTCCCGAGTTCTATATGGAGAAGGTCAAGGTATGTTATCTTACTTGATGTCTTTCAATATCATCACCACAACCAATTTTTTCTTAAATTAACATTTCTGAGTTTGCCTGCTCGCAGGGAATGATAAACCTCATTAACGAGTCCACAGAGACACTGTTGAAGTCCTGGAAGAACAAAGTGGATGCAGCCGGTGGAGTAGCCAGCATTAACATCGACCACCACATGAGAAGTTTCTCCGGAGATGTCATCTCCAGGGCCTGCTTTGGCAGCAATTTTGCCAAAGGAGAGGAGATCTTCCACAAGTTGAGGGCTCTCCAAGAGGCCATGTCCAAGAAAGTTCTTTCCACTGGGATTCCTGGCATGAGGTGCGAACTAAAATCTCTCTTTCTCCCGGAAAACCTCCAATTAAGCCTCCCCTTCCATACCGCCCCCTTGAAAAGAAAGGGGAAAAAAAATCCACTGTCGCTTAGCTGCTTTAATCAATTCTGTTCATGCAATGACGCAGATACCTCCCCACCAAGACTAACAGAGAAGCCTGGGCACTGGAGAAGAAGGTCCGCAGTTTGATACTGCAGGTGGTGAAGGAGAGGATGGAAGCTGCATATGAGAAGGACCTTCTGCAGATGCTTCTCGAGGGTGCCAAAAACAGCGACTTGAGCCAGGAGGCCATGGACCGCTTCATTGTCGACAACTGCAAAAACATTTACTTGGCTGGGTACGAGACCACTGCCGTCTCTGCGACATGGTGCCTCATGCTGTTGGCTTCCAGTCAAGAGTGGCAAAATCGTGTGCGTGCCGAGGTTCTTGAGGTTTGTGGGGACCGTCTTCCTGATGCCGATGTGATCCGTAAGATGAAACTGGTGCGCCTTCCCCATACCTTTAAGACAGAGTGCACATAATATAACGTTTTGATTTCATGATCATCGGCATGTGTTAACCTTTCTGTCCTGGGTGCAGCTCACAATGGTGATAAACGAGTCACTGCGGCTATACTCCCCCGTGCCAGTGGTGTCGAGGGAGGCCTTGACGGATATGAAATTCGGGGACCTGCAAGTGCCGGAGGGAGTGAACGTGTGGACGATGGTGTTAACACTGCACACGGACCCTGAGATATGGGGGCCAGACTCCTACTCTTTCAACCCGGGGAGATTCGCCAATGGGATCACGGGAGCCTGTAAGCTGCCGCACTTGTACATGCCCTTCGGAGTAGGACCTCGCGTGTGCCTCGGGCAGAACCTGGCCATGGTGGAGCTCAAGATTCTCATTGCCCAGCTTCTCTCCAACTTCTCCTTCACCCTTTCTCCCAACTACATCCACTCCCCTGCTCTTAGGTTGGTTATTGAACCTGAACACGGCGTCGAACTCTCCGTCACCAGGCTATCTCGAGATTGATCCCTCCTAGAGATGGTTTTTTTTCACCCTTAAGCCCACTATACAGTTTCTTGTTGTATCCCAAAGCAACTTTCCCCTTCCCTTTAGTCACTTTTGTATCAGTTTATGGCAAAAATAACACATAAACATTGTGAATTTACATGTCACAATTAATGTGGAAGGTGAATAGACGAAATAATTCAAGCAAGAAATAAATTACAAAAATAACACATAAACATTGTGAATTTACGTGATTTGACAATGTGCCTACTCCACGTGAAGAGATCTATAAGGTTGTTTCACTATAATTGGTAGAATGAAGATTACAATCGCTTGGAATGCCCACATCCAAGTGATTCCAATATTTAGCAACACCCTAAACTACAACAATCAATCACAATAAAGGAATTTTCTCATACTTTGAACTCTCTTGGATTGCGGAAGCTCTCGTGCTCTCGCAAGTTTCTAATCTTAAACAAACTTTGAAATTAAGGGTTTTTTCTTAACAAATCTGAATTGTGGCTGCCTTGGGCCGAGCGCTTGCCAAAATAGGCCCAAGCTGTTGACGATTGTGCTGGAAAACATAATAGTTATTAGGCGCTGTCCGAAAGCCTGGCCTGCTTGGACCTGGCCGTTAGCCTAATCACTCCTTGGCTCGGTGCTCGCCTGGTGGCCAAATTCGTCCGCGTGCCAGGGGGGCCTTTCCTTCCATATCCAATCGTCCGCCTCCATTGTCATGCCCTCACAAACACCCTAGTGTCCAAAAATCATGAGCCCGTGTCTTATTCCAAATAAATCGGAATGAACTTCTAGCCATAATCAACAAATCTCCATCCTGACAAGAGTCGAACTTCATATGAAGATAGAGAACAATGCTCTTAGAACTTATAATGGTTTGACTTAAGGTGTGACATCCTAGTTTTGATCTAATGGTTGTGAATTTGGTGTGCTAGTGAAAAGGATAGGTCATAGGGGTGAGCATGGTCCAAGTTGGTCCGGGCTACCCCTAACCCTAGGACCAACCCGTACAGTGTCGGTCCTCAATTTTTAGGACCGAGAACCAACCCTATTGAGCCTGGGACCAAGGACCGGACCGACCCAATGGTTTCGGTCCGGTTCCAAGGTCAACCCGGGATCGATTGATAATTTTTTTCGTCTTGTTTTTTATACTCCCTAAAAAAGTAAACCTACAAATTCAAATTACATATCCATCGACAATGTGGCATTGTGCAACTAAACTATAAATACCAATACATATTCAACAATTATAAGATGACACAATAATGAAAATGTCGTACCTCATCGAGATATGGGACAAGATGGAAAGTTCATGTAATCATCTATCTTTAATATTCATAACACTATATGCAAGATTGAAGAACAAAGAAGACAGAATGGAAGAGAACGCACTTTGGGGAAGGACGCCGTGAGGAGATTTACGGCATAAACCTCGCACCATTTTGGACGTCGCGAGTCCATGACTGTGAGGACTCCTTGGTCCTCACGGTGAAGAACATATTGGACTGTGGAGGAGGACACCATGAAGACCTTGACGGCGTAAACTTCACGCCTTTTGGATGCCATCTATCCATGACTGTGAGCCTAAGGAGTCAACAGCTTTAACATCATTTTACTTAGGTTTTTTTTTTTTAGCAGACATTTTACTTAGGTTTGAATATATAAGAGAATTATAAATAATATAATATAATATAATATAGAAGATTGGTCCGAGTGGGACCAACCCAAAACTCTCAGGACCGAGGACCAACCCGCACAGTGTTGGTCCTGGAATTTCAGGACCAAGGACCGACCCAGTCCCCTTGGGAACCGAACCAGGACCGGCAGAGTTGGGCCGGTCTAGGGTTGGTCCAAGGTCGACCCTAGACACCCCTAATAGGTCATGGATCATTCCAAGATTTGGCCATGTAACGATCATGGATCGATCAAAGGAACATTCATGGACCAATCCCATGACCACGATCATGGACCCGAGTGGTTTGGTCAATGGACGACTACCCGACCGTTAGGGTTGATCGAGAGATGGTCACAACCACCACGGATCAGTCAATGATCATGGATCGGTCCAAACGGTCATATGCCAATCGTAGGTGATTCTGCTTGCCCATGCACCGGTCGTGAATGACCATGATTCGACTCGATGCAGCTGTGTGTTGGGCATAAATCTGACAAATCTCGAACAGTCACATGACTATAGGGAGTTAGCTTGGATGAAGCCTACAGCTGATCCAGAATTAAGTCCGATTGATCGGATCGGCGTCGATCTAAAGGCCGGTCGTTGAGCCTGCGTCTTAGGTTGCCAATTTAGCCAACAAAGGCAACTTGACATACAACAACTACACTGAGAGAGGCTTAGCCACGAACCTCAAATGTGTTAAAATGATCGTTAGGGGATGTACACAAAAAGCCATTATCCGGTCCCGGTTGCATTTTCGATAGCCTATTTCTTCATGATTGCCAAGTTGCCAAGAAAAAGACAAAATGAAATTCTCTAGAACACCCTAACTTCTTCATTAAGGAAGGTGACTCATCATTCCACCTAGATTTTTCTAGATATAGTCATGATTACCAAGGATTCACCTTGGAGATTAAGCAAAGTATCTAAGCCAAATGTCCCAATAAAAATATGACACAATAAAGCTAATTATGACTATCCTATAGCCTTGATGCCACCTCATCTTTAAGAGTGCCACCTACTTGTCTCCTTAATAATGAGCTAAGTACTCATGTGGCCCAATGAAATAGAGATAAGTAAGGCCTTAAATGATGATACTAAGTCATTGGATCTCCACATCATGAAATTAGGTGTGCCACCTTTCCAAATAGATGTGCCACCTTCCAACTTAGGCTTACCACCTCAAAGTCATAGCCATGCCACCTTAAGAAATGTGATTGGGTTGCTTGGATGAGTAATGATAAGCTTGTTGCCTACCAATAAGCTAGGTAGCACGGACACGTTTTCCGTGCTTCCATGTCGTGTCCGACACGTGTCGGAGCGTGTCGAAAATCAGACACGCGGTCAACGCATGCCCAACACGTTTCGACACGCGTGTCCAGAAGATGATGGAGGGTGGAAGCGACGGCGAGGGAGTAGAGACGAGGCCGCGACGGCGAGAGACGGCCGCCACTGTGATGCTGTGACGGATCCGACGAGGTTGCAGCTGCGAGGGAGAAAGGGCCAAAGGCGAGAGGAAGAGGAGAGGAAGGCGATTGTGCGGTGGGCGACGAGAGGCAACGAGCGGCGAGTGGCGAGGAAGGGGGTCGTGCGGCGAGCGGCGAGGGAAGGGGTTTGTGCGGCAAGCGGCGGGCAGCGAGGAACGAGAAGAGGAAGGGTCGTGCAGAGCTAGGGTTTTTGATGGGCAATCGCGTATTGGGGGAGGGGATGAGACGGACAGGTTTTTGATGGGCCATCATGTATTGGGGGAGGGGAAGAGACAGGGACAGCTTGTTTGTCTGTCAGTGAAGGGGAGGGAAAGAAAAATAAATTTGGGGGTGGGGGGAAACGAAGGATGGTGGGGAGAGAAAGAAAAATAAATTTTGGGGGGAGTGAGGAAATGGACGAGGGAAAGAACTAGAAGAAGGTGGGGGGACCTTAGTGAAGATTTTTTTTTTTAATGGAAATATAAATAAATGAGATTAACATATAATTTCGAAAAATAAAAATACTAAATTTGAATTAAATTAATTAAAAAATAAAAATATTCATTTAATATATAACGTGTCGGAACGTGTCGGAACGTGTCGAAATTCTCTACTTTTTGAGAAATAACGTGTCACGTGTCGTGTCGTGTCGTGTCGTGTCGTGTCGTGTCGTGTCGTGTCGCGTGTCCGTGTCACCGTGTCTGTGCTACCTAGCCAATAAGAGGAGCTCTTATTCATTTCCACTACTTTAGCCTACTTTGCCATTCACGCCTACCATCCTCCTCCTCGTCCTTTCTCTTGGCTGTGCACCACCAACCTTTCAAGCCATTCAAGTTAGTTCTTGAGGCTTGCCAAGGTAAGTAAGATTCCTCTTTTTCCTCTAAAAAAGTAGGTCTCATTTTTTAGACTAGTTAAGTGCTCATCCGTCAAGCCGTGGATAGTGTGCAATGTCTTTTGTTTGATCTTGCTAGCTATTGGACATAGCTGTGTGCTTGAGTCATTTAATGTTCGGAATGAAATCGAGGTTCGTTCGGACTGAATTCATCGCAAGACAAAGTCGCCCAAGCCATAAAGCCTTGGTTCAGCATAAATAGGATGTCAGGTCCAAGTCTCGCTTGGTGTGGGGATCACCTAAGTCCGCAAGGTCCTAAATCGATATTGAGGAGTGTCAATTTTATATCTTGATTGGTACGGGGATTGCCCAAATCCACGAGGTCTTAGTTATGCACCAAGGCATGCCGATTTCCATAGTTCAAATTAACACAGGGATTTTGTGCTTGGCGTTGAATCAAACTGCGAGCCAAGGGTCATTCATGATACATGTGTATTCACATCAGGTCGGAGCCGAGGTTCGTCAAGCTTGGGATCGTCACTAAAGCGAGGTGTACCCAAGCCTTGAGATCTTGGATCGGCATTGAGGCATGCCATTTTCAAGCCTTGTCCGATGCGGAGATCGGCGCTAAGTAATTGATTTAAGTTCCCGACATATTTGCTAGTGATGTATAAGAAATTCATGACACACGAACAATTGAGCACGCCTTCGGGCCATGCATGTGTCGGCTAAGAGAAAAGATAAGAACCAGCTTGTATGATGCATTTAAGCATGCACTTAAAGAGGAAACAATGCCCGTCGCCACACAGCGTTGGCAATGATGCCTCGTTCATTGAATGGGATACCTTGGTAGAGCTAGGATACCTAGGTTTAGCTGGGATGCCTTGGGTAAGCTAGTCCCTGAATGCCTCAGTTCAGTTGAACTGCCCTAGTTTGGCTAAGATGCCTAGCATGAAGTTGGATGTGTCGGTTGAGCCGGGAGGACCTGGTTGAGCCAGAACGGCGATAAATGAATTTGCATAGATGTTAGTGATGTATAATTGTGATTTATTCACATGCTAGTTGTTAAGCCAATGGTTGCTCGATACTGTTTGCAAGTGTGGTACATACTTGTTCTTGATGAGGAGAGGCTTTCTTGGTAGAAAACTAGGAATATTACTTATTGAGTTCCCAAGACTCACTCCTTATGTTTTTCAGGTTCGTAAGTATGGCTAACTCACCTCCTCAACGTTTTGGTCTACCTGTAAATATGGAAGCATCAATCGCTGACATAGTGGACTTAGAGGAGGAGACCACCTATGGCTATCGTAAATGCACTACCACCGTATAGGTTGATGAAGGACCGTATGACTTGGTCCCTCATCGTTATGTAACCTGGTATGTCTGGTTCAATGGAGACCTTGTCAGCCCACTACATGGGTTCAACGGGCCAGCCGGCTCGAACGATGGAACGCCATTCAAGGGGCCAAAGAACTAGATCATAATATCGACTAATAGCGCAAGGTTCCCAATTTTGGAAGATACCGCTCATACAGGAGCTAGGGATGCCCCAATCTTTTGATATGATGTAAAAGCAATGTAGCCGGAGATAGCATATGAAAGTAGTGTGTTTGCATGAGATTGTCCGCATCTTCCAGTTGTTATTTGTCTGGGGAAAATTTAGGTACACGTTTCCGCATGTGCACAATAATAAGATAAAAGAATCGGGATGGTGACAAGCCTAGGATGTCGCAACAAAAACCCTGAATGAGGATGTGACATAAGGCGTGTTTGGTAACTTGCCTAATAATAGCTTATTTTATTTTTTTTGTTTCCGGGAGTAGATTTGAAATATAAATCTGATTGGTAAATTTTCAATTCGCTAGAACAAAATCCATTTTATTGCTATCGGAAATAAATTTGGGATAGAATTAAGAAGTAGAAAAAAATTACTTTTTTATTCCTAAAAACAATTTCAGAATCAAACTTAAACCTATCTTTCTTTGTTCTCATTCTCTCTTCTTCTCCCCCCCCCCATTCGATTACGGGCCACTACCGGCCACGCCACTGTCGCCAACGACTGGCTGAGTGAGGTTCGCAAAGCTCACCAGAGGCTCGCTTAGCCACCGCAAGCAAATCTGGGCGATGAGTGCCTCTCCTAGCCATTGACGAGGCTCGTCAGGTTGGGCAAGGCTTGCTTGGCCACCGGCCAAAGCTAAGCCTCTCCTAGATCTCGCAAGGCCAAGGCTAACTATGGCTAGCCTCGCCTCCGACGAGCTCACTGGATCTCACCCAGTCGGTTGTCAACCACTACTGTTGCCAGCGGCTAACTAGAAAGAAGGAGGAAGAAGAAGAGAAAAGGAAAAAGAAAAAGAAAAAAAGAGAAGAAAATAATAATAACATAAAAAATTTAAAGAAATTTAAAAAAAAATTAGGAGTCCTACCAAATGCATTTTTATTCTGGGAATAAAAATTTTAGGCAGTTACCAAATATCCTCAAATGCTTAGAGATTCTTTTTGAGAACATAATAAAAAAAAAGAATTATTTATGAGTGCAAATTATTCTTTAGAATAAAATAGTTACCAAATACATCCTTAATGTAAGCCTATGTCCAATTTCCTAGACTAACAACCTACTGACTGTATTTCTTTTTGTCGAACTACTAACTGTATTTCACTAGCAATTTTTCAGTAGTAACATAAGAACATGCTGCTTATACCTAAGTGCATCTTCTTAAAGTTGGTGTTGCTTATACTCAAGATGGTATGTCTCACTATCTCACACTTAAGACCAAACTATAACACTATCTCACACTTAAGACCAAACTATAACACTATCAACACTTCTCAAATGATTATAATTTTTTGGCTCTCATAAGAAAATGTACGTATGTAAAGCTTTCTTTGAATTTGGAATTTGCACTACTTGATCCATCTTTATCTTCGACGTCTTGATCTCCATCTATACTTTGCAAGATCTAATCTTCCTGTTAAACAATCTTCAAGAAGACCAATCTCCAAACTATCCATTGGATGATTTAATGAGCAGATCAATTAGCTATTGAGGTGTATCAATTAGAGTTTTGTAGATTTGATCACCCATAAATCAAATTTTTGGTTTTCAAAAATAGTGTAGCTTGAGTATGGAAAGAATCTTGCCTTTAGGATGATTGTCAACTAACCAAGATATCACATGAGATTGATTTCTTTCGCGTAGATAATCTTTAAGATTGATGACACCTAAATTAGGAATTCATATTACGATTGTTGACACCTAAATTTTGGTGATCTCATCATTCTTTATCTATAGAAAATGATATAGGGTCAACTATCTTATGATTATGTGAATCTTCTTAATGAGCCAAGTGCTGAAACTATCTTAGGTAAAAGAATCGATCAAAAATCATTTTTTTGGCTTAGTTTTGACTCATATGATCATAAGATTGATTTTGTAATGTTTTAGGTCCCAACACATCTTCTTCTACAAGATTTGGATCGATGGGGTAAATTTTCTTCTTTACAAATTCCCAATTGTGTGAAAATCAATGAAATTCCTTGTACCCTCATCCTTGCATATTGTAAACGTTAATTCTGACATAAATATCCCAACGATTCTACATAATTATTGAAAAATAATTTGGAAACGCCATGGCGTGCGATCCAAATTTATAGGAGAGTCAATGTGTGTCAAGTGGTCAGAGGTTACTCTCTTTTACAAGAAAGTTTCATGTGAATTAGTTTAGATAACTACTATCAAGCTGAAAACAAATACATGAGAAAATTATGCCGTGTTAACTAGAATTATTAGTAAAAAAGTTCTTAAGCTTTAAAGTGTAAAGAAGTGAATTTAGTCATATAATTAGTGGAAATAGCGACACTTCATGAAATTTACTCAATACTGGAAGGAGCAAACAGAAAAGGAATATTATATGGTCTATGAAGCCCATGGATCCGTCGAAAAAGCCGCATAATCAATAATTAGCTAGCTCATATGATTTTGTACATGATGCAATTACCGGTCTACATTCAAAACCCCCCCTCCCCGGCCCCGCCGTTTTGTCCTCCGTTAGGTTTTTATGGTTTTCGGTTTTTGGACAGGTGAGTGAGGTCGCTCCAGCTTCTCTGCATCGCATTTCGGAATTTGCATCTTTCCGGTCCGGTCGCTCCAGTTTGTGGCTCCCGTTTACGCGCATATCTTCCATCGATTTCTCTTTCGATTGTCCCTTCTTGCTACGACGGTGCCGTGATTGCTCCATGCGATCATCGTCATCATCTCTCAGGGGCATTCTGTCGACTATGTTGTGTTGAATTTCTTGTGGATGAAGCTTTGGGCGATCCAAGAACGGAAGAATGCTGGGCGTGAGGTGTCTGAGAGCTGGAGAGGTGATGCTTCCCCGACGCAGCCGGGGATTTCGGTCCCACCCTTCCCTTCTCTTCCTCCACCATAGCAATTCTGCCCCCGCCGGCGATCGCTTGCTCGCGAGCAGGAGACGTGACGCCCCCGGTTCCCGGAGTGCCAAGGGAAGTGGCCTCCACGTTCACGCCTTCCTTTCTGATCCTCCCCTCGCCAGGCCTTCTCCCGATTCACTCGTCAGTCCCCCCTTCCTTTCTCTCTCCCATTTGGCTGCTACGCGAGATGAACCGGTTGGTTTGGATCCCTATCATCATATTTATCTGTTTTTGCTTTGAACCCCATCTCCTCCGCAGTTTCCTGTGCTAAGTGGCCGCGCATTATACTCCACGTCAACTTCCGAGCCCGGGAAAGTGTCGACCCCGAACCAGCCACCACCACCACCACCACCCCCGGCCAGTAGTAAAAATGAAAGCCGAGTCGCTGATATGAAAATTCTTCGCACTCTCGCGAGTTACCTGTGGATGAAGGATAACCTCGAGTTCCGGCTGAGGGTTGTGGCTGCCTTGGGTTTCTTAGTCGGCGCCAAGGTAGCTGTTGCCGCCTCCTCCTTTCGCATTTCGATGAGCTTTGGCTTTTCCTTTCCTCACCTGCTTTGCTTGGGTTCCCAGGTCCTCAACGTGCAGGTGCCCTTTCTCTTTAAGCTGGCTGTTGATTGGTTGACCACCTCCTCTGGAAATGCTGCTGCTTTTGCTTCCTTTGCCGCCAATAACTCCACTGCATTGGCTCTCTTTGCCACCCCTGCTTCCGTTTTGGTAGGATACGGTATTGCGCGCTGCGGGGCCTCTGCTTTCAACGGTACTACACCCCTTCATTACTTATTCGGTCCTACTACCTGCACATTTTTACACCCATTCACGTCCTTATCTCTATTCCATGGCGCATCTCACTATAATTGAATGCAGTCTTGTTTCTGCAGAGTTAAGAACTGCTGTCTTTTCTAAAGTCGCATTGAGGACAATCCGATCGGTTTCCAGGAAGGTATGAAGCTTCTTTTATGGTCAATCTGTTTGGAATGTCTCTTGTGTCTGATATTTTTTGCCCTGGCTTTTCCCTGGTCCATCTGGTTGATTCATTCGTGCTACTTCCGTTGTATCCATATTCAATGCTCACCTGGCTTCACATTGCCTTTTCTTTTTCTTTTTTAAATTCATTGTTTTACTTATGAATGATTTTTCAATCTTTACAGGTGTTTTCGCATCTTCATGACCTGGACCTCCGATACCACCTCAGGTGTGTATTCTTGGTCTTTATAAAGTTCGTTTCTCGTTTTTCTTTTGCAGGTTTCACTGTCTTATGAAAATTGCAAATATGCCAAAAAATGATATATTGCTCGTTGGATTCTCTTCATAGTTTCTCTGTGAGGTGAGTAACACCTGGTCATGTAGATTGTGTTGAGCAGCAATTGTGAGAGAGCTATGTGGGTTCTCATATAATAGTTTCAGGCTGAAGAATGGTTTCTATGCCTCAACTATCATGCATGAACAACGTTGGTTCATGTTGTTTGAGACTGAAGAATAGCTTCTATGCTTCATTACTGTGAAGAAGAATGTAATGTATATTAATGTTATCGATGCATATCCACCTCCAGACATCTCTCAATTTCTGTTCTGAAGGCTGTATCTCAATTCTATATGTCATGGACTTCCAATTTCCCTTCTGAGATCGTGAGACTTCAAGGAGGTGCTAATGATAGCTCTAAAAAATTTACCACCGCGACTATATTGTTCAATTCAATGTTCATCAATGTTTTAATAGCCATACTGGACAATACCGAATTGGTCACTAGTACGCGGTTTTACCGATTCAACTAGTTTAACCGGTTAAACAAGTTGGCTTGGTTTTATTTAAATAAATCAAATAATTTGTTTCTGACAATATAAAAAAGCAACCAGATGATGCATCTCGTGCCCAGCAAATATACAGGGGTGTGTCTATTGTGAAATGAGATTTCATTTCTGAGCCTTGTCCCTTGGAATCTCACTTGTTTATTTTTTCCAAACAGAAAGAAAGATGAGTGTAAATATAGGATATGACCTAATTGTCAAGGAATGTCATCACTTAACTTGGATACTAGTTCAACAGCGCAAGGGTTCGAGTCCCATGCCTGTGGCTGGTAAAATCTATTTTTGTTCAAGATGAGATCAGTTCAAACCAAAACCCATTCACCAGTTGAACCAGTTTTGACCTTCAGCTATAAAGACATGGACTGGACCAGTGGCCTGACCACTATCTTGTTGAACACAGAAAACCACCAGTCCAGTCCAGTATTAAAAACACTGATGTTCATGGCTGTTGCTGATCATTGTTACAACAAAGTATGCATTATATAAGAGCAGCATGGAGGGTTGATCATAGAATTTGCAGTTGTCAATCAAATACATTACTACTGTTGCTGATCATGTTATTTGCATTTTGTTGATCATAAAAGGGGTGCCCGTTTATGTCGTTTTATGGAATCAAGTAATGTAATTTTCCACCTATTTTAATGCGGTCATTGTGTTTCTAGTCGAGAAACAGGTGCGTTGAACAGAATTATTGATCGCGGAAGCCGAGCTATAAACTTTATTCTCTCCTCTATGGTGTTCAATGTCGTGCCCACTATTTTGGAGGTATGACTTAATCCTTGGCTACTTTTGAAAAATCTGAGTTCATAGAGATATTTGATGCAGTGGCTTTGTGCTACCACTTTTGTGGCACATCATGCACATTTATAATGATCCTTCTTTCTTCATTCCATGCTTTTGAATTGCCATATCTTCTACAAGAATGTCAGTATCATTGAGCAACTTAGTTATGCTTAACACGTACTCGTTCAGATATCTATGGTAGCAGGCATTCTCGCATACAAATTTGGAGCACCTTTTGCTTGGATCACATCACTTTCTGTTGCTGCTTATGTTGTCTTCACATTAACAGTGACACAGGTACGAGATTCTTGCAATCTTCAAAGCCCCTCCCTCCCTCCCTCCCTCCCTCCCTCTCTCCCTCTCACAATCACGCACAGCCATTTCCTCCTTCAGGGGAGCCATTCTCTTCCATTTCTCTTTAGATGTCATTGTTAGAGATAATATTCAATGATGGTTTTGGAGCTATATTCTTATTATTCTTTTCTGGTTCTCTGTATCTTTCTTCTACTGAGCTTGGGTATGTGCTGGTTTTACAATGTCTTGAAGTTTTGTTTATACACATTTGTCTTTCTCAGTGGAGGACAAAATTTCGGAAAGCCATGAATAAGGCTGACAACGATGCAAATACCAGAGCAATCGATTCACTTATTAATTATGAGGTAGATTTTGATTATAGCCTGCATCTGTATTTTATTGATGTCAACACCCCTTTGATATGGCCTCAATTGACAGCATCCACTTTTGTTTTCTTTTCTCTAGACTGTCAAATATTTCAATAATGAAGCCTATGAAGTTGGGAAGTATGATGAGTTCTTAAAAAGTAAGTCATGTACTTTTTTTGGTGAATTTTGTTTGCACTCTATTCATACCAATGCTGCAGGAGCCATGGATATACTGCTTGAAGGAAAACAGACTTAGCAGTGACCCTTTTGGGTTGTCACCCCTTGGTGCCTCATAGAGAATTTCTCTGTACTTTTCCACCGAAAAGAAAAAAAAAAAAGGAAAGAAAGATGTCGAATGCCAACTCTTAATTTTTTCCATCAAACAAATGGTGAAAAATAGTCTGGGAGCATATGTCATGATACTCTTATCATAATAGTGATGAAGCAAGTCCTAAGGTCTTAAATGTTCTTTTAGAAGCAGAGAAATGCATGAATTGTGGTAGATTATGTTGTGCTTTGAGCATAGACAAGGCAATAAGAAGAGAGAGGGAGCATATGTTTTGAGTTTTACTTGACTTGGATACTCTTTTCTAAAGTTCCCCTTTGGCATGGGTTTTATTTGGTCATTGGGAGGAGAGAAAGAGGACCAGCTGGGGGATGGGTGGGGGAGGATCAGAAAGGGAATGGGACAGCTCCCATTCAAGTTTTAGTTCACAATGAAGTGTTCTTAAAGTTGCATTGTGAGTAGATAAATAAAAGCTAAGAAAGGATATTGATAGAATCATTGTGCATCTATATATAGCTGCAGTTGGGGGTTTTTTCCTACAGTCGTGTAAAGTCGTTTAAGAATACTTGGTCAGTTCAGCAGAGCCAATCTAAGAACATTCAAGTCTTTTAAATCGAACCCTACAACATGTAGATCATTGAATGCCATTGGAGACATCTAAATTTGTATTAATTTACATTCCCTCATTGATATTGTTGCATATTTGAATTTTCCTAATTCAAATGGATGTGATCTCTAATACTTTGTGGCTTGTAGATGCCTGCCTTTCTTCATTCATTCTTTGATGTCTATAGGAAGAGCAATGGGCCTGCACTCAGTGTATCATATTCTTTTGGTGGCCATTCTTTTTCCACTCTTTAACATTTTCTTCATGTTTATTGTCATTCTTGTTATTTAAAGGGGAAAAAAAATAATCTTCATCCTAAATGGCCGTGTATGTTTTGTGTAATGGCTCTTCAGTAGCTCTTCCTCTCATATGGATTGATAGCAGTTACCATCTTAGATGGCTGATAGCAGTTTCTTGTTAGATGGAAATAGAGTTTCTTTTAGAAAAAATCTTCTGGAATACTCCTCATATGGTTATGCTACTTTTAGGATATGAAGCTGCTGCACTAAAAACACAGCGAAGCCTTGCAGTTTTAAACTTTGGGCAAAGTGTAATATTCAGCACAGCTTTGTCAGCTGCAATGGTTTTGTGTTCGCATGGGATAATGGATGGCACGATGACAGTTGGTGATCTGGTAGAACTTTCTTATTAGATACATTTCGGTTCTTTTAAATTTTTTGTGAAAGGAATAATTACGCTATGATGCTCACAAAAACTCATGTTTTGATGATGCAGGTTATGGTTAATGGGCTTCTCTTCCAACTTTCTCTCCCTCTCAATTTTCTCGGTAGTGTGTATCGTGAAACTATACAGAGCCTTGTTGATATGAAGTCCATGTTTCAGTTGTTGGAGGTAATTTATAATTTTGTCGAGCAAAGTATACCCATTTAGTTTATGATAGTGGATTTTCTAGGATGGCATCTATTTAGTGTTCTCTTTTATGCATCAAGGGGAATAGAAGTACAGATGTCAGGTGCAAGCATGTCTCCTGAGTTTTTACTTTTGTACTTTTTTAATATGAGACACTTGACTTTGCCAATAAGAATCCAAGATTTGTGCAACCAAACCTGACTTATATCAATATGAGACTGATTTTTTTGTGCT
Organism: Eucalyptus pauciflora; assembly: GCA_007663325.1. Taxonomy (NCBI): domain Eukaryota; kingdom Viridiplantae; phylum Streptophyta; class Magnoliopsida; order Myrtales; family Myrtaceae; genus Eucalyptus; species Eucalyptus pauciflora. The sequence goes on along the minus strand of VMYD01000185.1, from coordinate 833,955 downwards.
TTTATGAACATGAAGTATATGCATTTGGTTGATGATGTAAAGCTTGCTGGACGGCATCAATGTAGACTGCCTTTCAGGGTTCTGACTTTATCTGGTGCCTGAAGGGATACTTCCTGTCTTTTGTCTTCATAATGGGGTTATGAGGTTTATATGTCAAGGAAGAGCTGGAGAGGTCAATAAAAAATGTCACCGATTGCTTTGTCTAAATTTGAGATTCTTATCCTTACTCCTTTCATTCATTCACTTTTCTCGTCGCAAATGCCAAAGCTCTGATATTTTTCTAAAAAAGTGACTTGAGTTGTTAAGGTTAGATTTTTATGGAGTGACTCTAATGTTGAAGTGGAATCTATCTTATCAACCAAAGTGTACATGTATATTTTTTGGTTTAGTCAGAAACAAGAGATTGACTGTTCACTGACTCCGACCTTTGTGCTGGATTGCTGATGATGAAAGTTTCCTCTGACAACAGGAGAGGGCTGACATTAGAGATAAGGAGGATGCAAAGCCCTTGAAATTAAATGGAGGTAGCATTAAGTTTGATAGCGTTCATTTCAGGTAGGAATAAATTTTGTGCGCCCTTGTAAAGGAATCACAGCATTTAGTTGTAATGGTGATGTCATTGCACCTAATGCTTTATAATCTAGATGATATGCCTTGAATGCTGGGATGTTTGCTTAGGATTGAACCAAGCATACAATCACGCTGGTGGTGGGTGGATGCAAAGAAGCTGTTTGCAGTGAAATTAGAGCTACCAAGTTTTTGTTCTTTTTGGCCAGAATCCACCCAAATGTTAACGAGGTGGAAGATTTGACATGGAAAATGTTTAGTTCAACTGTAACCCGGAATTAATTATTTGGTGAAGTTAAATAAGTTTATTGCTTTGATATTGTGTTATATCATTTTCGTTATGAGTACAACCTTTTTTTCCGAAAAGAAGGTAAAGCACAGGTATATAAGAAGAAGAAAATAGAGGGAATGTTGTATAGTAATGCTTAAAGTAAGATGGACACGGAAGCTGAATAAGGACCATATCGGGATTGTTATGATTGGTCCAGTAATGACATTCTTCAGCTAGGATTTAACATCTCTACTTTATTGTGTGTATTTTGTATTTCAAGCCATACATTCACATTTTAGTATCCAGTTTGAGACTTCTTGTGGATTTCATTTGTCGTTGGGTCTATTGCTATCACCTTTTATATTGGCTTATTGACGCATTTTTCTATGGTTTCACTTGCTGTAGTTACCTGGCAGAGCGAAAAATACTTGACGGTGTATCATTTGAAGTTCCTGCTGGAAAGAGCATTGCTGTTGTTGGGACAAGTGGTAGTGGTAAGCATTTGTTTAATCCTTTTGGCCAAGCTAACCTTGCTTATGTGTAAAATTATTGTCGCGGCTGTTTTATGTTGTGTTGTTAATTGTTCAATAATCTTTCAAGTGAGTGACTCTGACTCTATTCGCTGAAATTGGAGATATCTTATGTGTTTTAGATAATTACCAAGACACCCTATGATAGAATCTGTTTGATTCAGGAATTCCTAGAATATAATGAAATGGTTTAAATGTGCACTTTTTCCCCATGTAGTTAAAAAAACTGAATTGGAAGGCATCACTCTGTGGTATAGTTTGGTTGGCTGTAATAGATTCTGACAGTGTGTCAGAGTAATCTTTTACATGAATGTCCCAGTAATTTTGCCAAAAGTCAGTTGTGGAGAAATTTACCCCTAATTCTTTTTGTGTCCATTATCCCACTTCATTTTATCTGATGGATAAGCTGCTAATGCTGCATGGGTTGGCAAACATTTTGCAGGCAAATCAACCGTTCTTAGACTGCTCTTCAGATTTTTTGATGCTCATTCTGGATGCGTAAGAGTCGTTAAAATTTTTAATTGCACTTTATAGAATTTTCATGTGGTGTTTAGCTTTTCATTCTTGCATGTATCAGTCTCACCTTACTACCATTAAGCCATTTTCTATAATAAGAGAAGGAAAGTTAAGTCTATATAGTAGCGGGATGGATGCAGGCTTCCAAATGAAGATTAACTTCATCAATGATGTTGTGCAATCAATCGAATTTATTCAATAGTAGTATTGAGCATTCAATAATGGCACGTGGAAGTTGATGTGGACAAAGTAAGTACCTTAGGAATTTTCATAAATATGCACAAGAAATTGTTATATTCTGGCTTATAGTTACATCACCAATCCTTCAATTTGATTGTTTATTGATGTAAATTTGTATGCAAAGGTGTTTACAAAACTTATGAATCAATGAGAGTGTTTAGGTATGCCTATCTTAGTTATTTATCAATGTGATGGATCACTAGCTGCTTTGCACAAAAGGGTAGTATAGACTACATATCGGTGCATACCCAATAATAAATTCTACTGCATGTTTTTTACTTGTGGAGAATGGATTAGTAGTTGCTCAAGTTCGTGGTGATATTTGTTTACCTATTGACAGATAAGGATTGATGGTCAAGACATCCGGGATGTGACGCTAGAAAGTCTACGAAAGTCTCTTGGTGTAGTGCCACAAGACACGGTAAGTTAAAAGACCAAGAAATTGAATTTTTATAGCTTCTTCACATGTTTTTTGTGTTTTGTTACAGAGCTTGCAAGGCGTTGCTTTTATGAAGTGTGCAATTGACCATTTTTCAGGTACTTTTCAATGATACAATATATCACAACATCCATTATGGATGCCTTTCAGCAACAGAAGAGGAGGTATATGATTAGCTTTGCATTTCTGATCTGTTTTGCACACATAAGAATTTACCAAACATTTTACTTATTTCCGAATTCTCATCTTGACTGCTGATTCTCTAATCAGGTTTATAATGCTGCACGACGTGCAGCTATTCATGACACGATTATGCGATTCCCTGAGAAATATTCAACTGTGGTAGGAGAACGAGGTCTTAAGGTGAGAAGGTCATTCCTTTTGTTGGACCAATTAATTTTTCTAGGCATACTTTAGACCGTTACTCCGCACTGCCTTTCTGAGTAGGCTTGGAATTGGAGTTATTGGAATTATGGGTCTTCTTGGGCAATCAAGTACTAGTTAGCAAAATATAAACTGTCATTAGTCATTTGGTATCTCATTCTTTGAAGTTCATTCTAGAATATACGGTGCAAGAAGATTTTAAATTAGAAAATGGAAGTCTTGAAACTCTTAAGGTTTGGTGTCCAACTGCCTTTCTGATCAGGCAGTAAGTATGGGAATAGTATCATGCATCTAATATAGAAGCTAAAACACAGTTTTGACCCCAAGTTAATCACAAATTCAACTTTTGTTGCTTAGGATTTACTATATATATTGTCCCGTACAATTTTAAAATGCATACTTTCCCGTACTAGTGAAAGGCCATGCTCATCAAGAGTGTATAGTTCCTATCTTCCCTCTCAGCCTACCTTCCTATATAAATGAATTCTCAAATTTCTTTTTACCATCTGTAGTTTTATCTATCCGTAAGTACAATTTAAAATTTCAAATACCAGTACATTGCATTCCATAGTCTTCGCTCTTGACCGTTCTGTTATTTCCCAAAAATTTCCACAGGACAGTCACTTGAAGTAACTCAAATTCTCAGTTTCCTTAATTTTTTAAAATTTTATTATTGGCAGCTTGTTTCATACTTAATAAGAAGTAGCCAGAACAAAATTTATTTCATGACCAACTTTGAGTAGTAACCACTAAAAAGTTTGTGCACAAGGAGAATAACAACCATATAATCAGCAATTTGCCACTGTGTAATACTAAGATATCTCCAAAATAATTTCCTTGATTGCATATTATCGCTATAAATATAACCCTGATTCGGCTCATGTTCAAATATAAATAATATAATCAATGAAAAGAATGAAAAGGCACTGGTTAAATTTCTTCTCTTGCAATTCTACCCTTGCATTGCCTCTTGTGTTTTGTTTAGGTGAATATTCAGCAGGATCCATTTTTCTCGTTGTTATAATGAGTGAAGAACTTTTGCAGAATCATTCAATGACAAAGCTTAGTATTATCGATTCAAGTTATGTGATATTGCAACTAATATTTTAGTGCGTTGCATTTTCAAGTGCCTTAATTAATATTTTAAAACTAGATTCACAGTGTACATGAAACATTTTTATTGACACACTCTTTTGTGGGTTAGTCAAGCCTTATTCATGGAACACAGTTTGTGACCAGAAGCGCAGTAACACAATCAAATGGTTGAATAGTCAAAAAGAGAAAGTTCAGAGAAGCTATTAGGAAGTTGGCCCTTGATATTTAACAACTGTCGGGTATATTTCTTAACAGTTTCACTGAATGAAAAAGTATCCTTTGTGGTTTGAGAAAAGCTGTCTTTGTAAAATTAATTCTTTCAAGGACTACATGGAAAAAATAGTGATTAAGCTGTGTTCTTTGGAAATTCAAAGATTTTGAGTAATCTGTGGAGGGCTTTATTTTAGCTAACCTTTTGATATCTTAGATAGCAATTTGAGATATGTGATTCTCGATTACAACTTAAAAGTGAAAACTGTAAGTGATGAAATGTTGAAGGAACCATAGATAGCAATGTATATTAAGCCTAATAAAAGAGGAATTTTACATTTACATCAATTAGGTTATGCATTCATTTCCTCACTTCAATTGTTCGTAATTCCTTATTTTTATGTGATGTCTTTCAACCGTTCCATTATCTATGCATATTTAGTAGTGTTCACATATAAGGTTTTGGAACCATTCTACTGTCCTCTCACATTTGTCAAGTATGTATCAGTAGTGTTTTTAAAGATCTGCATGTGCAGTGGAGTACTCAGATGCAACTTTAAGTTGTCTTGTTCTCCAATAAGATAAATTCTAGGTGGGTAGACAATGCTTTCAGGTAAACTAAATTTATCTGGAATGGCAACAAAATACCTCAGAATTCAAGTTTTTATCGCTTGTTTCCCTTTTGGGGTGATTTTGAATATATAAATTATTGATGTTCTGTTGCTCTTCAGTGGATTTAAACCTATACTTTAACTTGTTTGTGCAGCTGAGTGGTGGTGAAAAGCAGCGGGTCGCACTTGCTCGTGCGTTCCTGAAGGCTCCGACAATTTTGTGAGAAATCTTCTCTCTGTGTTGTTAATTCAAGTTTTCTGTATGGATGACCCTTTTTCTCCCCTGTTTTAACATTGAGAAGGGGGAGCTGATTGTTATGGTTCCATTTTTTAGTAAGGCAGTCAGGCTTCAGACTATGTTTGTTTGATCCGACCAATTAATAGATGTGTTTCAGATTGTCACCTAAACTCTATTATTCCTTGATCCGGCAAATTGTCGCATGGTATCTACAGTTGCTTTTAAGTAATTACATAATGGCATCCCTAGGTAGTGGTCGTATTGAGTACGTTACAAAATTGGTCCCCATCTTGATTTCCTCCAGATATTACTCAACCACTCACAAACTATTTTCGTAATATCTTCCCTACCAAACTTCCATTGAAGCTTCACCTGGTATAAAGCTGCAATTAATACTTAATGGCAGCTCCTTATTTGTGGCCAGCCATGTTCGCTTATTGAATAAGTACAATAAAAACTTACAGCTCATGAGTAAATAATCGAACCAGCCTAAAATTCACTCTACCTCTTACCCAAAAACTTACTATGCGGGTAAAACCTTCCAGTGTTTTTTCTTGTGATGGAAATTCTTGTCTTCCTTGTTGGAGACAATTGATAATTCTTCATCCTGCTTTGTTTATCAGGCTGTGCGACGAGGCAACTAGTGCACTTGACAGCACGACAGAAGCAGAAATATTAAATGCATTAAAGTCGCTTGCTAACAATAGAACTGCAATATTCATTGCTCACCGGCTTACAACAGCAATGCAATGTGATGAGGTAGCTATTGTCTGTTTTATGCATAGAAAGTTCCATCTGATAACTCTTACCCTCTTCTGCTAATTACTTTCATGTCCATGCTAGCTTATAAGTAAAGCTTTACTCTCAATGTTTGGTTCCAGATTGTAGTTCTAGAAGATGGGAAGGTTGTCGAACAGGGAAGACATGAAGATCTTTTGTCGAAAGCTGGAAGATATGCTCAACTATGGGGGCAGCAAAACAACGCAATAGATGCAATTGATGCAGCTATCAAATTGAAGGAGTAAGGTACTTTTCAGGGGCCACCCATTCGTTTATCTTTTGCTGGAAGTCCCAGGGGGTTGGCAATAGCATCCATTAAAGCGAGTTTTCATCAGCAGTGCCTATTACATTAAATGGGAGTCATATAAATGTTGAGCTGCCGGGTCTTGGTTCGGCCATGGGCATCTGGCTTGGCTGTAATGGCATTACTGCAGTGATACGGGTTTTGTTCAGTGACCTGATTTGTGAAAATATGGGGAAACTACAATCATGACAAGTTCTCTCTCGAGTTTTCAGCAAAAGTTTGGCAAAGTATGGGCACCTGATATTCGTCTTTCCATTATACTATAGTTTCGGTCAAATTGCACAGTCGATGCAAGTAGAAACTCTTTTGTTGGGATTTATGTCAGACGCACGATTTTGTCTGTTTGTACTATCTCATTCATCAAAGATTTTTTCCTGTGTGGACGAGATTGTATTCTCGAAGTTGATGCTTCCTTTACTAGCTGAAGCTTTTTTTAATTGGACATGGGATCAATTGTGACATGCAACATTTCTGCTTTTTCTGGAAGGCATTGTTGATCCAGGGAAACTGAGATTTACCTATACAATAAGGAAGTCTGGAAGAAAAGCCTTTCATAGTTCCATCAGGAGTCGAAATCTGTGAATTTTTCATAATTTATATGAGCAAACATTATTCATTCATGTAGCCATGCATAATTATATAATTTTATATTATGTCACTCACTCTATAGTTAATGCGCATTGAACTATAAGTGTATTTAAAAAGAAAAATTCACGAACAATCCTTTAACACCGTGTTTTTGCTATAACTTGATATGAAAACTTAATAATTTATTCATTATACTATATATATTCTAAATTTTATGACATACTAAACAACCTTGCAATTCGGGTATGAGCATATTTTGAAAGTTAGCTCGGAAGAGTGAAACTTATCGATATTTGATTATTGACATACATAAAAATATTAAAAACTTGGGCTGGTTTTGAATATGAGTTAGGGTTTTGGCTTTAGTTTGAGAGTTCATGTGGAAGTTATATCTTTTGGAAATATTATGATTCTTTATGCCTAAAAAGAAATAGTGGAAAAAATTACATAGATAAAGTATAAAATAACACAAAGATTCTAATTCATTTTTCAATAAAATATCAATGGTTGTAAAATGAAAGATTGAGAGAATTCTGGAATATTTTACAATTTCTTTAAATTCAAGTTTGGAAGATGAGATACTTGTTGATTAGGTGTCAATCATCTATCCTAAATTATGTCTATCCATATGCATGAATTTTTCATGCATTTTTTTTTCTTAGCCAAAATTACTTACTTTGGCCGTTATAGTAAGAAGTTTTCCATGTGGAAAGGGGCTCAGAGCAGTGTGAAGTCCATGGCAGAAAGCCCATGAGATCGGCAACGAGCCCTGTGGACTACCCCAACTTCCGCCGGCGGAGGGAGGGGAGAGAATGCAAAAAAGAAAGAGTGATAAACCCATTATTGTTTGGCCATAGGTTGGTCCAAAGAGCGAGAGTCGGCCTACTTAAGTCCCGTATTCCTATGTAGCTCAATGGTAGAGTGTTCGGCTGTTAACTTACTAGTTGTAAGTTCAAATCCTAGATGAGGAGAATCGTTAGTTATCGCTTTTCTGACTTAACAACCCATCTCCTTCTCTTTAGTTCTAAATTAGTAAAAACCATGGGACATCTAAAGTGGAAAGTTGAAGCTGGCTTTTTTTTATTCTTTGGTATAGGTGACCTTGATTTGTTCGATTTTTAGGGAGAAGAAGGATCCATTGGTATTCAATGGGAAAATTGGAGAAGTATCTTCATCGGCCAGAAAGAATTTATCTTTACTAGCGTCATTTGGAGGAGAAATAAGAAAGGATTACTGTTTAGGAAGGAAGGATAGATTTAGTCCGATGGTTAAAGCTCTACCAACTTCTTGTAGACTAAATTCTCTTCATTTTAGGTTTTGAGCTGTCTTTTTTAAGTGGAATGGAAGAAATTTTCTATGCCACTAGTGGCAATGAAAAACTTGGTAATTAACAAGGGAGATAGGAAAGGAAGATCTCCACTCATTTCATTCATTTAATGCCTTTTGTCATTTAACTAATATGTCCCCTACTATAAAAAAAATGTCACAGATAAAAAGAATCGTCAATTTCTTAAATTCTTATGACTCTCAAAAACATTTCAACAAGTTATGAGTAAAATCACACTTTGACAATAAAATGTGAGGGTCATATAAGTGCTTTCCAATGAAATCCAAGTTGTCCAAATTGGACCGCTGAATCTTAAATTATCACATCTTTTGATTACAGTGATTCAATCGTGAGGTGTCGAAAATATTTTTGACTTTATCCAATCCCACAACAAACGAAGGGGGAAAGCTTGCTTGCTATACCCCTGTTGTGGGCTTGAGAAGGGTAGGCTCACAGTTTCACTCGGCAGAAAAGCAATTAGTAATGCGTTAGCGCCCGACAACCCATGGGCTTTAAAGGGGTAGGGGAACCAAAGAAAATAAAGATTTTCCCTCCTTTTAGGAGCATGGCTCCTTCATGCATGCTTCTGAACTCGCCACTTAGCCAGAAACAATGGAAGAGGCTAGCATAATGGTATTATGGAGTATCAAACGCCAGCATGCAAAAGTTGATGAAGACAAAAAGTAAGTGATGTTACTGGATTGTCAGACATATCCACCTAAAATTGTTGTACGGCGGCTTATAGCCATGTATCACCGATCTTTGGAATAGATGGATTATTCATTTAATTTTGTATGCAAACGATGAGGTATATGGCATTTTTATGAGTTAATGAGAGTATATAAGTAGGCTTGATTTTTGGTACTTCACTTGTTGCTTTGCCCATACACATCAGGATATGTCCGGCCCTTAAATTGGACTGCATGCTTTAAAGCTGTCATACTTGTCGAGAATGGATTAGTAATTGCCGATGTTCTCAAGGATCGATGGTCAAGACATCCGGGATGTATGTCGCCTACATTTACCTTCTTTTTTTTAGTTATCAGTCAATTGATTGGTTCACCGCATTATAATTGTACATTTAGGATTATCTAAAGAGATGATACATGTATATTATATACATGTACGTAAATGGCACTTCTTTAGTTATGCTAATGACATTCACCGTTAAATGCAAGTCAATGCTAAATTTTGAACTTTCTTTCTATACGATACTCGGTACTACTTAGGTAGTTGCATAATCATAAACCATTTCATTCGAACCTGCATTATCATGAAGTGGGAAGCAGAAGACAAGCATATGAGAAGTAGCTTCTTTTAGTTGTTGACAGGCTAATAATCATCATCATTCATGGTATTCAAGAGCAAAGATCCATGCGTGCGGAACGGGCCCAAAGCAAAGTGTTGGGTGTGATGTGCATGATATCTTTTCCTCGGCCACCCAAAACGAAGGAAAAGAGACAAAATGGGCTTTTTGGCTGTCCCATGTCAGACAGCCCGGGTCATTAGAAAGATCCGAAACTCCTAACGTACTACTGCTGCTGCTGCCTGCTGCTGCCTGGGTTTTGGTAAGTCTTGCTTGTCGGTGGCGTTGAAGCTTTTGGAGAGAGAGTTGATGACAGGGAGTTGACGACTGGTGGAGGGAGCGAGCGAACCGAATCCCGGACGGACCGGAATATGAGCTGACCCGACTGTCTTCGTCTTCCCCACCCGATGACCTCCTCCGATCGATGAAAATCGATCGAGAAGATGGCTTATCGGAGGAGGCAGCAGCAGCAGCAGCAGCAGCAGCAGCAGCAATCGGAGAAGCCGTTCGCCGAGTTTGATTCCTACGCAGCTTCTGCCTCCTCCTCCTCCTCCTCCTCCTCTTCCTCCTCCTCCTCCTCGTCTTCGCTGGCCGCCAAAGCCATCAGAGCATCCTCCGCCCACGCCCAATCTTCCCTCTCCTCTGCTTATTACACTTACCCTCCCCCTTCCTCCAAGGTCCCCCCTTTGATGTTTCCCCCCCCCCGGCAATTTCTTCCCAATTTCTTCTCCTCTGTTGGTTCGTTCGCCTTGATTCCTTTCCTCGCGGGTGCAGGATGATGATATTGATGAGGCTCCGCCGCCGCCTATCGACCCCCCCGCCGCCGTCGCCGTCGCCGCCGCCGCCAAGGCTCCCGAGGAGCCGAAACAGGGATTCTGGGGAGCTCTTGCCCGGAAAGCCAAATCCATTCTCGACGAATCTGCGGATCCCCCTTCTTCCCCGCATGGGCCAATAGCGGACCAGGTTATTATTCCCATTCTACGGAGATTACCCACTGTGTTCCCAAATTCATTCGTATGCTAGCAGCTTCTTCCTCTTTTAACGCTTTGGTGTGTGGTGTCTACAGCTCCCCACTCCATCTCCTCCTCCGCCCAGGAGCCGGCCGAAACAAGAAAGCCCTCCTGCATTCCAGAAAGGAATCGGTGCCATTGCTTCCTCTCTTAATTATATTGGCAATGCGATGGAGGTAATCTTCTCTCTCCACTCTGCGTGTTTCTTAGGACGCCCACACGAAAATTCAGGGTTCCAAAGTGGATACTGCCCCTTTTGGAAACACCAGAGCGTCGCCTGTACTGCCGAGATCTAGTAACCTAATGTCCTAGTCTCAAGATGCACAACCACGTCTTTCTTCATCCGACAATGGATGGACGAGTCTCCAGCATTTGACTTTCTCTTCATGCCACACTATTACCCACATGATGTTGGAAATCTCTTCTTCTTATTCTTCTTCTTCTTCTTCCTCTTTAGAGGCAAAATGCATCCCTGGTAGCAATTTCATTGCAGACTCATCTTCTCTAACTTTTTACTGAGGTAAATCAGGGAAACCATTAAGGTTTGGAACTGGTAAATATAGCACATGGCATTAGCGAGATGTGTTGTGTTGAAATCTTTCTAGGTCACTGCTTTGCCTCTCTATTCTTATTATTATTCAACTCCCGTGCTTTAATCTTAGTAGAAGTTTCAGCTTATGCGTGATGGGACCAGTTTAAGCATTTAGAGCATCACAATGTCCCATATCAATCAACTTAAATTGCTAAACTATGCAAAAAGACAATTAAATCTCACCTGGATAGAGAATTTTTCAAAACAAAATCTAGATTCCAGCTCTTAGTATGCTCAGTTACACATTGCATGAGCAACTGAGTTTTGCTCTCTCAAAATCCATGAAAATGAGTTGGTAATGACTGAATCCACCGGTCTATGTAATGTTGGTGTTGCTGTATTGGATGCCATTGAACAGATTTCTGCAAAGTTTTTTGTGCAAAATTAAGTAGTATGTAGTTGCTAATTCTTCTGAGAAATCGGCTGGAAGAGAAGGCTTTGAATGTTCAAAGCTGAATTTGGTTTAGGCTTCCAAATCAAGTAACTACTAGTACTTGTTTCTAGGGATTCTGTTCCTATATCTTTGGAGGAGAAAGCTGATAGCAGTGGTTCAGTAAAAAAATCTTTCTGTGAAGATGTTTTACAATAGCAAATGTCATACCCGTACCTTGTTCGCAAGATTGAGAGATGATTAGAGTCATTCTCATTGCCTCAAGCACTTTTTTGGCTGTTGAAATTTAGTTTAAACCTCCAACCCAAAGAGTTACTCTTTTCTCCAGCTCTTTTACTCGCATTATGATCGGGGTTCGAAAGGCGCAATATATCGAGTGGCACATAATGTACTAATAATTTTTTGCTTAATGGCATGAATAAGTAGTTATTCCGTCCCCAGTACATGTTTATGTTATAATGTTTTCACTTTTATTTCTACTGAGGCTGCGTTTTTTCTTCTCAGGAAGGTATTAATATCGTGGAAAATCGTGCAGCCAACATCATTCAAGAAACACGCAAGCATGTAAAGAAAAGACCTAGCAGGTTGGACGAATGGAACAAGGGATTGAACCAGCATAATCCATTGCAACAACCCCAAACCCAATCACAGATGCAATCAGAGCAGGAAATTCAATTGAAGGCTTCTCGCGACGTAAGGTGGCAACTGTATATCACTGGTTATGATGGATTGTCTTTGTTTCCTAAGCTTTGTGTAGCCTTTGACATTTTAGTCTCTGCACGAAATTCTTTTGAAGGGATATGGATCATCTATATGTTTCAGGATGGAAGATGCTTCATGCATTTGAAGTCTTCTCATCCTAATTTGCATACACAGTACGAAATGAACAAGCAAACAATTGCAAAGAGCAGCATTTGTTATGTAAATCTTAAAGCATCCCAGGCTCTTATTGTGCTATCGGGAGAACTAGCAGCAAACTTGGGTATAAGTGAGGAAGAAGTAGACAGAAGAGCCTGAACAATCTCTAGCATATATTTGAACTATATGTTGATTTGATGCATATCAAGTGTAATAGCGTAAAAGGATTCGTGGGGCCACCCACTTGCAGGAAAAAGCTTAGTTTATTGTTTTTATTGCTGCTGTTGCATTGGATATATCATAGTCTGTTATTAATTTGTGAGATAAAACATTGTCTTTCATGGACAAATGACAGGTTGCAATGGCCATGGCTGCCAAAGCAAAGCTTCTTCTTCGGGAGCTGAAAACCGTCAAAGCAGATTTTGCTTTTGCAAAGGAGCGATGTGCTCAGCTAGAAGAAGAAAATAAAATGCTTCGGGAAACTCGTGGAAGAGGTGAAAGCCCAGAAGATGATGATTTGGTACGATTATGGGGATAATCTCTATTTGAATGTCATTATGTCGATTTTTTTTTCAGTCAACAGCAATGTTTTTCCTACCTCAGTGGGCTCATACTCAATGCCTTTTTGCCTCCAGTTTCTAACACTTGGTGGTGGAAAAATATGTTTCTCCAGATGCTTTTCTATTTTGTTACCAATTTACACAGGCATAGTTTGATATATGCTCTCTTGTCACACTGAGATGGGGACATAACTATTAATAAGAAATTTTTGGGCCAATTTTTTTGGAAAATTAATTATCAATTGTCATTGCATGTGTTTTTATTCTGGAATGAAATTTTGAGATGGCCCGTTCGTATCTCATCAAAAGGTGATTGAGATGCTGAGCATGATTTTCATCCGACCACCATTCCATTACCAACCCCGGCCATATTTACAATGTTGATGATTGTTTAGTCTGTATATATCTCTTAACCAAGAGGGTGTGGAGAAACTGTAAAGGATCCATTTATCTAACAGTAATCAGGGGAAGAAGGCTCTCTTTATTTGTTGTTTACCGATGTCTGGTCCAATTTCACATGTTTGTAATTTTTTATTCACTGTTTGACCTAGATGATGTTTATTGCAATCCCCCTCATCTGGATTAAAGGTCCATTATATGTCCATTTCAGGTGCGACTTCAACTTGAGACACTTTTGGCAGAGAAAGCTCGGTTGGCACATGAGAACTCAGTATATGCGCGTGAGAATCGTTTCTTGAGGGAAATTGTAGAGTACCACCAGCTCACCATGCAGGATGTGATATACTTGGATGAGAATGCAGAAGAAGTCAATGAAGTTTACCCTTTGAAAGTGCCTCTGGTCTCTAATTTACCTGCCGGTGCTGCTTCTGTGCCTCTTAACTCACTGTCTTCGGCCTCTCCTAAGGGTGCTCATAGCACGAACCAGGAAGGGACATGGACTTCTCACCCCTCACTATTACCAGAACCTGTGGAGCCTGTTGGACGGGCTGGTGATGAAAGGTGGAAGTAGATCACAAAACTACTTTTGAAAGAGCAAATTGTAAGGAACGGTGGATAATTTTAACAAAGATGTCATGACTCTTCTCTTCTCTTATCTTGTTGTGCTTCTTTGCCATTGCTCTTAGACAATCTACAGGGGCTGTATGTTTACCGGCAGATGATTTTGTCTTGAAGGAATAGAATGTTTAGTTACTCTCAGAAAAACTGGATTTTATCTGAACATCATCATGTGTTCAATTACTTTGGTGTGTCTTTGCATATTTTTTCTAGATTTATGATGGGCAGCATGCTCTGTACGGAGCCCCGATTATGTGGTACTAGCAAGATTTTTCTACTTTGTTTTACTTTTTTATAAGCGTGTCATTTAGGACAGGTTTAGTGCTATCTCCTTACAATGGATATTCGTAGGTCCTCAAAAATGAATTGGTCTTTAAGAAGATGAGTCTGATATAAGACTTTGTGTCATAATAGGTATACTTACATTATCTGCACTCACGGCGACCAATGTCACAGCGATGGTGGGCATACGAGGGGAACGGTGAATGAGCGACGGGGACAGCCGGTCATCTGGGAGTCGAGTGTTGAACCATGATGGACCTCCCAGCTCTATCTTGACAACTCCATTGCAACGTCGTTTGTTTGATCGAATGGGTGATTGGATTGAGCGATAATATTTACACTACTCAACCAATTGGATTGAGTGATGTCGTTTGGCACGTTCATATGGACTAGATTTTTAAAAACATATATGCCTATCTCATTTTAAAATTTTAACTATAAAAATCGTATAATCATTTTGGCTCGAATTTCTTATCAAAACCATTTTAAGTGACCATTTTTTATCCAATTTAACACTTAAATGAGCAAACCAAAATTTTTAACACTAATGTACATACTATACTAAACTTTTGACACTTCATATCCTTACATTATCTTCAAACTAAAATCAAAATTTACATAAACATGACATGTGCAACTATCTTTTTAACATTTATTACCAAAATATGGATAATCGCGTTAGAGATTTATTATCGGAATATGAAACTCGCGCCTCAAAATTAGAGATTTGCTAGCTAGCTATTAAAGAGGTATTCAAGCGACCTTTGAAAACTTAAAAACTCGATAGAACTCACGCACCAAGGTGCCACGTAATTAAATCTCGCGCTGAGTTTTACGCACATTATGTTTGAACCATTGAACATTAGTCATACTTAATATCGCAATATATCCGGTTTAATCCGGGAAAACCTATTTCGGTCATTTGAATTCGTGTGGACGAAAGGAAAGTTTAACTTTGAGCTGATTGACACCGTCTTCAGACTAGGCGGAGTTCAATGAAAGCGTCTGTCCGACGAGCAAATATCATATCCAAGAATTGCATTGAAAGAGAGAAATCGAGGTCAAGCCAAGTCGAGAGACGCGTGCGCGTGCGCGTGCTTCTTTCGCGAGGGGTTCATTCCGACAGAATATCGTCTTTGAAGCCAAGTAGGGGATGCTAAATCCAATAAGCACCGAAAGCCTCCATTTCAGGTTTTCGGTTTCTTTATTGTCTTTGCACAAAGGTACAGGAGCCGGTCTCCTCAAACAACTCAAACCATGGAATAGCGTGGCATTCTTCGCTGATAGCGAAGTTTGTAAAAGTAAAACAGAACCTCACCAAGTTCAGGTTGGAATTATACCAAAATACCAAGCAGAGAAAGTGGCAGAACAAATGGTTGGCGCAGGGAAGATTTGACAGCAGTCTCTGCTTTGATTTCTGTCTCCATGTTCCACAAGGCCGCATTCAAATCACAAGCAGTCAGGACGTGTACTTTTGAGGTATTCCAGCAGATCCAATATGAAAAAGAAGCACTCCAAACAAATACCCACGAAGACGCCGCAAATCAAAAATCACCAAAGAGAACGCAGGTCAGCCCAATTGCTCTCTCCTTGAGTCCATCGTGTCCCCTACCTTCCTAAGATAAATGTACAATCTGCAGACGCAATAGATTCACATGTATCATCCAGTAAGTATGCTATGCTATGCCTGTAAATTTCTTGTGCTTTACGCAGGCATGTCTAAGGTTATGATAGTTGTCTCTATAATGCTCCAACGAGAAGCACAGCTGTCTTATAGCCTCCCGCTTCTGCTCTGCACTTTCCAAGATCATACCATCTCGCCTCTGGATCTCTTCCTCCATCTCCTTGGCTCTTCTTCTCCATTCTTCCACCACCTTCTGCAACCCTTCAGAAGCAGCAATCAGCTCCACGTGCTCCATATTTAACTTCTCCAACTGCCTATTCTTTTGATCCATCTTATCCTCGTTCGACCTAACCTCTTCTCTGAGCCTAAGGACTTCAGCATCTAGCTCGTTTCTCTCAGATAGGAGCATGTCGTAGCTTCTCTTTATATTTTCCAAGCAATCAGCTCCTGCAGCCATCTCTGCTTTCATATGCTCGATGACTTTGTTAAGCCGTTCTTCTGTTACTTTGCTCTCAGCTTTCACCTTTCTGATTTCATCTTCGAGATAGCGTCCCCGCGACTCCTCTTCTCTGAGCTGCTGCTCCATGTGGCTCCGTTCTTCTAGCAATCTAGATATTTCAGCCTTGATCTGATACTTTTCTGGAAAAATCTTCTCCTCAGCATCAGATACCGCAGTTCTCAGTTCCCTAATTTCATGATCCCGGTCTGATAAACTTGCTTTCATTCTTAACATTCTTTCCCGAAGTTTCGAGACCTCTCTTTTCTCAGCATTATACTTAGTTTTCCAAGTAGAAGCGTCTTTTTGAGCCAATTCGAGCTGATCCTGTGAAAAGCAATTTTTCTCTGAGGATCTACTGTCCTCAAGCTCTTTTCTCAAACTAGCTATTTCGTTCATTCCATCCTGAAGCTTTTCTTTTAGGATTCTTATCTCTTCCACCAAAACCTGATTCTTACTACCCGGAAGCTGTGACTCCAGAGTCTCATGTATGTCCAGCTCAAACTCCTGCATTTTAGTATCTCCCTTCATCAGTTCAAGTGCATCCAATTCCAACATGTCATTAGCACATTCCTTAGAACCATATTTCTGGAGCTGAATCTTTAACTTAGCGATCTCCGCCTCCGACAGGCGGACCTTCTCGTTTGCAGTTTCGAGCTCCTTCTCATACTTCGAGATTATGGATGCAATATCATCAGAAGCATCATATTTTACTTCTCTCCGTAAACCATCTCCATTTTCTTCCCGCTGCATCTGGACCCTCTCTCTCATGTCCTGGAGTTCATTCTCCAGTTCCATCACTCTCAACTGTAGCCCTTGATCAATGCCACTGCCTGAATAAACTGAGTAATTGTTAACTGAGGAAGAATCACATTCGGGCTCAGAATCTGTCAGTGAAGATAATTCATCTCCTTCTCTATGAAAACCATCAGAGTTGTTTCCACCAGAACCTAGGAAGAAGTCAAAGCCAGCAGCTTGAAGCCCAGATCTGCGGCGACCTAGCTTTAAATCAGGAGAGGGCAATGAAGAAGGCAGTTCAGAACCAATGTCTGAGATGCCAGAGCCCTGAGATTGGAGATCTGAAGGAATGTTTCTGCGCAATTCTCCAGTCAGGTGATCATAACGCTCTGCTAGAGACCTATACATGCGGTAGAACTCCTCCACATGGGAGATCAAATCAGGCCTTCTTTTATAGTACATTTCAACCTTTTTCGCAAAAGAATCTGCATCTTCTTCGATAAGTTTCAGCATCCTTTTCACGCCCTGGTCCATCTCTGGTGTCAAGGACCGTTTCGTCAATATTTTTATTCTATGACTTAGATGGGAAAACAATCGAAACATGGATTCGACATTTAAGAAATAGGGAAAAGAAAATTACTTCATTATCTCTAGAAAGACAACATAACAGGAACACAACACAGATGGGGAAATCAGCCACACTAGAACTAATTGGATAGACCGTCAACATTACGACCGGGGTTCCAATTGTCATAGCACATAAGACGTACATATGCAGCGAAGCACGGTAGATATACAGTAAGTGGGAAGGAAGCGCATTACCCTCGAGATTGTCGGCCAGCCATTTGGAGTTTTTGGCACCAATGTGACTATCCCACCACCAAGAGTGCGACTTTCTGAATTCCGTTCTCTTCATCGTATTCGGTCGGAGAGAGCCTGAAAGACGAATGAAGTTCCTTTAAAATGAGAAGGCGCTAAAAAGACGCAGACTTTGAGAACGAGGAGTGCATTCCAAAGTTGCTGAGGTTAATAGGCCGAGAGAGAAGTGGCGGGGTCGTGATGAGCACGAATGAGGTTTGGACCCGACCGAGCGTGGGCCACTTGGCATAACGTGAAGCCCATGAAGATAGAGAATATCTGAACAGTCGCCGCGGGGCGAGAGGGAAACTCCTGGAAGGCAGATGCATTTTGACCACCGAACAGACAAACGCCAGCTGCACCAACGTGTCTATGAGCCACCCACTAACTCTCTTCTCTACCTATACCGTCGGTTTTTCTTTTTTCTTTTTTTTCCCCATTTATAAATTTCTTAAAGAAATGAGGTAGTAGGATTCTTATTCATTGACAGGAAGAACATGAAACATGAAATTCGTAGGCGGGTTGCGTGGAACGACATGACAGCAGTGACGAGAACTGCACCGCGATGCGGATGCGGATCATTGGGGATTGGAAGCAAATCCAATCTTGAATGGTTTACATGGGAATGAAACCATCCATCGCGCAAAAGAGAAAAGAGAGAGAGAGAGGAATTAAATCAAATGCATAAAAATACAAATCCACGGATGGTGAGATCTACCAACCTGCCCTGACTGCTTCTGCCGCAATTCCCAGCCACAACAGATGAATGGGTTGAATTTGAAGAGAGAGAGAGAGAGGAGGGGATGGATCTGAATATGAGAAGGGGTCTGGCTCTGGCTCTACCCCTCTAAGATAGCAGCACAATCACTGGAAGAAAATTGAGTCCTGAGGGGGTGGGAATTATGACCTTCCCCTTCCCCTTCCCCTCTTCTCTTCCAGTCTCTCCCTCTCCCTCTCCCTCTCCCTCCCAAAGGAAAAGAAAGCAGGTTATCGTTTGAACGCGGAACCGACTTCTGGACTTTCACCGCCTTGCCTTGCCTTGCCGACTTCCACAATTTTCGGGTTCAGCTTCAAAAAGCAAAGAAAAGGACTCACGCCCTCTCTCTCTCTCTCTCTCTCTCCCCGGGTCAAACCCATCAACTATTAATCAACCAATTAACTGGGAAAAAAATAAAAGGAAAAGAAAGAGAGAAGCGCGGAAGCCGCCCCGTGATCGGGACAAGAAAAATACGAGCGACGTGCTCCCGGACTCCGACGAATACGATTTTTCCATATCGTGCGGATACGTGCACCTCCCTCCCCGCCACGTTACGTGACATTCTGCGCGTCACATGGCACCCAGGCTAATGCATGGATGACGGGCGGACGGATGATAATAATGAATCGCATATCATGGCGCCATCTGGACACGCTTGCTCCTCACCCCCCCGATTTCAAACCTCGCGCACGCCGATCGTACCTTACCTTTGTGAGGAGAACCGGCGGAACAAGCGACAAATAGTTGCGATGGAGACGGGCGGAACGACCAGCACGAGTCACGGTGGGGAGCATCTACACCCCAACTGCAAAAGCCTCGTCAAAGACAAGCAAAAGGGACGCCAGAACTGCCCCCAAAATCGGCCATGGAAGGAGCTGCTTCTTTTCTTGCTCCAATGTTCTTCCTTAAAATACTAAAGATAGGTAATCGCGTCCGACCGACCTGTTTTTTCAACCATAGACAAGGTCCTTATACATTCGAAACCCGTCTCGCCCAACATGCTCTCTCTCTCTCTCTCTCTCTCTCTGTCCCTCTCGTCTCGCTCTCCTTTTATGTCGCTATCCTAGTAACAACCTTGGTTTTCTTCTTTCCTTTTCAACATTTTTTAGGCTCATCTCTTAAAGAATCGTCGTAGTAATAGGAAAAAATGACTAATCAGAGCCAGACAGACTCGGGACCCCGCTAAACACCTATTGGGCCGATAACGTTACGTCCATATCTGGTCCTTCTCTGTATACAGATCCCTCCTCACCTCTTCATATTCTACTCCACGAAATTTGTGCCTCAATTCAATTCCCGCTACATCTCTGAATCTCACGTCTCCCCCATCTTTAACATCTACCTGGGGGGCTAGAGCAATAAGTGAAATTGCAAAGATTCCGAGATCAAGCACACCATCCCTTTCTCATAGAAGTAGACATCCAAGACGAAATAAAATTCGAGATTTATAAGGTAAAAAGAACAAATTCCGAAAGTACAAATATCTTTAGGAACATAATCATGCACAGAGTCACTGCCGTCTTCAAGTTCTCCAACTACCCTTGATCATTTGTAAAATTCAAAATCAGTGTCAGGCTTCTTCACGTTCGCACGGTATCCTTTCTCAAAATCCTTAGGCAGTATAACATAGCGGTTCTTCCTAACAGCATGCATCCCAGCTTCTTGACAAATAGCTGAAATCTGTAAAATCAAGAGTTGAACATACATCCATATCATTAACATAAATGACAGGAAATAAAAATGCTATTGGTTTGACAACAACAATCACACTAACCACCTCAGCAAAAGGAAGACCATCCCTAACCATAAAAAGAGTACCTAGATCCCTCAACCATGACAAGAGTACCTATCACTACGGCTGTCTAGAGATGAGTACGGCCCGCCACCCATGTCAAGTCCCAAATCCTGATACAATCCCCCCCCAAAAGAAAAAAAAAAACACTTTTCTCTTTTTCATCTATGCGTGCATGAGCATTGTAAACCTAGTACTCAGGGAGGCATTAGAGTTATAAGTCATGGCCCACAATCTACTACTTTAGCCTGGTCAGACCATGCCTATACTTCCAACACACCGTTAACTGGACCCAGTGAAAGCTAAAACTTTGTATGTGAGAACATCTGTCATGCCATTAAGCAGAAAACATCAGGTTTTCTAACTACAAAGCAACATATTTTAATATTATGCTGTCGAACATTCCCTAAGATCACAGCAAACATGCAAGCAACACAGCATACAATTAACAAGGCCAAGAAGTTTTGCAGTGGAGTTGAAACTGCAGAAGGAGCACAACAATCAGACACAAAAAGCTCTACCCACTATGCAGGCCCCTACTCTTGGAAATTCAAGAACAAGTACAACTTGGTGGAAGGATAGACTTTGGAGAAGAAATAAAAGACATATCAGAGACAGATAACAAAGTTATGAGCTAGCCCCACTTCTCAACACCCACCACCCTGTTCTGCTGGTTCTAAAGAGCTCGTAGGATGCTGGCAAACTAATGAATTAACATTTTACTTTCATGGCCAGAAGACAAAGCAGATTTGACATATCAAAGGATACTTACTTCATACAGAACCAAATGGTTAGTTAAAAAAATAGGAATCGAGTCAAGAGCCTGCAAAATGCATAAACTAACCTCAGCAGCACTAATTTTATCTGGCCGAGAAACGTAGTCTTCAAGGTCTACCTCATCACTTAGGTTCATCTTAGCAGTGCAAACCTGGAGGGAGAGAGAGAGAGAGAGAGAGAGAGTGAGAGAGAAAGAGTGAGAGAGAGAGAGTGTGTGTGAGTGAGAGTGAGAACATCTGACCATCTTGCAAGACACCCGACGTCTATCAAGGTAAAAAAAAAATGAGAAACCAAATCAACACGCAGTCTTGATGGTAAGTTCTTCCTATACCATGTATTAAATACTGCTTCACCAAAGGGTACCAGTTGTAGGCATCCATACTCCTTTTTTTTAAAGCAACACACAATAACACCATTAATCAAAGGAGTTATAACAAAAGGTGAATGAGTATAACCTGGAACACAAGCCTCTTCTGTCGTCTATCGGGTAAAGGGAATTCAATTTTACGGTCAAGCCTTCCTGGTCGAAGAAGTGCAGGGTCCAAAGTGTCCGCACGATTAGTTGCCATTATTACCTTAACGTTAACAGTCTGGTCGAACCCATCCATCTAAAGAATCCAACAATCAAAGAGTTAGAAGGGTTGACTTGAGAAGACAAAACAAAGATTTTACCGATTCCCATGTTCTGGGTCTGTTAGGCATGCTAACCTGGTTCAAAAGTTCCATCAAAATACGTTGGACTTCTCTGTCAGCTCCAGTCTGAGCATCAAATCTTGCTGTAGCAATAGCATCAACCTCATCGATAAAGATAATAGCAGGAGCATTCTCCTTCGCAAGACGAAAAACATCACGGACCATTCGCGGACCCTGAAAAATAGAAAAGGCAACCAATGAACATTGCAATCAACCTGCACACTGCTCAGGCTTTTGTTGTTCTTTCTATTATTTCCTTAGGTTGAAAGTACAAAAATGTACAAGCTTCCTATGACACAGAATAAGAGAACATAGAGATAACATTTAGCCAGAAGTAGAACTTGAATCAAGAAGAGTCCAACAGTCATACCTCACCCAAATACTTTTGAACAAATTCTGAACCAACAACTCTAATGAAGGCAGCAGTTGTATGATTAGCAACAGCCTTGGCTAGCATAGTTTTGCCTGTCCCTGGTGGACCATAGAGCAGAACACCTCGCGGTGGATCAATACCAATTTGTTTGTATAGTTCATGATGAGTAAGAGGCAACTCTACTGCTTCACGAATCTCTTGCTTCTGAATGTCGCATCCTCCAATATCCTGCAAAAGAATTTCTCGTGAGGGGGGAAAAAGCACTTGGTGGTGTATGTATCGATCTACTAGAGAATTGGCAAAATGCATCTATAGCACTGTTAAACTCGCAGCTGAACAAAAAGTGATGTAGCTACTTTAATAATAAGGTGATTTGCAACAATTTGGCAAGTGATGTACTGGTTTCTTGTACCTAAAATTTAGTAACATGATATCTTACACTTAAAATACACCCACTTAGTGAGATAAGACTTAATAAGAGTAGTTACACACTAAAATGACTTAATCAAGAGCAAATATATTCGTATCACAATAGATTTGGGAAAATAAGACCCCATAAATTGCCAAGTAAAAGAGCAGCCACTGCTTGCGTCTCTAGCAGCAAGGCAAATTAACTAGAGTGTACGATTCAACTAGATTTGGTCAAAAATCCAAAATTTAAGGGTTCATATAGTAGCTTTTTAGATTCTAACTGTTGAAATTTCTTAGAAATACTGATTCTACTAATTGCATGCAGGAAGTTGGTCTTCAGTGCAAAGAGAGAATAGCCCAAAAGAAAGGAAGCCTATGGGTACAACCTTTAGACAAAACATGTCCACTCAAACTCAGAAAACAATCACTAATTGTTGGAGCCAATCAAAGAGTGGACCAACAAGGACCCAGGAACACTCAAACTTCTCAATATTAGTATATGGCCTTGATATCAAGAAAAGTTTGCTATAAGATTCATGTTTGACATTTCTATTAGATATCAAAGTTTAATAGACTGCATCAAGCAATTTTGTATAAAAATACTTCAAATCAAGAGCTACAACAGAAAAATGACAGTGAGACCTAGTTGCAAATAGCAGGAAGTGAGTAAATTCTCGGTTTTGACATTGCATAATTCAAAACATATCTAATGGCATTATCGGATCCATAGGTTCTTCAATGAGATTGATTAACGCTAATGGTCTGTTTCCTAGCCTACGTGAGTCAGATGGGACATTTCACATCTTATTCATCACAAGCCAATGCAGTTTGATCCAGACTGATAAACCCGGATAACTTTGGACAAAATATGGAGACAGGATAGTGGCTCGAGGGTTGGGATAATTTTCATCCAAACGGATAGAATATGAAAATTAAGAAAAATGAAATCAGAAAGATAAGAGCATATACAGAGCATAGGAGGGGGAAAAGGCAATGCCATCATCACCAGACCGCAACATTGGTGACCAGATCTCTCTCTCTCTCTCTCGTCTTTGCAAAGTTTCACAACCAGGTTCATATAGGGTAAGGGAGGAAACATCCCACTGCCTTGTATAGTCCCTTAACCCTCACTACTTAACGAATAATGCAATATACGCAATGCACATGAGAGTCATGGGAACTACCAATATCCAAAAGCGCGTCTCGAGATATTTTAGAAGGGGATGCACTAAATGGGGCAAAAAGAATCTCATAGAAGTCTTGCCTAGAGTTCACCATGCGTCATGATATCCTCGCAATTGGTAAACAACACAAAACACCGAACCCTCTCATTCCCGATTTCAACGAGAGCGAATAAATACCGAGTTTCTCGGCCTCCTGCGACAATCTATCAAAGATCAGGTGCACCGGGACTGTCCTAGAGGCCATGGAAGTGGAAAACCCTAACTTAAGTGAACTGAAGTAGGCATCAAATTTCAGCAATCTAGCGCACAGGAAAATTGGAAAAGGCCGCGATAAATATAGAATCGGAAGGGGAGAATACGGTGTAGGTGACGTCGGGCTTCTCGGACTGGCTGAGGAGAGAGATGCTGGAGTCGGCCTCCGGCGGGAGAACATCGACGAGGGCGTTGGAGTGGCGGTGGAGGGCGACGGAGGCGGAGGGCTTGAGGAGCTCGCGGTTGATGGTGCTGAGGATGCGGACGTAGTAGTTGGAGCCGGTGGTGGAGCCGACGATGCCGTTGTTCTGGTCGACCATCTCCATGAACTGGCCGATGACGAGGGGGACGGACTGGATGCGCTTGACCTCCTCCTGGGCGCGCAGGAGCTCGCGCTTCAGGTTCTTCTGCTCGTCCTTGACGTACTCCTCCTGGATGTCGATGAACTCCAGCTGCCTCTCCAGCGACTTGAGGCGGCTGTACAGATCCTCCTCCTCCGCCGCGGCCACGGGCGACTCCATCGACATCCTCGATATCGACGGCGGCGGATCGGATGGAACCAGAGCTGCTGCCGAACCTGCCATGCCTTCCTCCTATATCAAATCTGCTTCCGATGGATGGATTGATCCGTCTGATCCGTCTCCTCCTCCTCCTCTTCTTTCCCCTCTTCCAAGTTTTCCCCTCTTCTGTTCTGACACAAGCAATGCATCGAGAGTTAAGAGCCCGAAAGAATCAAAAAAAAAAAAAAAAGGAAAAGCCGGGCCTTCGGCAATTGAGCCCTTAGGCCCGCCAAAAGGAAATAGGCCCAATCCGATTATGCCAACAAAATCCAGACTGGACTACGCTTAAGGCGCGTTTGGCAACTTATCAAATAGGCTGTACGTGGCAACTTATCGATTTTTCTATTCTTTTGTTCTTTTATTCTTCCGAACAAAAAATGAAAAAGAATCTGTCCGGCAACGCTAACTAATTTTTCTATTCTCGGGAATAGAAAATTTATCGGAAAATAAATTTAGAATAGAAACAAGAAGCAAAATAAAAGTAGTTTATTGCTTCTGAGAACAATTTCTAAAAATAAGTTTTTTTCTTTTTTTTTTCTTCTTCCTCCCCCGCCATAAGCCACCCCTTACTACTTGCCACCCTCGGCCGTCGCTGCCAGTCACTCGCCTTCACCACCGGCGATCGCTGACCGCCATCAATGGTAGCAGAAAAAAGAAAAATCTAAAATGATTATTAAAAAATTAAAACAAATTGGAGGTCGTACTAAACGCATTTCTATTTTTTTTATCTTCCGAGAATATAAATTTTGTGTAGTTATTAATTTTTTTTTACTTATAAATTGTTCCACGGAATTGATAGAAAAATATTATTAAAATTATATATATTGTTTCCTATAACATAGATTTTATCAAACGTGTCCATAGTAACTAATTTTATTCTTCTATTTCCTGAAATAGTTTTGGAACGGAGTTAATAAGTAACCAAAAAAAAATACTTATTTGTTCTCGAGAATAATTATAGAATCAAGTCAACTCAAATTTCTTTTTCTTTTTCTCTACTTGTTCTTCTTCCTTCTCTTCTTCTTCCATCGCCACGGTCACCGCCACCATCCACTGTTGTTGGTCATTGGTGATCGGTTGAGTGAGGTCCAACAAGCCTCGCCTAGGCCTCTCACAAGTTCACAACCACTAGCGAGCCTTGCCTAGCTGGGCGAGGCTTGCCCAACCACTAGCGAACCTCGCCCAAATCTAGCGAAGTCGAACCCCAGCAAGGCCAAGCTCACCAAATATTAACATCACAAACATGAATATCGACCTGTAGGTACATCCCCATTTTTCATGCGGTCTCTACATATTTAAATAGGATTACATCAAGAACTCAATGAGTCATTGAGCTCATCCACTTGCTCGCTTGGGGCAAGTTTGGTAACTATTCGATAAACAATTTTTGAACATAAATAGTTTTTTTATATTTCTGTTCCCAAAAACAATTTTTTAGTATAAAAGCACGCTTGGTAACTGCAAAAAATTTATATTCCAGGAATAAAAATGTATTTGGTAAACTTATATAATTTTATTGTTTTTTTTTATTTCTCAATATTTTTATTATATTTTTCATTTTTTTCTTCATTGTTTTTTACTCCTTTGTGGCTGGCGACTAGTTGGGCGAGGTCCGGCAAGCTTGCCGAAGCCTTGCTAGGCCACCACAAGGCTCGGCCTTGCCAATGGCCTTAGTGGCCAGGTGAGCCTTGCCAGGCCACTAGTGAGGCTTGACCTTGCTCAGGCGTTGCGAGGCTTGGTGTTGCCGGGGGCAACAATGCTCCGGCAACCGGCCAAAAGGAAGAAAAATGAAAGAGAAGAAAAGATAAAAGATAAAAATAAAAAGAGAGAGGAAAATTGTTTCTTGGAATTGTTCCCGGGAATAAGAAGTTACTTTTTTGTACTTCTTGTTTCTATTCCAAATTTGTTCCCGGGAACAAGAGTTTTACCAAACACGTTTCTATTTTTTTTTTTGTTCCCCATAACAGAAGAACAAATATTTTTGTTCCGGGGAACATAAACACTTTTTAATAAACAGTAAACTCATAAATTTAACCTTGTAAACGTGCTAGATCTTTTGATCTCATATAGAACATATCTCTATCGTGTTCGCGTGTAGACCTTTGCACATCCAAAATTTATAGATCCATGCTTCGTGAATCTATGCTGTATTTGCTTATTGAGTTCCTAAATTTTACTTTTACTTTTGATTAACGAAAATGATTTCCAATTTGTTCTCATTTATTGCACACAACATTTTCTCAGCATATATAGCAACTTTTGAATCCTCCGCATGGCACGATTATTCATTTCCCAAAACTAACAAAATTATTCTCCAAATAGTATCGACATATTTGTCGGTCCGTCCAATTCTTTGCCTTTTTTTTTTACAAATTTGCTCATATAAAAGTGTCGATTGTAATATATAACAACCGTCAGATCATCCCATCTTCTCTTTTTTTTAAAGAACATTTCGAAAGTTCGCAATAACCATATTTTTTATATTAATCTACTCTCTCACTTTTTTTCTACAGGAATGTCACATAAGACCGCGAAATTGTAAATGACTAAAAAGTAAAAAAAAAATGAATATCACTACCATGTAGACTTCATTGAATTATTCAATATATTAATATATAATCGGCATAATATTATGTGGGCACATAAATTCTACTGCACGTATTAAGCAAAGCGGTATTAGCCCACCTTCCTTTGCCAAAAAATTGATGTCCCATCAACATCCGCCATTTGTTCCGCACCGAGAATTCTCACGCGCCACACGGGCGTGTACCGCGCGCTACAGCTAGTTTTTCAATTTATTTGGAATTCAGCGTCAGACGAGAGAAGATGGCGGAATTTCACGCGAGAGGCGTCCGGTCACTCGAACGTCGGCACCGCTCGATTCGCCTCGTCCCGTCCTGCAGAATAAGCTGAATGATTTCGAGTCTTTCTCCATTGGAGCTTCGCAAGCACCTACTTCAAGTTGCAGGATTCTGGATTCTGGTCTCCGGACAGAGACGAGCTCTCTCTCTCAGCGTAGATTGCAGGATCATCTGTGTTGTTCGTCCGCAGTCCTCTCAGGATTTCCGGCGCCGAACGTATTTCGCGCGCTGTGAATGCCGGAGGAACTTGCAGCGTAATCAGGTAACACTTGTCGATCGCGTCTCTCTCCATGGACACGATTTACGCTGATTTCCGCACGCATAGCTTAGCTTCTTCGTTGCGATTCCTACGTATGTGCAACAAGTTGCTTTAGGATTGCTCGTTCTTCGTTCGTGCGCCGAAGATGTTGCAGTGGATGGGAGGATCGAGACGGAAAATAACGACTGTAAGTGTCGGTATGTGCTTTGACCTTTGAGAATTTGTAGGATTCGTCAGCTCGATGCGATTTTTCCATGATCTTCCTTAGGTCGCAAATAGAAATTATCGTTCATTGCCTTCCACCGCTTCCTGTGACCAGAGAGGATCGATAGGCCTACCATTACTCAGTTTAAATGATTATTTTCTTATTGGAATCACTCTTCTCGAACACAACTTCTTGTTCCCCACCTCGGTGGGAGTGCCACATCCCGTTGTTGTTTCCTTTGGACAATCGGACTGCCGGCATGTCAGGTAGTGGTATGCCGCCAATTTACCTACCAATGAAAATTGCTGGTAAAAAGTAGTAAGGTCTAGTTTGAGGTGGCTCCGAAATTTTAGCTCATAGATTCATGAGGAAGAATCTTCTGTGACGCTGAACTTGGTGTTTGTATGTCAAAAGTGTGAAAAGACAAGATACATTATCTCTACCGAGGAATTACTTTTCAATTTGTCAAGAGTTGAACATGACAACGTCATTATTCTGCTTCTGATACATGACCATTTCTTCGTGCCTTGGTGCATCCTAATTGTGCTGAGATGTGGATTATTACAGTCCAGGAAGTCAACTCAGAAGAGGTAAGAGACATCGATCTACCTGCACTCCTTTTCCCTCAAGCTGATGCAGCCAGAACTTTGCTACCAAAGCGTCTGGTAAGCATTTATCACATGAGAGCAACTACCTATTCTTTCTGAGATCTTTCTGTTCATGGAGGCAAAAGCAATATTTTGAGCAAAAGAAGAGGCAACAGCAGCAACAAAATTTTGGTTCAGACAACCATGCCGAGGGAACGAATGTGGACTGCCAACAACAGAAAGAAAATCGATCATTGGACATTCTCAGTTTGTTGAATCTTTCAACTGCTCCACAAGAGTACAAAAGTAGCTGCCCTGATAGTGAGCATCTCAAATTTGTGTCCACTGAGGGTTGTCAGGACTTGTCAACGTACATTCCAGTTTAGTGATATAGTTAACTCCACTTTTCTGCATGCCTGCACCTCCTAAAGGAACTTGACCTCGTTATCTTTGGCTAAAACTCTACTATCAAATGATTTTTTATCTTTTTTACTCTTGAAATGTTGCACAGTAATACTTGAGGACATGCCTATTCATTTCCTACCTTGTGGGAAAGGC
This sequence comes from Eucalyptus pauciflora, assembly GCA_007663325.1. Lineage (NCBI taxonomy): Eukaryota > Viridiplantae > Streptophyta > Magnoliopsida > Myrtales > Myrtaceae > Eucalyptus > Eucalyptus pauciflora. The sequence continues at coordinate 804,854 of VMYD01000185.1, read as the reverse complement.
TGCCATCCTCTTGTTATTATGCTAAGATGCCAGGACAGACTAACTTTCCTGTATGTCGATGCATATTTTAATCGGGTCATTAAGGAGTTATGTAGTCAACCTCACTTTGTTGGAAAAGCTTTCATCATGGTGTCATCATTTTAGTGCTATATTATTCAATTTTATCGAGAACGCTGTGGAAAGCTACTAGCCTGTTAAGCTTCTAGGTGTATCCTTGCCTTACTTTGTAAAGCCCATGGTGCAAAGGCTCTTAGATATTTGCTTTGCTCAAGTTATTCATGGAGAAATAGAGTTATAACTTTATTGATGGCATTTGTTTTATCGAGTGTTCTTCCTGTCCCACTTCCTTTCAGGTAGGACATTTTTTGTCTTACTTCTTAGATACGAGAACCAGAAAGCTATACATTTTCTTCACCTTATCCTTTCACTGCTATCTACAGGAAGCAGTATTCTGCATATTAATGATACGAAGGGAGAACACCAATTCAGAAATTTTCCACCCACTGCAATTGCCAATGCAGTAACTCATGTCATGCCTACTGAAGTTCATGAAGCAGGTATGATTGTGAATCAATTTTGTGGAGTTATTACCTTATATTTCATAAAGTCGATTGGGTTTCATTCACCGTTGTTGAATTGATATGAGGTTTTCAATAGAATTTTATTGAACATGGAAACAGGTTCTCAATTTGGCGATCAAGCCAAGGCTCTTCTTCCAATGAATGAAGTCGACAATCAGTGAGTTAATAATTGCGTAACAGCATCCTCATTTCCTCCCACCCACCCCAAAATGGGAAAAGATGAAGTTATCCAGTCAAGGCAGGCATACAAGGATCAGAGGAAAAAAAAAAAAGGGTTCTCATCTCTTGTGGTTGTGGGAATGATCTGGAAGATCTATAGTCCATGCCTGTTATATTCAATGAGGGAGAAATATCTTGGCTGGCTGAGAAACTTGACTGCAACATACATGATGTTAACCCATGCAACTAATAACCCCTGATGCTCGTTTTTAATAATTCGTAGTGATAATCGTGCCACATGCACAATGCGTGATCATTAAGTATTTTGTTGCTGCTTGTGCTCAAGTTTTTCTCTCAATATTTATGCAGTGTCTCAAATAATCAGAAGGAGCTTGGTCATAAGACAGGAATAATGTATGAGCCATGTAAGTGGTCATATTAATAGCTATGATTAATATTCTGGCTTTCACTGTGTCTTCTTACTCTTGCTTTCCAATAAGCCTTGGTTTACAGCTTAGTTGCTGCAATGGCATGATCAAAGTGACAAGTTGTTTCCATATCTCTTCAGGTACATCTGTCCTTGATTTGCTTGGTGATGATCCTTCTGACAGAAATTTGGAAATTAGTCCAGCAAATGAAGATCACGTTGCCTTTTCAGTAAACGGTATCATCTAGTTCATGTCATTGGCTTGCCATGGACAATTCATAGTTATTATAACTGGAATCATGCATCATTTCATTTAGGAGGAAAATAATTCTATACATTAGGCAGGAGTCGAGACACCACTCTAGTTTGAGTGTTATTACCACTTCTCTGCATTTATTGTGCCACTTGTGTGGTAGTTACAGTTGATAACTTTTCTTTCTTTACTTGCCATGAAAATTGCATGATTCATTGAGAAGGGCATAACTGCAGATCGTGAAAATACAATTCGTTTCTCTTTTCTGTGGTTAAAATTGAGCGATTGTTCTATACCATGATGAATTTGCTGAACTCAATAACTTGTGTCAGGCTTAGGTAGGGTGGGAACAGAAACACCAGCTCATTCACCACCGGAAGTTGACAGGTAACATGATAAAAGTTGAAATTGCAATTACCCATGCTTTAGGAATTAGGATGCTGATTTAGATATATACAGTAATAATATAGCTAGTTATACATTCTGTGGTTAACTACTGGATGCGTTTATTCTTTTCCATTTCCACCTAGCAACTACTCATTTATGTGACTTACAGGAAATTGTGCTGTTAACTACCTGTAGGTCTCCAATTGGAATAATAATTAGAACCATTTGACTATTTTGGCCATTTGGTTTTGGCTTTGTTGGTTATATGGGGGGAAATGAAATGGAAATTGACTAGCCAAAGGAGGATCCAGTTAATAAAGAGAAACCTTAAATGAACATGAAGATCCGGTGCAGTTCTTTAACAAAAAAGTGGTGACTCAATTTGGGGATTTAGCATTATCAGTTGAGCTGTAAACTTGTATTACATGGCATTTCGGAAAAAACTGCTAAGATAAAGTCAGAGTTTCTAGTAGAAGAAAACGTATTCTGGAACACTATGCTGTTTTTTCTTCAGAGAATTGCATCCATAAAAAAAAGGTGTACCTTCTCAGTAGGGAAACTATAGGTTGCCTGAAAGATTTTCTTGTGGATTTGCCTACTATTTTTTGTAGTTCCTCACTATTGCAGCGTCAAAGCTACTCAGCAAGATTAACACTTGCAGTTGACAAATGATAAGTACAGATCTCTGATCGTTTTTCCCTGCTAATGGAAGGGTAACACATCATCTTAACCTGTTGAACTTCTGAATGGAAGAAAATTTTGAACAAATATGCAAGAAAGCACTGTGTGAACCTGACTTATGGCGCGTCTTTCACTCTAAACAATTGGTTTAATATTTTGAAATAATAGCCTTGTATCAGAATGCTTCGCAACAAATCATAGTCAATAAAATGAATTTTAGATCCCAAACACCAAAAGCTACAACAATATTAAAAAGGTACAGGTACCCTAAACAGTCTTGGCGAAGAGCTTTAATTTGAACTGATTTATGTAATTCGCAGGATTCCCACACTATCGTGCCTGTTAGAGCAAGTACATGTTAAATCACACATTCATCTTATAATTTAAGTTTCTAGAATTGGTGGTTGTGGTTCCACAAACTTTCACATGGTATTTGACTAGGAATCCTAAGTTAGAATCTTTTTGTACCCTTATTTGCCTCCCTAGTTATATGTTTCCACACTTTGAGCCTTAAGCCAAAGTCCAGGATTTTGTGTGAGAGGGAATGTAAAGGTATCAAATATCAAACCGCGTCATTATGTAATTGATTAAACTTTTAGAACAGTTAGTTATGGTTCCACAAACTTTCAAGATACCTAACAACTATGTGCTTAGTGTTGGCAATGCTAAGCTGTTGTCCCCTGATTGATCGAGAGAAAACCCGTATACATATCTTGACATCTAATCTAAGAGGATGTCTCTTCCAATGCTTTACATTAGCAACTTAATTAGGATGCAAGTATGCTTAACCATCGGTGATCAGGCATATTGTTTTAGTGATATATGGAAAAATCATAGGCAGCCTCTTATCTGGTCCTGAGGAAGATTTTTCTCACTGGCATCATTTGATGCGAGAGTACCTCCTGTTCACTTTTCAGCACCATATTCATCTCTTTGGAATTAAGGAATGATTAAGAGGAAATCACATTCCTTTGGAAGCATTGTGTGGTTTAATGATAATTGGGTGTGAAGAGCTTTAATATTGAGCAATGAACTGCTGGTTGTTTTATGTTTGGTGTCACTAGTGTAGTGTCGCTTGTGACAGCATCAATGTGCATCACTTTTGCAAGTTGACATGACTATATGCAAATTCAATTGTTTCTTAAATCGCAGAACGTTTTCCTATGGTTGCGCATCACCCTTAAAACATTCAGGCTGGTCAGACATGTTGGAGAACCGAGATCATGCATTGGATGACCTTGATTTTGAAGCAGTGAGATACTTGGTGCATTGCCCTCTTCTCATGTTGTTTGATGCCTTTTGCTATTCTTAGCAGTATCATGTGTAGTTAGGGATTAATCTTAATCTTCTTAGCACCATGGAAAATCAAATCTTGAATGCCGATAGATTAGATATAATCCTTCGGTGACTTCTTCCGCAGAAATGTTGGCTGTGATGTGTGCATGCTCCTCCTCCCTCGTCACTCCCTCATTTTGTGATCTTTCCTACAGTTTATCAGGTGATTGGGGAGATTAATCAAGTACTGTGGCCATAATATTTAACCTTTGTGTACTAGCGAACGCTTGGGTTAAGATATATTTCGTTGGGTTTAAGATAGGAAAAGGTATGTTTATGGAGTATATTAGTACCCGATAGAATCATACAATGAACGCATGGACTACCAAATTGGAGCAGTCTAAACTTCTTGGGTACACAAGTAATTCTTGCTATGGGGGTGCCCTGCAACATAGTACCACAAAATGCAGACGAGTAGCCATTAACAGTTCTTAACCTTGATCATCTCTTCTGTAAAGACAGACATTGCTCAAGGAACTCGATTATAACATTCTTCATGTATAAAGGCTTCATTGAGATCCAGTTCTCTGAGTATAAAAGAATGCAGTAAGATCCCTTATCATTCTTTTTTGATGCAGAAGTCCATGATGAAATCTTTTAATGTGCCCAATCGTCAGCATTCTTTGAGGAACTCAATGGGTATAGGGGACCGGTATGGCAATCTGGAGGCAAACACCTGTGCCTGGGATGACTCGAATCATCACTGGAGGGATGGTAGGATAATGACATTGTCTGGTCACAAAGATGTATGGGAAGGTGATTTTTTAAGTTGCCCTTATTTAGCCAGAAAAAAGAAAAAAGAAAAAAAAAAAGACACCCTCATTTGAGCATATATTTGGTTTTTTTTATGAGCATCGAGACCTCTGTTTGAGCAAATTTTCTCATTGTGGATTGTCAAGTCTAGGACAATCTTGCCATCTTTAGGGGCTCTCTATTTGCATTTCATCCAAGCTTACCATAATGTAATCGAATCTTTGAAATTCTGGAACCATGAAATATACGATTTCACCAATTTTCTGCTATGATCTACGGTATATCAATCATATCTGGAATAAGATTTTGGACAAAATGCATTTGGTATTGCCTCCTCGAGATCATATAGACATCTCTAGCATCATATCATTTTTCCAGATTCCTATTTCTATTCCTCTTTACAAATAAAATCATGGCATTTCTCTGGTCTATCATTTTATGGTTTCTTTCCCCCTTCTTTACAAAAACAATTCCAGATGATGAGAAAGAATTGACCATCTGCAACTTCTCACTTATGCATCTGATTGCTGTTCTAGGATAGTGTTCGTCGTTCTAGGTTAAGCTTTGATATTCAAGGTCAAGTAATTCCTACGCTTTTCGGTTTTTGTGCCGAACATAACTCATTACCCTCTGCTGTTTTGTTTTATTGCTCCTCCAGCAGGCTCTAGTTCTCTTAATAACAACTATTTTCTCGGGGGAGATTATGACATCTCTTGGGAAAAACATCCTTTCAAAGTGGATGATCTATGTGATGATTTCACCACATATGAAAATCATGACTTATCAGAGCAAGATTTTGATCAAGTCCGTTTGCTTAAGAAAAGGTGACTCAGTGAAAGTCAACCAGTCTTCCTGTTTGTTGATGTTGATAAACTGCTTTATGAAGCTATAATCATGCAGGGTAATTGCTGAAGCTGGAGTCATCAGAAGCGAAACTTTAGGTTCTCTCTGTCTCTATAGCATAAGAGACGCTATTTCTATCATAGCTCTTGAGTTATATTTGAAACAGGGACATGACATCCGAGTTTGCATGTTTCTGATTTCTTTGGAAGCAGAGTTGGAAATTTTTTTTCTTGTTCATATGAACACATTTTCTTGTTTGTCTAGCCAAAAAAATAGAAAAATAAAGAAAAATCCCTTTCCAAGGGCAAGATTTTGTGATGTCATGGACGTCTTAAACTCGTCTCTAGATTATTTCTTATATATGTTGCAGAAATACAAAGAAAAATTTGATCTTTAGAAGAGGTGCAGTCATGAATAGCCGGCTTGCTTCTCACTCTTTATTTTGGTACAGCTCCCATAGGGCAAGATTTTGTGATGCAGGAGGAATACTTTCAGGACCTTGCTTTCCTGTTCAAGGCATATGTCTTTATTTCTGTCCCTTTAGGCTAGGATGCAGATACTGCTCTGACATGAAACTTCAGAGAGAAGGCCGAGTTAGACAAAGATTGCATCAAGTACCTCTTTTCTTATTGTATCCTGATGGCTATTGTTTTTATGTGATGATCAGTGTCTCCCCCATTATTTGAAAAGCGTGGTTCAGAAGAAGCATATCGGCGTAGCATCGTCGTGAAAGACGCAAGAGAGAGTTCAAGCTTTCAAAGGTAAAATTCAGCAGATTTCCCTATCTCAGAATTTGTTCAACTTGTTTTGGAGGTTGACTGATGTTTTGCCTGGCGCTGTGAAGTTCCGGCAGTGAAGAGTCGTGCTCCTCCACTACTGGTTACCGTTTCTCGTGATCGCAGTTCTTTCTCCAACCAATTTCAGTTGTGAAACTTCTCTATTAGTAAACGAAGCTAGCTTTGAAGATGCCTGATTTACTTCTTCAGATTAATCTTTTCAGTTGGATTATCATTTTAGAAAAATATTGGCAAGTTGAATTCATTTTTGTCCTTCTACCTTTTGCATGATTTCAATGAGGGCTTGTCTCGATAAGCTTCCATTTTTCGCTTTTTGCGTAATCCAAATTTTGTGAGGGACGCAGTTTGACTTTGTCTTAACACCAGGAACTTTCACAATATTCAATTTTCATACACAAGTTCACATATGATATTTTGTTAATATTTTGAAATTGGGGAAAATATTTGAAATTTTGCCAATTTTTGCTCAAGTATAAATAACCATATGCCTCATTATTTCGCTAAAATTGAATATTTAAAAAAATATTTTCTTAATAATTATTCAGTTTTCCATGCCCAAGGAAAAGAAAAAGAAAAAGAAAAGAAAAGGTTTCTCCGACATGTGTGTTGCTGTGATCAATCGATCGAAACGGTTTCTCCAATTTATGTTACAGACTCTTTCCAAACAATTGCCTAAAAAGCTCTAACCTGTCCCATCCAAGTGTACTCTACACTCCTCACCGGTCACCACATTGAATCAAGTCTCACCAAAACGGTAAACAGTAAACACCGATTCTCTCTCCCTTCGTCCCGCCTTTGCGCCACGACCGTCGACGCCATCAGTCAAGCTGCCGTTGACACAACGCGTTGTAACCACTCCCCCCCATACGTATCGCCTCTCTGTCTCTCTCCGAGCTCGCGGGTCCATTGTTGTCCAGAACTCATGGCCACTGAGCTCCATGGCTGTCGAGATTGAGCTCTGCCATGGAGCTCCTCCGTGGCCGAGGTCGAGTAGTCTTTCGCGATGGGAGAACGCCACATCTGTCTGTGAAGCTCCGTCTCGTCTTAATCTGTTAGTGAACTCTAGATCTCGGCAAAATTCTTCTCCAAAGCTCATCGCCACGACTAGCCTAGCCGGTGGCAACGAGACGGAGCTTAGGCTCAGCGTCGAACTCGACACCAAGGGCGACCTCCCATCGCCAACGTGCGCGTCTCACGGAGACGGAGACGGAGCAAGAGCCTGTTTAGGACATACGGTAATGATGTTGCCGTCCGCCGTCTTGACCGTCCGCTGCGAAGGCCGTGGGCACCGTGTCGTGGGCGGGTAGAAGAGGGGAGAGAGAGGATAGATAAGCGTTGGGGCTTAATGCGGTAGTTTTCTAGTGTGGGCACAGACATCGTAATCACTCCACGTGGCATTTATTAAGTGGCAAGACGGAGAGACACCTTCTCGTCATTAAAAAAAATTGTTTTAGCTATTTAGATGCCACCTAGGTAATTGGATAAATTTTTGTTAGGTGTCTTAGTGTCTATGACCAAAGGAGATGTCATTCTTATCATTTCTTAATTATGTCTTTCCATAATAAGTTACGTAATACTAATAGACTTCCTAAATGTTATAGGTGCGATTGTATTTTTCACTTTATTTCGACTTCTTTTTTATTTATTGTAAAACCGTAGCTCATTTTCTATCTTGTCATTTTTTTTTCAATTACAACCATAGGCATTCACAAAATTACACCGACTCTGTTTAAATATTCCTTGCACAATTATTTTCAATAATTTTTATAGAATATAGAAATATAATATATTCTCAAATATATATATTTTTAAATTGTCTTTGATAGCCATCTCGTGTGATGGGCATATTGCCATCTAGTTAAATAGGAAGGTACTATCTAAAATGGAAAAAGTTAAATAGGGCGTGGAGTGTAATCTATATGGTCCAACAGGCAGCATAGATGTAATGCCTTATAGTTAGATGTGATTTCCACTAGAGTAGAATTTGAGACATTCTCGTGTTGATTTTTTTGCATCAACCAGTAATATTTCTTGCAATTATGAAATACCTCGCCTGGAATTATCCCACGGTCATATTAAATTATTTATACCACGACAACTATTGTCATTGTTATTGTAAATCCAGAACCTCTTATTTTCTCATTTTTGCATATTTTTTTCGACATTCACCCCACATAGTAAACCAAGATAAATTTTCTTTTTATGTAATTACTCAATAAGACTAATAGAGAAAAAAGGGGGGAATTCTTCAGATGTCAACGGGAGACATCGCCGTCACTTAAATTGGGGGAAACATTCATGTATAGGCATACTTTTTGTTTTTTGTGTTTTTACGGAAGCAAAGTCATGAGAAGGGAATTGTCAAAATAAGCAAGAAAATCCAATAGCAAATTTTACTTCCATGTATGCACATCCTGCGAAAGAGAAAAAGGAAAAGAGAATCCTGATTGCTTCCTTAGACGAATCGAGGATGGGAATATTATTATTATTATTCGGGGGTGATCCCAAGGGGTTGGAGAGGAGAGGATTGGGGAGGGGGGGGGCGAGTGACGTGGCAATGAACAGATGCTTGACGGTTCGTGGGGGGAAACAGGAATAAAAGCCCACATAAACAGAGCCCCCAGAAAAGGAAAAAGGCAAAAAAAGAAAAAAAGAAAAAAAGAAAAAAAGAGAGGAAGGGGAGGAAAAGAAGAGAAAAGAAAAGAAAAGAAAAAGAAAAGAAAAGGAAAGGAAAAGGACTTAAGTGTGCGAGAGAGGGAGGGAGGGAGGGAGGGAGGGAGACGACGACGACTCGTTAAGCGGTGTGTCGTGCGCTAGTTTAGGTGTGGGGGGAGAGAGAGGGAGAGAGTGTCTCGTCTCGTCTCATCTCGTCTTGAAGTGTCGTGCATGCATTTTGTGCAGCTGTTCCTTTTTGCATGCACTCTCTCTCCTCTCTTTCTCCCTCGATCCAACATCAACGCCACCACCACCACCACCACCAACACCAACACCAACATCGACGACGCGCTTTCTGTGCGCGCCTCCCCGCCGTCCGTTACCTCGATCGAGCAGCAGTTTGCTTCGGTCGTCCCTCCCGCCGCCTGCAGCTCCCCACTGCGACTCCGAGTCGATTGGCTCAGCGACTGCACTGTTAGATCATATGCCCCCTCCCTTTTCTTATTGTCTCGATTCCCCTGCTGCTGATCTGCATGCTGATTCCCTCCTCCTCCTCCCTCTGCTTCCCTGATTCCGACCCCAACTCCTCCGCCTCCGCCGTGTCGTTGCTGCCTCGTCCGCCCTGCATGCATGTCTCGTGCTTGTTTCTCGGCCCCTGAATCCGCGATCGATCCAAAGAAGAGGTTTTTCGGGGGTTTTGGTGCTTGATTGCTCGTGATTCTGATCGATTGGGGGTCCGATGGGGTCCTCGATTTGCATGAACGAATCGTGCGGGACTCCCTGTCCCGAGTGGACCAAGGGCTGGCCTCTCCGATCTGGCGGCCTCGCTCGTCTCTGCCTCCAGTGCGGGTACGTTTGCTGTTCCCTCCCCCCTCCCTCTCTTCTCGGCGCCAGAGTGGGTTCTTTTTCTTTTATCTCTCCGCCTTTTTTTCGTAATTCTCATCGCCCGATGCATTTTCCCCCTCCGTGGGCATTCGACTGGCATTATTCTTCGCGCTTTCGATTGCCCCGTAGAATCACTGATTTCTTCGCCAGATTCGTGACAGCAGCTCCTCCTCCTCCTTGTACCTCCCTCGAATCTCACTGGCGATGAATGGAATTGCAGAAATCCCGATGACACCGACATTTAGCAGTCCCCCCCACCCCGCTAGCTCGTGTAAATTTTTTTTTTTTTTTTTTTTGGGGGAGGGGGGGTGGGCACTATATTTGGATAAAGATATGGAATTTGTAACTGTGGATTACTACTCGGAGTTCTTAACTGCTGCGTACGGCTTGTGATTATCGACGACGCTTAGATAAATGGTCCGCTGTTTTTGTAGCATCAAAAAGGATGAAATAAAACTCGTCCATGAAGCCAGTGGGAGTCGAGATGAGACTACAGCGATCTTTTTCTTTTTTGTTGGATTGCCTTTGGGAGTCTCTTTTCATAAAGTATTCGTATCCATTTGTTATTCTCATGGCCAGTTTGCAAGATCAATAGAGGCCATCATATTGTCTTTCTCTGGTTTGATTTATACAATTGCTTTTGCATTTCTGTTATTTCTTTGGGACTAAATGTTCTTTTATCCCTATTGCCTCAGGTCTGCCTATGAGAAGTCCTTGTACTGCGATCTTTTTCACCAGGAGGAATCTGGCTGGAGGGATTGCAGATTTTGCGGCAAGGTATCTCTCTCTCTCTCTCTCTGTTTTGTCCTTATTTCCCCCTTTCTTTATTTCTCTACTTTTTCACTTAATTTTATTCTGCCGTGATAGCGCCTCCACTGTGGATGCATTGCCTCGAGTTCTTTGGTCGAGTTCGTGGACTATGGAGGTGTCATGTGCATTAGTTGTTCAAAGAACCAAACTCATCCAGTAAGATTTGCTCCTACATTCAGTCAGCCGTAATTACTTTTTTCTTTTTTTTTTTAAATTTGTAGTGGGGCTAGTTTAATGCTGAAGCATTGTGGCATGAACATGGTTCTTGCTATTAGAAAGCGTCGCATATAGCATCTGTAAATAGTGCATTCGTACTGCGTTGTGAATCCGTAATTGAGTTTCTTCAGACTTTTATTTTGAAAAACATGAGCTTTAATGAAAGATTATTCGACTTAATACATTGTTTTGGCATGTTAAAGTTGGAGATGGAAAGATCTTCAGGCTTTCTATTTAAAATCATCTTTGTGGGGATTCTATGTCTGCTTGTTGACTTTTTTCTCGGACATGTTCTTGGGGCTTGAAGCAACAATCCTAAAGCACTGCTGAATGGGTACTGAGTGTTCCTATGCCTTGTGGCGTAGAATCTCGGAGGCCCTTCAATTTGAGGTTTTTCCATATCCTTTCATGCTATATATTATCTTCTCTATTTCTTGATTTACTGGAATCGAACATAGAAAGTCAACTTGGTGGGAAGCTCGACTTTCCTTTTTTCTCTAATTAAAAAGCTCAGAACAATCTGATAGAGTATCCCTGTTTTCGTAAAATAGATTTATTAGAGCCGTATATCGATAGTTTTCCATCAGACGTGTTCTGTGCCTTAATTGTTATTGTCAGTGTATAATGAAAACCCGGGATTTCATTACCCTGTAGGCCCTCATTTTGATCTGTCTGTATGCATAGTATAACTATTTCTTCATATCCTTTGATTCAAAATCCACGTCGGTCGATTAAGCATTAAAGTAAGTGAATTAGTTGTTTTTTGAACTTGCTGATGATTATAAATGATGATCTGCAGTCCACTTCAACTGAAGATAGAGGAAGAGAAGAGGAGAAGCTGATGCAGTTATACAAGTTCATGTCCAATGAACCAAAATTTTTGCCTCAAGCTCCTAGAGATGATATTCGTGCTTCTTATGGGGAAGTACAACAAGATACAAGACATTTCAGTGGGGAAGCTGCTATTGATTTTTCACATGGGATGACTGACCCCACAGTCGGATCACGTAAATTGATGAAATTGGAGGACAACAGATTCTTGCTGAAATTGAAGGATACGCACAGATCTCTTCCACATCCATCTCTGAATATCAGTTTGGGATCCCCAGGTGTAAGTTCACATGTTGCACCACCTTTCTCTGGTGGGGTTGGGGAAGGAAGTCAGACCGTGGGGCCTCCTTCCCTCCCGCAAGGGAGGTCTCGTCCAATCTTGCCAAAACTTCCTAAAAGTGCCATAGCAGGTCCAGAGACAATTAAAATTCCTCACGTGCGTGTTGCGAGGCCACCCGCTGAGGGGCGGGGAAAGAATCCATTACTTCCTCGATACTGGCCGAGAATCACTGACCAGGAGCTGCAGCAATTGTGTGGAGAGTATCCTTGATTATTGTGTGCTACTTGCTTAGGGTCTTAGAAATCTCCCTGGATGGAGATTTCCTGGTTTAGATGATTATTTGTAAATTTTATTTGAAGAGAGAGCTGAACTTAACCACTTTCAAGTTTGAACTCTACCATCGTGCCCCTTTTTGAGAAAGTTCTTAGCGCGAGTGATGCTGGCCGAATTGGTCGTCTGGTCTTGCCAAAAGCTTGTGCTGAAGTAAGTGTTCTACAAACTTTGTTTCAGCTTCTCTTTAAGTCGGAGCAACTTTATAAGCTGGAAATTTGTGCAGGCATACTTTCCTCCTATATCTCAATCAGAAGGTATTCCACTGCCAATTCAAGATGTAAAGGGGAATGAATGGACATTTCAGTTTAGATTTTGGCCCAATAATAATAGCAGAATGTATGTTTTGGAGGGTGTTACGCCTTGCATACAATCTATGCAGCTCAGAGCTGGTGATACAGGTATTCTGTTTGCTATTCTCGGCAAGACATTCTAGCATGTAATTTCTTAGACCGCGAGTAAAAGGTAGAACATATTTCGTGTGCATTTGCTATGGCAGCTAGCACACATGGGACAAGATCACTAAGGTTGTCATAATTGAGCATGCAGATTTGAAGGCGGTTTATTAGGTAAAATTGTGTTCGACTCTCATATGGTTAATGCACTACGAAAGACATTTGTGTACTAATCAGAACACGATGATTCTTTTTTACATAAAAAAGTTTAGTAGGACTTCATCTCATTTTAAAGTTAAATGAAACATCTTACTTTTATTGTACAATCTTAGGAATTGTGGACTTGAGGTTAACCTTTTATCATTCCCCAAAGCTTCCTATGCTTTTCTTGTTCTCCTTCGCTAGTTGGATTCTGTCTTTCTAAGCATCGTTCATAAATGCAGAGTCTCACCCTCTTTGCTTTATGACAGGCGCTCTGCTTTTAACTGAGAGTGCCTGGTTTGATATTTTTTGATCTTGTCCACCGGCATGTAGTTTTTTAGTCCTCTTCCTTTTCCTTATAATTTTTCTTCAGTACGTCGTTTGAGGGAGAGTGTGCATTTGAATGCTTATTTGGGCCTTTTTTTATTGCAGTAATATTTAGTAGGATCGATCCTGGACGCAAGCTCATTATGGGTTTTCGCAAGGCATCAAACTCTAATGATCCGCAGGTCAAACTCCATAGGCCTTCTATTTTCTCTGTTTATATCTCTGGCGTTATCTTAAAATGGTGTACTGATGAAACAAGCAGGACAACCAAGTACCTATAGTCCCTAATGGGGATTTATCCAGGGAAGGACCCTTCCAGCCCTTCATGGGGACTCTACCCATAGCTGAAGATTACGCTAATCTTTTCCGGACTGCAAGTGGAATCAAGGATCCTCGCTCGAATCCTTCATCTGAGCTTCTCAGTAATAACGATGGTGACACCCGTTGCAACAAGATTGAGGACGATGTGGGCAGGACTTGTGAAGATCTGGCCCAACAAGCATCGCCGATTCCCGAAAAGAAAAGGACTCGTAACATAGGGTCTAAAAGCAGGAGAATGCTAATACATAATGAAGATGTTCTGGAGCTTAGACTTACATGGGAAGAGGCTCAAGATTTGCTACGACCCCCACCACGTGTAAAACCAAGCATCGTTACTGTTGAGGGACACATTTTTGAAGAATATGATGTAACTCATACTGTTTATTTTTCCCTTTACGTGTGCAAAATTGTACTTTCTGCCCCCATGTGCTTCTGCTTATTAACGTGATTGATGTTCAACTAATGTAGGAACCCCCAGTATTTGGAAAGAGGACTATATTTGTAAGCCAGCTTTCTGGGTGAGTCTATCTTGTGTTGTTTTTGAGTGGGCAAGGCACTGTTCATTCTCATGACAGATTATTGCAAACTGTTCATACAAGATGTCGACAAATTGGTGATTACTAATAGTGTTATGAATAGTTGTGAAAACTAGTGAAATTTTTTAATCATATCACATTGAAAGGAGTGATCTTGTTTGTGACAGGGGAACCGAACAGTGGGTTCAGTGTGACGACTGCTCCAAATGGCGAAAGTTGCCTATGGATGCTCAGCTTCCTCCAAGATGGACGTGTTCAGGCAATATCTGGGACTCTGAAAGGTGTGAATTGCATTGGTGTTTCTGGTAGTTTTGTCATTAGTAAAATCATAGGAATTAGGATAGAATATTGTTTCCATCTCCCTACTGAGTTTTATTCGTATTGCAGGAGCATTTGTTCAGCACCGGATGAGTTGAGCCTAGAGGAGCTGGAGAGTCTTCTCAGAGTGAACAAAGGTATCAGTAGATAACTTTTGCTTTTGCTTAGCTATGTTTTAGTTAACTAGATTGGCAAATTGTTGCACTGAACTCACTTTCTCAGTGGACGAATTGTGTTTTTGGTTTTAGTTCTGCGTAGGATGTTGGATTGTGTGATGGGGACTTACTTTTTGGTTAGAGTTTTGTGGGTTTATTCAATCTGAGAGGATCATACAGTTGCTCTGTCCTTTATATGATCAGTGGTACCTCTTTTGGTTCACTTATTTAATAATATCCTTGCATTGCTGGTTGTGTTTTGTTTTCCTAGCTGTTCCCATCACAGAAAGTGCTGCTAAGTTTTGGTTCTTGATAGATTAGGAAAGCAGTTATGTCACTTCCTTCTCAATGGGATTACGTCTTTCCACTCCTCTCACTCCAACAAAAGATCTGTCTGATCCTTGCATACAATCTCTGGCAATTCTACTTGGCTGTCGACGGGTTTGCTAGTGTGATTTAAGAATAGTCTTTTGGGATCATTATAATGGGTGGGAAGAAATATGACGCCCTCACAATCTAGTGTTCAAGGAGTTTAGGTGCTCCAACTTTTCTTGAAATTGTTATACCAATAGATAACAAATTGTGCAGACAACTCTATGCTCTTTTCTAAATTACTTCTTTGGATATTTACTGTTATACCAGTACATAAAAATCCTTGATCAATTTCTCACTGGCATGCCTGGTGACTGGAGTAATCCAAAAGACGAACTTGGGGGTGATTAGAACAACGGTGAATAAGATCACTTGGTTGTCCATTTCTACGGACGCTTGACAGGAGAGCTATGCAATTCTACATGGACTTACTAAATATCTTCTGATGATTGCTTTTCCTATGATTGTTCACTTTTGTTTTTCTCTCGGTCAAGTCGTGCGTGTTCTAATATTGTCAGAGTTTTTCATGTCAAAATTCTAATAAATGTGAGTACGAAGCATGGGGAGTAACTTTTCACACATCGTGCAGATGTTAAAAGACAAAGGGTTGATGGGGACAATAGGAATGATACGGATGGTGAAACTTCTGGTTTGGATGCTTTAGCTAGTGCTGCTGTTCTTGGGGAGAGCATGGATGACCCGGGTGAGCCATCGGGTGGGGTCACCACAAAGCACCCTCGTCACCGTCCAGGTTGCACATGCATCGTGTGTATCCAACCGCCCAGTGGAAAGGGTAAGCACAAGCCCACATGTACCTGCAATGTTTGCCTGACGGTGAAGCGCCGCTTCAAAACTCTGATGTTGCGGAAAAAGAAACGCCAATTGGATCGGGATTCGGAAACTATACAGAAGGACCTGATTCATTGTGGTCATGAACTAGGAACTGATGGAACTTTAGCGAATGCTTCATCAGAGATTAATCACGAAGAGAATGTAATCAGTCAGAATAAAAAAACAGAGGTAGCAGATAGCAGCAATGGCCAAATTGACCTGAACTGCCACCCCGGCCATGAGAATGTGCAGCTTGAGGGAGAAATACGCAGCATCATGGGGTTTACTCAGGAAACCAAGAATCTTTCAGGGAATGATTCAACCCACGATGTGATTCCCACCTTGCAATGCGAGCATCTAGCCAGCACAAGCTCCGGTTTGTTTGGACAGACCGTTGAAGAGAAGGGGAAACGACTGTCTAATGGAGAGTGCCTTCAGTCCATTTTGCATGAAACTAATGATGCGGGCGAAGAAGGGGTAGGCCGAGGTTCTTAAAGTCTCTGCCGAAACATCTTTTGGTTGACGTTGGACTTTTCGAGTTTACATCTGTCTCCTCATTTTTATAAAATTCGAGAAATTGCAAAGTGTTCCTTAAGGGGGGCGGTGAGTGTTGATCTGGAACGAGTTCGCTAGACAATTTTGGGACTTTTGCATGTCATTCCGTGTTTGGTATATATTTATAGGCTTGAGAAGGGATAATAAGTTTGTGTGTTTGAGATGCGATATAGAGTTTTGCGCATCAGCTTATCTGAGAAGCATTTCTCCTCCCGTTGATCATCTTGATCTTGCTCTTCATATGTCACAATATCAGAGGGATGTGCTTGTATTGCTAAAACTCCAAAGTCTAGGAAACCTCGTAGATGGAAGTAATATAGTGGAGCGAGTCTCCTCGGGAGTGCTCTCACCACCCGGTTTATCTCTCAAGTAATCAAACTATCCAATGGGCTCGTGGGAATGACTCAATGCAAGCAGATGCCCTCGCCAAGCATAACGAAGGCACAGATGATTTGGCCAGATTTCACCGCATCTCTTATTGAAGGTTACTCGGTCACCGAGTCTCGGTGTACGTCAGGAGTGATTTTATTTTTCTACTTGACGATTCTTTAGCGTTGTAGACTTGAAATTTAAGTAACGCACGAAAGCGAATACCTTGAATCTTGTAAAGAATAAATAGAATTTAGAAGAGGATATATATGAAACCTATTAATTAAAAGTAATCTCGGCCCTCGGGGTTGGGTCTTCCCGGACGGTCTGGAAGCGAGGTTGGTACGCTATAATAGAAGTAAATCTCGTAATAGACAAAAGCATTTGACCACTAAATACTAAAGAAAGAGTAGAGAGCTTATAGTTGAAATACGGCCGGCCGGTAATTTTGTCCCTGCCGCACCGTGGACCCTGAGAAGCCGCGTTTCTACTTTCTAGTTCTACTTAGCTGCCTTGCTGTCCGAGATTCTCCGGATTATCCGACATTCTCCTCTCTTTTTTCCAATTTCCTTTTCGACCGGCCCAATGACTTTGGCATTTTAGTACCGTTTCCCCCATTCATCTGCCGTCTGCCGTCTGCCGTCTGCCGTCCGCCGTCCGCCAAAATGAAAACAAACAATTCACCTGCTTTTTGGTCTTTCCACCCCTACTAAGAAAATCCATACATCTCCTCTCTTCCTCTTTGTCTTTCTGTCGATCTATCTAATAGACCACCGACTCACCGAGAATGGGGGAGAAGGCAACCATGGAAAAGGCGAGACTGGAGCTCGAAGAATTGTATCTGGGCATCCCCGATGAGTCGGTCAACTTGACGTTCCAGGACCTTGTTGATGTGAAGAAGCATGCCCATCTTCGTCCTCTTCATGCTCTCTCCTCCTCCTCCTCCTCCTCCTCCTCTTCCTCCTCCTCCTCCACCTCTCCTTCCGATGCCGCTGCCTTGGACCCCATCTCTGAAAAGAAACCTGCAAAATCAGAGGCAGCGGCAGCATCTCCTGTCTTCCGGAAACTGCCCAGTCTTGATTTCAGTAGAGGCTTGCGAGCATCAAACCTTCACCATCCCCTTAATCATTCTGACCAACTCTCCATCCGGGATTCCCCAATAGGCCATCGATCCTATGTTGGCGAGGACGATAATGATGAGTACCGACATGGACGTAGCCATGCAAGCTCCGGCAGAAACACTCACTTGGACATGAGGCGTACGGGTGTGGTGGAGAAGAGCAGCACGGGTCATGATGACATGATGAGCACGAGTATGAGCATGAGCGTCAGCACGGCCGCTCATGGCCAAAGACAGCGACCCGGCATCCCCCACTCCAATATCTGCACCATCTGCTCCACTTACGTCTACATCTTCCGACGTCGCTGCCTGGTACGTGTTCATTAGACTTGTAATATACTTAAAATGATAGCTGCGCTACAGGGATCTCCTTCTTTACCCTTCTACTCGTCAAAATTCGATAGATATAGCAGAAACGAGTAACCATTAACGACGATGAGGTCATTGGGCGCAGGTGTGTGGAAGAGTATACTGCAGGCAGTGCGCGAGCATAGGCATGGGAGAGATGACCGAAGGCAGGAAATGCGTCGAGTGCCTCGGCCGGAGATTCAGCCAAAGGTACCCCCATCATCATCATCGCCCCCAATCCTGCCGGCTTCCTTGATGGACATACTAAAGAAAAAACTAGGATAATCCTCGTGCATCTGTTGACCTGCGTCTGTTTCACCACGCATCCACGTGCATCCAACGGCATCTAGTTCAATTATAAGTAGTAATGTGTATATGGTTAACATGTGCCGCGTCGTGCGTGGATACGTAGGTACATCCAGAGGGCAGGCCAAATCGGGTGCTGCTCTAGGTGTCCGAGCACGGTGAAGCAAGCCGAGCTGAAATGGGCTGAGAAAGGACCGAGGAGGACCGCGGAGAGAGCATATGGGCGCGGCGGCATGGCCTCGCGGTCCAGAAGCCCGGTCACCCCGCCGAGAACCCCGACCAGGGCTCACCCCAGCAGCATCAGCATCAGCATCAACGCAAGCAATCCTCCTTCCTTCGTCTACTCCCCTTACTCTCCTCACACTCCCCGCCACCATAATCCTTTCTAAATCTCACGAACGACTTGTCGATCTGATCTTTGTTCCTTTTGCATGCCTTCCCGTTCGTTTATGTCATTTCGGGTCAATCTTATCGATGGGGAAGAGGATTATCTCTGACCTTTGCTGGGTTATCTCCAGCCTGCTCTCTTTTATGATATCTTTATTTATCGAAGAGCTTATTCCAAGCGTCTTATTCTTTTTTATGTACATTTAAGGAAAACTGCTTTGCTTATTCTAAATTGAGTCGAAACGGTTGAATGGTATTATACTAAATACTAGCAACTGCAGATATTTACGTAGATGTAGAGCTCGAGTTGACTAGATTAATTTTAGATATTGACCGGTTACAGGAACCAAGCTTGCTGATTACTTTTAGACCGAGTGATTCATGTGAGGTCCAAATGAGGCAATTGAATTGTTCTAACTAGTGTGTGGTAGATAGTGATTCACGTTACCATTTGCGATAATTCTCAAAATTCTTTTTGGCAAATGATTTAAGAGAATTAACATCCTTTCAAATTTGATCCTTGGCAATTTGAGGGTCCGCAACTAAATTAGATGTCTATTCTAAAAGAGTCCCCATACAACTTTCAAAACAAGCATAGGAATTCAGACATATATCAAATTTCATATGCGTTTTTTCTAATCGTAAATTGAAAACGAAAGATTTCATTATTTCGAGCCAGTCTTTCGAGCTTCGGACCGGAGTGATCTAGTCTCTTTAATTTTTCATTTTACCAATGCAAAATCACCATTTGCAAAAGGCGTGTTTCAACAATAATAACTATCGGTAGCCCAATTCAGTAAAATATATTTCAATGTTCCAATGGATCATACCACCGCTTCATACTTGGTCCATTCAATTTTTTTTTTCTATGAATAGTAAAGCAAACTAAATTCTTCCAATAACAAGAGAATGATAAGAAAAAAAAATACAATGATCATACTATTAACAACAAAAGTACCAGTTGATTCACAGCAAAGGTTTTAAGATTTTATTTCGAAATTTAAACATTATCGTTGAGGTCAAGGACCGTGGCCACTACAGATATGTACTCTTGTAATCTTCGGCACAATACAACGTGATGCAGGCAAACGAAAAAACTATTAAGCAAGACTAAATAAAGAGATATGCTTTGAAAAATAAAAGAAATGAAATCAATCATCTTGAGATTAGGGCGAAACGGTTTACAATTAGATGAGCGGAACCACTTTAGCAGTTGTGGCCAGAAACGCCAATGTAATAACTAATAAGTGGTGGCCGTGGTTTCTTAATTAAACTGTACAGAAGAAGCAAGATAAAATATTTTAGAATTGAGAAAGTTAACTAAAATCAAATTAAAAATAGGAAGAAACTGCTTATTAGTTTTTGTGCCATTTATTTTATTTTATTTTATATAAAGACCATTGCATCATCATCATCATCATCATTATTATGGTGTTCATTTTATAATTTTTAACACATTTTGGGGTACAATACACGAATGATCTGAACAAAAAAAAAAAAAAACGAGACTTACGACATAACCTTTAAACAAATTACATACTAGGTGCGCAGAATCGAAAAAATAGATGGAGGATCGATGTTACGACAAAACGACAATCGAGGGGATTTTGCATGATAGTTACAAGTTTGGAACTATCCTAAAAATTCAGGGCATTTTGTGCAATTTCCATGAATTAAATTTAAGGAAATATGACACAATTGATTTTGAGCTTTCACTTAATATATAATATGATTCCCGAATTTTTCAATTTGTTTAGTGTAATATTAAATATTGTCCTTGAGTTAAGAGAAAATTTATAATGGCGTCCTTTCATTAAATTCAACATCAAGAATAATATTAAGAGAATTTCATATAGTCGAGGGACTAAACATTTTCAAAAAAAATTTAGAAATTATATCGAAATCATATTGTATGTTGAATGAAAATGCAAATACCATATAAAATACATTAAAGAATTTAGGGACGATGGTGAAGGTCCGATGAAAGACGGGCACATGTCATTTTGGAAGGGGGGGATGCTTTGGGTGCCGCGCGTGAGGGAGGCGGGGGAAGGGAATGGAGAGGAGAGGATCCGGCTTCCCCGAGTATAAAAGCGAGAAGCGAAACCCCTTCCTTCTTCTTCTGCTGCTTCTCTCATCATCTCTCTCCCCCCACGCAAAGCACAAAAAGGAGAGAGAGAGAGAGGAAGAAGAAGAGACGTTGACTGAACATGGTTCTCCCTCCTGCATTCTCCTCGGACGACGCCGTCGTGAAGTCGCCCAACGATCGCCGGCTCTACAGGCTCCTCCGTCTCCACAATGGCCTCTCCGCCTTGCTCGTTCACGATCCCCAGATTTACCCCGACGGCACTCCCCCCCCTCGCCACGCCCACGCCGACGGCGACGATGAAGACGACGGCGACGACGATGAAGAAGAAGAAGACGAAGAGGAGGAGGAGGAGGAGGACGAGGACGACGAAGGAGAAGGAGAAGAGGACGAAAGAGACGACGGCGAGGAGGAAGAGGAGGAAGAGGGACCCCAGCACGGCCAAACTAAGAAGGTCGCCTTTCTTCTTCTTCTTCTTCCTTTTCTGTTTTAGCTTGCCTTGGTATTCGAACCAGTCGAACCGAGCTGGTGCGATGCGAAGGAGAGACCGTGCTTGTAGTCAGCTCATCCCTCCCCCTGCTGTTTCGATTCAGGCAGCGGCAGCAATGTGCGTGGGGATTGGCAGCTTCTCCGATCCTCACGAGGCGCAGGGTCTCGCTCATTTCCTAGGTTCGCTACTTTCTACCCTCTTTCCGCTTCTCTCCTTCTCTGTCCCACCCTTACCGAATCCTTCTGGAATGGTCGGTTATTCAGTGATTTCGATTCGATCCACACCTTTCGCATTACAATACCACTGCCCTCCCGGTGCCTTCCGTTCCTCTTTTATCACTGTAATTGCAGCCTTTGATTCCGAACTCCATATACCCGTGCAGAACACATGCTCTTCATGGGGAGTGAAGATTATCCGGATGAAAATGAGGTCGGTTAGTGTTGCCTCTTAGTTTAACATCTGTTGGAGCGCATGAAAAACTTGACTCGCCCGTTTCCTTGCATAGATTAAGTTTTGGCTTTTGAAGTCCATCCTGAAATACATCTACTAGTGCTATTTGCATGGTTTTACTCGCATCGTGTGCTTGACTGCTTGGAATCTGTACTGTGACAAGAATCGAATCTATAGTGTGGCAAGAAAGCAGGAAAGCATGAACAACTATCGGTTGAAGTTATGTTTTCTGTTTTTGGGTGAGTAGGTTGGCAAGTTATTGAATCATGAAGAATCTCATGTTGTATCTACTATTTTTGATCTATTAGAGTGCGGGGATATTACGTCTTGGGACTCACATGTGTTTGTATTTTCTTTCAGATCAGTAATGAAAACTACATAGGATCTTTACTTAGATATTTGGGGTCGAGATGAAACTTGATCTCCTCACTTCATGATGGCACACATCTTGAACTTACTTACTCGTGCACACGCTTCTGCTTTGATTCAAGAACTTTTTAATTTGTATGTCCAATAGATATATGATGAGTCAGAGAAGGGTTGTTTCGCCTATGTGTTGACTCTCTTCTTTGCTAGTACGATAGTTATTTGTCCAAGCATGGAGGCTCCTCAAATGCATACACAGAAGCAGAGCACACCTGCTACCATTTTGAAGTCAAACGGGAGTTTCTGCAGGGTGCATTGGAAAGGTGAAGATCTAAATGTGCACTTCTATAAAGAGTCTGTTCTTCTGATAATGATGAAAAAAGAAAGGAGTGTTGTCTGCCTATATGATTATTTGCTTCTTATATGTTCCATAATTTGGAATGTAATTATAATTATGACTTTTAAGAAATGATGTTCATGCAGCATCTACTTTTTCTTCTACGAGGCAACTCGTGATCGATCATATGAACTACATAAAATATTAAACAATTGTTGTATTCTAGTATGCTTGTTTTGACATTGACCTTGTCTAATGAGATGTCACTTAAATATTGTGTCTGCTCATGTTGCTTTATCAGATTCTCTCAGTTCTTTATTTCACCACTAGTGAAAATGGATGCTATGGACCGGGAGGTGCTTGCTGTAGATTCAGGTGCTGTTATTTTTGTGGAGTTTATTCTCCAGAAAAGTTACTGCTTAGATTTTGTCACTCTGGGTATATTATATGGACATGCTGCTAATAAATTCTGGCATTTATGATGTGAATCACTGCAAGCAGAGTTTAACCAGGTTATGCAAAGTGATGCTTGTCGTCTTCAACAACTCCAGTGTCATACTTCTACACCAGGTCACGCATTGAACAGATTCTTTTGGGGTGCGCTTCAATATCTGATTTGTTTTCTCTTCAGTGATTTAGTTTCCTTGCGTGGAATGTGTTCTCACTTATAAGTTGTCTGATGGAAGGGAACAAGAAAAGTTTGGTTGATGCAATTGAAAAGGGGGTCAATTTGCGGGAGTGCATTTTGAAGTTGTTCAGCAATTATTACCATGGGGCTCTGATGAAGCTAGTTGTTATTGGAGGAGGTAAGTGCACTTTCAATGTCACTTTTGGTACTACCACCTCTTTTACATTTTTTCCCCCTAAGATGCAGTGAATGGTATCCCATCTCTATGTACACTTGAATGGCATCAAATCAGGTGCGAACTAGGAATACGTTTTCATATCACGT
Source organism: Eucalyptus pauciflora (assembly GCA_007663325.1). NCBI lineage: Eukaryota > Viridiplantae > Streptophyta > Magnoliopsida > Myrtales > Myrtaceae > Eucalyptus > Eucalyptus pauciflora. The sequence goes on along the minus strand of VMYD01000185.1, from coordinate 781,409 downwards.
ATAATTTGAAGTGCATTTGGCCATTGAGTATTGAAGGGAAATTGTGTTGGTTTTATGAAACTTAGGGAGGTTGTTTATCGTCATTTGACAGTCTGGGAGGGAAGTAAAAATGTCAAAGTGATAAGTCATCTGTTACTCAGTGTTGACTTAAAGTTTTGCTTGATGAAGTGGCAATTGCAAATTTTCAAATCCATGGTTTTAGATTGAGACATGGAGTTACAATGTTATCTTTTCTGCCAGGCCTTGTTCAAGTTTTGCAGCATGTAAATCCATTTATTTGCCCTCATTGAAGTCACTTTATGGCATTGTTTTGAGAATTGGGAGGATGAGAGAACCGGTTAGGGGTTCGGCTAGTGGATCAACTAGTTGGAACACTGGTTCATAGATATTGATGTCGTATTCCTGCAGATTTTGTGCAAGCACGCGTTTACGTTAAAATGTGGGGTAATAGAAAACTGGGGTTGAGAAGGCCCGAAAGGACATCGGAAGATGCTTTCAAGAAAAATCTGAGCATTTGATGTAGCCAACCCTATTTAGAGGTAGAAGGTGGTTGTTATTATTGTTTTGAATCATCATCGAAGTTGACATCACCTTGATAGTCTATTGCACATGGCACTTGGACACTCATGGTCACATCACTTAATTCAAATACTCAACAATGTCACACCATGTTACTTTTGTTTTATAATGCGTGATGCTGGGAATCTGCTAGCCGAGCCTCATGACCATGCTTAGTCCTAGATTGGCCACATAACTGTAAATGAAGTCCCATGAGCAAGCTCAAAATTAGTGCGATTCCAACATGTAGATATCCCAACCCCCAAAGAAAGGTCACCTCAAGACCAGCTTGAGTCCCGGATTAGCAGATTTTATGACTGGGATTACCTGGTTTCCCAAAAGCTTTTGATCATGTGGCCGAGACACGTCTATACCCTTTCAATTAACAGATGTCTCCACAATTTTCCATCTTGGTCTTAATCGATTTAAAACATGATCATGGTCCTAGAGCCATTCGAGAACTGAGAGAGGAGACTGTCCAGCGAGATAGGATTCCATGTTGAACTGGATAGTCAAAACCTTAGCCGATTTGGATGAGTAATCATAGATGAAAGTGCTTTGATCTAGTTTTTGACCATCTGTGGCTAAGTAAAGCAAGCAGGATGTAAGGCCACTAGTCGGTCTAACTGGTTGTTTACTTTTCATTTCCAAGCTTCCTGCTAGTTATCTAAGTTTGAATCTTATTGCCAATACATCCCAAACATTTGTTGTTGCATGACGCCTACTAGACAAGGCAAGATGGACTGGCTTAATTTGTGCCCCTCCCTGAAAAGAAAGATGAGATAGACGTGCCAAGATCTGCACTTCTGGCAATCCTTTCGGTTCATTTGAAGCAATAGGAATGTTGACTGGTGTGGTTCAATCAGTCCAATCAGCCCCATCCATCCTGTCCAATTTTCGTGACGATGAGAATTTGTTGATAAAACAAGAAACATTGATGTTGGGGAATTTGATAGGACTTCTCATGGACTTCTTGTAGATTAATGGGATTTGACTCAAGTGCATTGTGCACAATATCAAGCTAAAGAAGTCGAGTGCCTTTTATGTGGAAGTAGATACATTTTCCCTATCTAACAAGTAGCTAATAGGATTTTATTGTTGTTTTCTACTGCTGTAAGTTTCAGATTGACTTCTGTAGTGCAACTATTGTGGTTAGATGTAGAATTAGATGGTATAATTTGGTGAGTTTCATAGAGTAATTTGTTAACTTTTGTTGTGCTAACGTGAATCCTCTCATGTGCTGCAGAGCCTCTGGATGTACTTGAGAGTTGGGTCACGGAATTATTTGGTAAAGTTAAGAAAGGTCCTCCAGTGCAGTTTGAGTATGGAAAGGAAAGAGCTATCTGGAAGGCTGGTAAAATTTATTGGTTGGAAGCTGTCAAAGATGTTCATGTCCTCGACTTAACATGGACGTTGCCATGTCTGCGTCAACACTATTTAAAGAAATCGGAAGATTATCTAGCACATCTTCTCGGTCATGGTACTTCATTTTATTTGCATTGTGCTATTCTTTATACTCTTGCTATTCTCATTGATTGATTGGTCTCGTAATTCTCTCTTTTCGCCCTACTGTTTCTGGCTTTTTCCTATCTTCCCATAGATCTTGATGGAAAATCCTGCATTTTGGTTTTTGCCTTTATCTAGAGCTTCTATGGTCAGTGATTATGAGTGAATAAATAAGTATACGGATGTATGTGATTGTTTTGTATGTATGTATGTATCTCTACCTATGTTTATGCAGACAGACACGCCCGAGGAAAATTTTGTGGCAGGAAGGTTTGGCTTCACTCACCTTATATACACAGTGCTTGCATTCTGATGCTTGAGTAATGCTTGAGTGATGCTTGAGTTTGATATACTTGTAGAAGAATTTGGAGTACAAGATCCAAGGCTGTGATAACTTGGACAAAAGATCCGGTTCTGTTGTGCATGTGCACATAACCCCCCTGAATGCATATAAATTTATATAAATGTGGATATGGGAGAATATCTACATCAGTTGTTCATTCTCATATGTTCCTAGATTATCTGCTATCTGTACAATATACTTTTAGATGATAAAATATGGTAAATTTTCAGAGGGAAGAGGCAGTCTGCATTCATTTTTTAAAGCTAGGGGTTGGGCTACTTCTCTATCTGCTGGCGTAGGGGATGAAGGAATGCATCGATCTTCAATAGCATATGTGTTTGGGATGTCTATTCGCCTAACAGACTCAGGCTTGGAAAAGGTAGCATGGATGTAATTCTTTTCCTATTTAGAAGTCTTGTTAGCTGATATCTCCCACAGTGGCTCATTTATTTAAGGGATAAGTGCATTGGAGTCATAAAACTTGTCATGAATGTGTAATTGAGTCCTAAAACTTTGAAATAGTGCAATTAAGTCCTAAAACTTTCAAAAAGTGCAAACAAGTCCTAAAACTTGTCAAATTTGTCCAATTAAGTCCTTCCATTGATAGCACTTTTTGAAAGTTTTAGTACTTAATTGCCTTTTCGTAACAAGTTTTAGGATATGATTGCACTATTTGAAAGTTTTAGGACTTAATTGCACTTTCATGACAAGTTTAGTACTTCTAGTGCACTTATCCCTTTATTTAAACAAATTCCTCTCCATTTAAATGTGCTTTTCATTGTCTCACGTATTTATCTTCTTTGTGTGCTTGTTCTGCAGATCTTTGAGATGATCGGCTATGTTTATCAGTATCTCAAATTATTGCGTCAAGCTTCTCCCTCAGAGTGGATATTTAAGGAATTGCAGGATATTGGTAACATGGATTTTAGATTTGCTGAGGAGCAACCTCAGGATGATTATGCTGCTGAACTTGCTGGTATGTGCTGTTATATTTTTGAAGTCAACTCTGTCCTACTACAGTTGTAGGCTATGTTAAGAGTCATTGGCTCATTTCCAAATTTGGAACCCAAAGGACAAATTTCTTCCCTTGAAGCACTTCAATCTAGTATTTAGTGGGCGTGTCGATCATAGTTTAGCTATTGCTGTTGGATGAAGTTCACCCTATTTTAGACTGAATGCCTATTTATTTGCCTCGGATGATTTATCATCTATTTGAATCGCTAGGAGGTATTGAAGGGGGGATGTCACAATTCAGCAAAAATAAAGCAAATCCTTTTCTTACTTTTCCTATGGTGATGGCACAAGTTGCTGTTTCTTTTCTCTTCTTCTGGCATATTTTTTTCCCAAATTGATGAATATTGAGCTAACTCTAGGATAAGTTTTGCAAAACGGAATACAGCTTGTTTTGTTGTTTGGACTTCTTCCTACATTCTTCAACCATAATTGCCATGACCCATTTAATGGACCTAAGCTATGTTGATCAATCTTTTTGCAGAAAATTTGCTTGTTTATCCAGCTGAGCATGTTATTTATGGAGACTATGCTTACAAGGAATGGGATGAGAAGACGATTAGGTACCTTTTGGGTTTTTTCTCACCTGACAATATGAGGATTGATGTTTTGTCAAAATCCATCGACAAGTCAAAAGGTAGTGTCACATCTGACTTGGGGGCTTGCAGTTATTGCTAGCTTCAGTTCTTGTTGGAAGGAGCCATGTAACTTTTACATTTGGCATTGTGAAATGAGGTCAAATTACTTCTCAATTTCCTCTATTGTTCCCTTTCTTCTATTTCAGATATCCAGATTGAGCCTTGGTTCGAGTCCTGCTATATTATGGAAGATGTTTCTCCAGCTCTGCTGGGCCTTTGGAAGGATCCTCCGGAAATAGACTCCTCATTGCATCCACCTTCGAGGAATGAATTCATTCCACGTGACTTTTCCATCCGTGTGGATGAAGCGCATAATCATGTTTCTTCTGTGTCGTCTCCAATATGTATACTGGATGAACCATTGATGAAGTTATGGTACAAGCTAGATGATACTTTTAAACTTCCTCGTGCAAATGCATACTTTCGTGTGAACTTGAAGGGGGGATATGATGATGCAAGGAGCTGCCTTATGACTGAATTGTTTATTCTCCTTCTTAAGGATGAGCTCAATGAGATCATCTATCAGGTAGCTATTACTCTGTTTATTTAAACTTTAAATTATATGGGCCTTATTGACTTTCAAGTTTGTTGCTGCAGAGAGGTCACAGGAAATGGTTATGAAGTATGGGTTATTGAATCATTGGTGTAGTAACTTTAATCCGAATGGTTTAAGTGATTGGGTTTGGGGTCATACATAATGGATATACATATCCAGCTTTTTGGAGACAGACTTTAAGCTTAGTCCTTGTATAGCATGCCATTTTCTACACATATGGTCTTTATGATATGTAGACCATGGCTTGTTTGAATAAAAAATGTTACTATTTTTGGTTAGTTGATGAACTTCAGTGATAGTGACTTTTGAGTATTGAAAGTAACCATGTCAAAAGTTGTATGTTCCAGCTTGGATGTTTGACACAACAGGCTTTTTATCTGGCTGCAGGCAAGTATTGCCAAGTTGGAAACGTCAGTGTCGTTCTTTAGTGACAAGTTGGAACTAAAGCTCTATGGGTTCAATGAGAAGCTTTCGATTCTTTTGTCCAAGATTTTGGTCATTACCAAATCTTTTTTGCCAACTGACGATCGTTTCAAGGTATGAGGCATTTTCCATGAAGGTCAATACAATTTACTAAGACCTGCATCATTAGCATTATAAGGAAGACGCCCTCTAAATAGAAAACCCAATGTTTTTTTTTTTTTTAACTTGGAACAGTCAAAGAACTGAGGGGCTTCAACTTTACAGTTCAATCATTTCTATCGGCTGGACGTTCACATCAGCATAGGGTGGCATCATTTATATTAATTAGTTTGTAATGTGAAAACTCTTTTCTTGACACGTGGTGTTGCCCAGCTTAGATGTATAAGGCACATTCCAATTTTCCCAAATGCGTAAGTTCGAGTGTCGCTATAATGCGTGTGGAGCTATATTTCATGTGTAAGAAGCTTATTTTGTATGAATTTTGTAAAAAGTTCACCTGGGGCATTCTTAAGCAGTCAAATAAAGAAATAGTGTTATTCTGAGACACTGACTGTTCTCATAATATGGACAATCAGTGCTTTGAAAATTGAATATTTCCTTAAGCATATTTAACAATTGCCCTGGGGGTATCTATAAAAAAAAACCCAAGTACTAATTGGTAGAAAATGAGTAAAGTTGGAGCATGGTTGAGTGTCATTGGATGTTTCTATGACTTGGAGAGGGCGGGAATTTGATACCCAGTACGTCCACTGGTGTTACATTTTTATAGATGAGATCCGGTTAAATCGGGTCGATTTGTTTGCCAGGTCAAACGGTTGAACCGGTTCAACTAAGGGATTACAATCCAATCACCCGACTTAAATACAGTATATCTTGAAAATCAAAATTACTATACAATCAAATAGATGATTGATGATTTTTTTTTCCTTGAAATCTAAAGTAGCAATTATGCCTAAGTTTTGAGAGAAGGGACACAAAAAAATACATCTTTGATTGTGCAGTTTTGTTGCTCATTTTAGCTGTCTTCTTTAACAGGTTATAAAAGAAGAGTTGGAGAGAACTCTGAGAAACACCAACATAAAACCCTTAAATCATTCGTCGTATTTGAGACTGCAATTATTGTGCAAGACTTTCTATGATGTTGATGAGAAGCTGCATTGTTTGGGCAATTTGACTATTGATGATCTGAAGGCATTCATCCCTGTACTTCGTTCCCAGGTAAAGTAGATTATGATCAGCTTGGGTTATTGTACTCTAAACTTAGTTTCAACAAGTGCTTTACCCATAGTGTGCTTTTGAGTTCCTTGTGATGTTGATTCCATGATAAGCATTCATTTGGAGAGACTAATATAGGATAGGAATCCATTCTTCTACATATCCCAATAAACAAGATAATTGCGCCCTCTTTTGCCTCCATGTGCATGGTTTAAAAGTAGTCCATTGGGGATTCAGTGTACATAGTAATCTAATTGTATTACACCAGTGCACAATTGATGCCTGCAAAGTGCGAGAGAAATTATTACTTCCTCAAACTTTTATTAAGTGAGGAGAGTAAAGCACTGATCTTGGACAGATACTGGAGTTATATTTTATGGGCTACTAAGGTGGTGTTTAGGGCTTGGTTCCAAAAAAGCAATAGTAGGTGAACTTAATATTATTCTGGTATAAGTTTTCAATAGATATTAAGATCCAAGAAAATTCATGCTTTAGTCTTTTTTAGTCCTCTTTTTGTTTGGGAGTTATAGATTCTCATCTTAAGTATCATGACTATTCCAGACAAGCTGTGGGGGAAAAAAAGTGTCTTCTGTTGAACGTAGTCTAAAAACAAAGGAGTAAAAGCAGTGCTTTTTTCAGGTATTAAATGAAGATAAAGAAGGGAATGTTCTCCAGGAATTGAATGTCATGCTTAATTCCTAGTTAAAAAATCTGTTTACTTTTGGAGCCGAAGAAATTTTTGATTAGATACTTGGGGTCTCAATGACTAGGCAACCTAGTAACAAAGAAATATTTCTGGTTTCATTACAGATCAGTCTATGCAGATTGCTGGGGGAGGTTTTATAAACGATCTTTATTGTCAACTTAGTTTTCATCTTGACAGCTTTATATTGAAGGCCTTTGTCATGGAAATTTGCTTGAAGACGAAGCTATTGTTTTATTGGAGGCATTTAGAGTCAACTTACATGTCCAAGCACTTCCAGCTGAGATGAGGCATAGAGAACTTATTGTATCTCTTCCTTCTGGTGCAAACCTTGTAAAAGATATCAGGGCGAAGAATAAATCGGAGACAAACTCTGTTGTTGAGGTAAGTAGAATAAGTAATTGTGTGTTTTTTTTCTTCCTTCCGCCCCTGTTTCTTTTCCGTGCTAAGCATATTGAAGATAACCAAGGAGTTGCTCCTATCAAAATCTAGAAGTTAGAAATAAGTTGTATGGTATCTGATCTTCTTCTACTTGTATCCATTCAGTGATGTCCATTTTACTCTTATATTCAATTCTATGCAGCTTTACTTCCAAATTGAACCAGAAGGGGGAAAAGAATCAATCAAATTGAAGGCTCTGATGGATCTTTTTGATGAGATAGTGGAAGAACCTCTGTTCAATCAGCTAAGGTTGTCATTGTTGCTGAAAGCTCCTCATACATTCAGATATTATGTGCCACTTGAGCATCTTAGCTCATAGTTGAGCAATTCGTTTCCATGATAGTAGTAAGAGGTGGAAGGCGAACTTGTCTTATTAATCATGTTGGGCCTCTTTGCATAAAGTTGGTTCTGCTTAGTTGTGCCATTCTTTACTAGCTGACAATAGAATGGGGCTGTCATTTTCTCCCATTTACGTACATAGGGGTGCAATTTTCAAGCTAGAGCTATGTGTGATGCGCTTCTTTTTCTGGTTGTTGTTGCTACATTTTTGTTCTTTTTTCTCATAAGCTACAAATAATATGTTAGAAAGTTCAGTTACAATTCTCTGTGAGTTGAGAGTAATATTTTGGTCTTTAATGGTCTCTCAACAACAACACTATTGTTATCGGGAATCATGAATTCGACTGAGGAGAATCTATAGTATTTTCCATGTGACTTGGTTGATCCTTTTTTTCTGGATAGACGTTCTCCTTTTTCCAGCCAAATCATCTTCTAGTTTCATAATTATTTTTATTACTCTGCTGTGCAGGACTCAAGAGCAGCTTGGCTATGTTGTCGAAGGTAGTCCCAGGGTGACATACCGCATTTATGGGTTCTGTTTCTGTGTGCAATCTTCCAAATATGACCCTGTCTACTTGCTTGGGAGGATTGACAAGTTCATAGACAGTCTGGAAGAATTACTGGTAAGCATCTGTGTGCCTCTTTAATCTACATAGATATTTTTACTGCTCAAAAGCTCTTCTCATACTTGTTGGTAGTGTGCTTTTTACATTGCTAAGTGAGAACCGCTGCGGTGGCTTATGTCCCTTCCGGTTGGTGGTAGATTTATGATGATGGAATTTAAATCAGTAATTGTTTTAATCTTGGTATGAGGGAGGTATTTAGAATAGCTGGATAATATCACCAGAAAATGTGGATTTTGGTTATTTATTTCTGGTTAATTTATGTACTCTTGTGGAAATGCTGCTTTTGTCTAAGTTGATGACATCAAACAACTGTAACTAACTTAATTCCACTAGGTGTGGTGGGCTGAATGGATTTTTTTCTAGCATTGTTCTTGATATGTATCAAGTCTTTGTTTAAGTTATGATGCTTTTGAGCAAGGTGGCTCTTCCAGTGTAGCTTATGGTTTCAATATACTTATTGAGTTCATGCAAATATAGGATATGGTATACCATGAATGCTTAAAAATCATGTCGTCTACATGAACGGTTATTCAGTTTTGTAATGCACCTGATTCCATGGTTTGTTGAGGCCTTCATTGGTCTTAGGGATTTAATATCATCAGAGTCTGCTTCTCGGAGAAGAATTCCAACTGCTCATCATGTTTGGAGATTTATTTGTTGCAGGGTGGCCTTGATGAATGTACGTTTGATAATTACAAAAATGGGTTAATATCGAAGCTGCTGGAGAAAGATCCATCCTTGATGTATGAAACTAATCGATTCTGGAGTCAGATAATTGATAAAAGGTATTATTTTTAATACAAACTAATTATGACTTATTAACGAATTTGATAATTTCTTTAAGTTGTTTTGTTTCTATCCTGCTTTGACTTTCTCAAATATTTTAGGTCATCATTATTAGCTGCTAAACAATGTGAACTTTAATGTTATCTATGAATTTTTAATCCATCCTTGGGTTCTTGGAGAATGAGCCTTCATACGTATAATCACGGATGAACTATTTGACTTGCATGTGCATTATCTTAGTTACCCAAGGTTTAGGTACAATACTTTCGATTAATATGCCTGAAATTTTTTGAGGTATTGCAAAAACTTGCAGCTTCAAGCACATTATTATTCACATTTGCTTTTGCCTTGGAATGATTAGACGGCCATGCAAAAAATTCTTCTGCAGTATCGAGAGGTGCTGATGGATATTTTTTCTTTGCTTTTTATCCCTCGAAATAAGATACAAACTTAGTGAGGTTTTCTCTTTTGATCAACTCTTTGTTCCCTGTTCTGGTGCAAGTGTAACTACTCTCTTATGTAATGGTGTACCTACAGTGAATCGTCTTGATTTTAAGGTGCACAATCTGGAAGCTGACTATAGATCCATGATTGTCCTAGATTGCTTCTTGTCCTTAAATTTTTTTATCTTGCTGAATCTCAAGCAACATGAATGTATTTACTTTCAGGTACATGTTTGACTTCTCAGAGAGAGAAGCAGAAGCTCTCAGAAACACCAAGAAGGATGAAGTCATCAACTGGTATAAAACATACTTGTGCCAACCATCTCCCCGTTGCAGGAGACTTGCTGTGCGGGTATGGGGTTGCAATGCTGACTTGAAAGATGCTCATGCACAAAGAGGTCCTATGCAAGTCATTGATGACCTCGCCGCATTCAAGTTGTCATCAAAATACTACCCAAGTCTTTGTTGAGCAGATGCTACCTGGAGAAAAATAGTACTTGTTTGAACTATAGATGATCTCCAGGAAAGCTAGCTGCTGGGGTCAAGTTCGACTAATTTCTTCTTGAGATGAATTTACAGGACAATGGGAACTGATGATACACTACGATGACATGTCTAGGTTCCCAATGATTGTTGTACTCTTTTAACTGCTGGTGCGGTGTTTCAGGACCTGCCTTTGACCATCGATGAAGAGTTAAATTCTCTTTCACTGAAAGGCGGGAATGAGCCATCTCAGACGGAATGTCAAGGAAATAAAAGATCCGAGTACCTACCTAGTAAAGGATTGGCTGAAAAAGGAAGATTATTTAATAAAGGAAGTCATTGTTCTCTTCCCTTTACCTAGTAGAGACTGCATTCTAGCTTATTTATCATATTCTTTGTTGCTGCGGGGATGTTGGTTTTTTTTTCTGTTCGGAAGTGTGGATGATATTTAGCCAGCTTCAACTTGTTGCTTCTTCCGATTGTAAGACATTTTGCGGAAACAGGTCTAAAAAGCTGTTGGTCCGGACACAGTAATGAGGATCGACCATTATTGCTTTCTTTTATTTTGCCGGTCTATAATTTTGGAGCTTTCGTATTAATGCAGGCGTTGGCCTGACATCTATGGAAAATTTGCCAGTCTCACTTCAATTGCCCATCAAGATGTAGCACACGTGTCATATTATTTCCTTGGTCGAATCTATTTTCCTCTTGGAAGAATGGCGATGTCAAATATTACTTGCTCAACATTTTAAGTGGGTGCTCTTGATTGCTGTCATAATCAGACAAAAGTATTTAGAGTAGATGCTTTACACAAGAACCCAATGCTGATAAATTTTGATGTGCGAGGCCTGTACTTTGGTCACTTCGAGCCTCCCGTTTTATTTCCTAGGAAAGTGAGGCCTGTACTCTGGTCACTTCGAGCCTCCCGTTTTATTTCCTAGGAAAGTGATGGTTGAGGGAACATCTTTTCTCGTTCTTCAAATGTGGGGGAGGGAAGCTACTCGAGAATGGCTGCCTACCGGAAAAATGTATTTTGTCGGTGGAAATCCGTATTTGAACTGGAAAATAGACGTGCCTGCCACGTGACAATCGGAAATTATTTTCCTTTTTTTTTTTTTTTGCAATATATAAATAAGTATATGGAAAATAGACGTGCCTATCACGGTTGTGGGTTCGTCAATGACAATTGCAACATTTTCAGCTGAGATAAGTTGATTTTCAAACGCGTTGAACTGGCAATTGCATTCCATACCTCTATGTATCAGCAGCATCCTTGATCTCCCACGGTCAACCGCCAACTGGACGAGCTCTTGCCAACCACAGCAGCGGCATTAGTTGTCCTTTGTCACCCTCAATTATCGCTGGCACCTAATGACTAATAAGTGAGGAGTCCTATTATCATGATTGTTTATTTGTGGTCACGCCACGAAGAATATCTCTATCTCCATCGATATTCACTCGTGACTATTGTCATCAGACATAACTATGCTAGAATTAATGGTTAGTCTTGACTTCACTAACCATATCATTGCAGCAAAATTATTCCCGATCATCTCGTTATTTATTCACCATAGACATCACCTCATTTTTGTAATATGTCGTAAGGTTATACTTTGTCGATAAAAGGGAATTGCGTGGGTAGAGCCTTTGTTCTCAAAAGGGAAAGGGAGTAAACCAAAATGTAAATTTGTGTGCAAACAAAGAGGGAATCTCGTATGTGTGTTTGACCTTGGAGTCGGACAAATAGCTGGGAACGCAGCAGGGACAGCACATGCGAAAGGGACGAGAGAGAGTCGGTGGGTTTGGGGTTTGGGTGGGCCTCGTGGGATCGGGATCGTGAAGACGCTAAGTAATTGGATCGTCGAAGCTCCGTCAAGAAATTGAATTCGTAAGGTAAGGGATGTGCCACCGCTAATCGTGATTCGTAATTGGGTAAGACATCCCCCCCCAAAAAAAAATCAATCATAATACTTAAAAAAATATCAAAGTCATCATCCCTGTCCCAGTCTTGCTCGTTGAATTTTGGTCATTTTCCTCTCCCTCCCCTCCTGGACGCTCTCCCTGCCATCCTGCCTTCCTGCCGGCCTTCATTTTTCATCCCGGGTTTCCCGATTTCGATGGTCAAAACCAGAGTCCCATGATCTCCCTCGATCTCCCCATCCTTTACCCACCAGCCTTTCTTCCTCAATCAATGCGATTCTCCCTCCGGTGACCCTCTCTCTCTCTCTTCTCGACGTGTATGTCTCCTTGTCGTTATTGTGGGCCTTTAAGGGTGCAGATCTAGGGTTCTTGAATGCTGAATTTGTGTTCCAATCGCCTTCGTATTTCCGTTTCATATACCCCGAATCGTGGTGTCGGCGGATTTAACTCTTTGTCTGAATGTTGTTATGGTGGACAGTTGTTGAGCTGCCCTTCTTTCCCCCCACCCCGAAATTCAGGTTTATCCTCCCGTCGAGAACGCAGGTATGAGGCAAATTTGCATTCTTTTACCCGGCATCAATGCCGCCCTTCCGCGTCTCTCCCTCTCGACTTACGGGAGTTAGTGATTTGATCGTAGATCCATCCAGATCGCGGAGGGGCCCTGAGTAGGACGTACTGAAGATGAGTGAGAACAAGGGATTCCAGCTGGGCACCATCGGAGCTTTGAGTTTATCCGTGGTGTCTTCGGTGTCCATCGTCATTTGCAACAAGGCCCTCATCAGCACCCTCGGTTTCACGTTCGGTGAGTATGGATCTCGAATCAGATGTCGCGTCCATAACTTCTCCTTTTACCTAGAATTAGGTCTGTCGAGAGAATCGTCATGCATGAACTCACGGTAGTATTGGATCCTCCGGTGCAGTTGTCGCGTTCGAGCTACGTTTTGATTTGATTCTTTTCGAAAAACAAAAATGGTGAACCGGCTGTAAATATTGCCTTTTGATGGTGTACTTGGAGGGTTTTCAAGTTTTGGCTACTGGATTCTTCTATCTTTTGTTTGATTCTACCGAGTAGAATTCACTTGGAGAACAACGTGACGTGGGATGTGAGCACTTGGCTTTCTGATTTTATCTATTGAAACTAATTAGGATATCGCATATCCATCATTTCTCTATTTACTGCACATAAATTACTAATGTTTGTCAATTGCAGCATGCTGTTCGTTTATCTTTGCGTTAAAGGATGCTGCTGTCTCATTTTTAAATTTCGGTTATTCCAACTTCAGACATGGTCTCGATTCTTGGATATATAACTGCTTGTTTGGCAACATTTGCACTACTTCCCTGACCATTTTTAGGGTTATATTAGTACTTTGAATCCATAGCTCCCTTTTGCTTGAATTTACTTCCTATATCGTGGGTGTGAGAAAGAAGAATGTAGTTTTTTGAGGTTTTCCAGAGCTTCTCGATTCACTATGCTAATCGTGCCTTATGCAGCCACAACTTTGACAAGCTGGCATCTGTTGGTCACGTTCTGCTCGCTTCATGTGGCATTATGTATGAAATTGTTTGAACACAAGCCTTTTGATGCGAGAGCTGTCATGGGATTTGGAATACTGAATGGGATATCGATTGGATTATTAAATCTCAGTTTGGGTTTCAATTCTGTTGGTTTCTACCAGGTAACGCTTCAAACCCTTTTGCTACTTGAAATGTTCAGAGCATGGTCCATGTTATCCATCTTTCTAGGGACCAAGCTTTTTCTTTCTGAACATCGTGCCAATTGCCAGATAATATGCAGATGAAGATCAAGTAATCTCACATTCTTATATATTTTCACAGAGTACACTTCACATCCATTGTTTGTTTTCTGAGTCACTAGGGCTTACCGAATGCATGTTCGTGGAAATGATTCCTTACTTGAAGTGGTCTCTCTGAAGATTTACCTCTGTTTAACTGTAGTGATTTTTCCTCTAGCCTAAGCCTTCATTCTACTAAGATGGCGAGATCTTTGTTGGCTTTTGACTCTCAGATGACAAAGCTGGCAATCATCCCCTGCACTGTTATCTTGGAGACTCTTTTCTTCAGAAAGCTATTTAGGTGGGCCCTCAGCAATGTCCCTCTGCGGCTTGTATCTCTTGTAATATGAATATTCCTTGTGTGAGTGACTAAGTGTGCTGGGTACTTGTAACTTGCTAAAACACAACACCACCACACCACCCCCCCCCCGACACAAACAAAAATGAAACCTGCCTGTTGGTTGACTTACCTTTCAGTTTGTGTATATCATATAATTTATGTATTCTGGCTCCTTCTGCTGCGACTTACATGATAGTTTACTCATGCTTGTTAATTGTTGTTGCAGTCGGACTGTCCAATTTTCGCTCGTAATTCTTCTTATTGGTGTTGGAATTGCAACAGTAACGGATTTACAGCTCAATGCCTTGGGCTCTGTCTTGTCACTGCTCGCAGTGCTTACGACCTGTGTTGCACAGATTGTATCCTCAGTGTTCTCATCACAAGTATATTGTCTCTCATTGCATTCATCACTTTGCTCAGTTGACTCTATGTACTTCTAGAACCCTTTTATTGGCCTGGTTTTAATCACTGTTCTACTTTATTTGAGACCTTAATCATGATTCTTAGATGACTAATACAATCCAGAAGAAGTTCAAAGTTTCTTCAACCCAGCTTCTGTATCAGTCTTGCCCTTATCAGGCAATTACGTTGTTTGTCACGGGTCCTTTTTTAGATGGCATGCTGACGAATAAAAATGTTTTTGCTTTCAAGTATACCCCTCAAGTGCTGGTGAGAGTCGACTGCCTTCCCCTCCTTCTTTGCTGAGGTTTATTCTCATAAATGGTTGTAACTAACTAAATATACTGTCTTCATTGCAGTTCTTCATTGTTCTCTCCTGCTTGATATCCGTTTCTGTAAATTTTAGCACATTTTTGGTAATCGGAAAAACATCACCTGTAACATATCAAGTCCTTGGACATCTGAAGACTTGTCTGGTTTTGGCTTTTGGCTATGTTCTGCTTCACGACCCTTTTAGTTGGCGCAACATTTTGGGTATTTTGATTGCCATAGTAGGGATGGTACTTTATTCTTACTATTGCACAGTTGAGACCCAGCAAAAGGCTAATGAGGCATCCGCTCAGCAGACCCAGGTATATTCATTTGTTGGCATTTTATTGTTTTACATGATATGGTTCTCTCATTAGTTTCTCAAATAATCCTTTGAATTCTACAGTGCTGGAAAGTTACTCTTTTCTTTTCCTGTCATCTAGTCTTTTGTTTTATTAGTTGTATCTTTGCTTTCGTCTTCTATGTTGCATTGTTTCATAGACTTCTAATGGGAGCCTATGCTCTTATCTCCATGATGGCAGCCCAAGGAAAGTGAAACTGATCCGCTAATTGGCGTGGAGAACGGAAGTGCAATCTTAAGTGATGGCGTTGTTACAAAGGGCCCTGTGTGGAACTCAAACAAGGACCTACATGCATGAAGTCATCCACCTTTAATTAGGCATTTTAGGAAGCAGCAGCTTAGGTGAATTGGTAGTGTCTCAAAGGTACTGCTCTACCAAAAAGTCCTGCTGGATTCCTGAGATCAAGACTACGATGCTCTATGTGAAGTTAGATTTTGGAGTCAAGAGAGATGTAGCTTATACAGCAAACTTAATCATTCTTTTTCCTTGTTGATGTTTGGAGAAATGTTGACCTTAAATACCGAAAAGAATATTGGATGTTTCTTTGATGCATTTAGCTTTCTTCATACTAAAGCAAACATAGCGTCTTTTGAAGCCTTTCTTTCCCCCGAGTTATCGTTCTCATTTTCCTTTCCAGTTGGTGAACGTGCATCTAGTGAGTGTTAAAAGCAAGACATAAATTGAATAAAACCCGAATAGCTTCAAAATTCTGAAACGAGTCATGGGATTTTTTTTGCTGGTCCGGAGTTCTAAGTCATGGTTCAAACAGGGAAAAATTGTTCCCTCTTTCGTCAGACGGGGAAAATGTGGATGAGCTGAAGATTTGGGTTTCTTCTCGTAGACATTGCCGACAGATTTTATTTTATTTTATTGACAAGTACAATTTTATATGGCTACCAGTTAGTGTGCGCATGGGTCATCAATCAAACCATCGTGGGACTTTTCTTTACCATTCTGCGATCGTGATTCGTGACCGTATAAAACTTTCTTTTTTGATCGTGACATTCATCCTGAGGGTAAGTCAAAGTACATAGTTGGATTCGGCATGCTTCATCCCTCGGCGTGGAATGCCCCCACATACCCTATCATACTTTGATATCACGAGCACCTCTGGTTGCCCTTAATTTCCGGCATCTATCAGGGGAGGAATCTTATCAGATTAAGGCTCTTTCGGCAAACACTACGTGAGAAAATTAGAGAAGTGCAGTCCTTCATTGAACCTGGTTATTCGTCCACTTGGTTGGATAGTCTCAGGGAAGTAACAAAATCTTCAATGTCTAAACTCTGGAAAATGGAAATTTGGTCAGGCATAGGTAACCGTTGGTCATCCAATTTCGGCACCCTATAGTGAATCCTCATAATTTAGGAATAAATGGAAGATGGTACTGAATCTGAACATAAGCAAAAAGAGCTTGGTCTTAGCGAATTCTTGGAATCAGTCACTTTATTCCATTGGTTGCTTCCTCCAACTAATTTGATACTGGAGACATGCGTTGTAGACCCAAAGGCAAAGAGAAGAACAAGTTCGACCAGGATATACCCAATTCTGAGGTGGACAAGAAGGGAAAGCTAACAAGATTTATTATCACTATAATTTACATGAGTAAGCTACAAGCTTAGGTTAGACATATGAAACCAGATTTGCTCGAAAGCCTTGACAATGTGAGGGTGATAGTAGGGAGGATTGAGGGATAGATAACAGGCAAGCAGGTCTTCCAAATCCTTGGAATCACTGATGTCATTTTCCACAATCATCTCCACCATCGATTCCCAGAAGTCTCTCTGTGGATCCACCGATGACTTCACTACCGCAAAGCTGTCCGCCAGATTCTTATTGCTGAATTTTACAGAGGATATGCTCTTTCTTGCCTGGGCCGGAACTACATGAATCCTCGGAGAATTACCTCGAACCTTAATACCGGGCTTCCTCATTCTGGCAGGACTGGTCTTTTGCGTCTGTTCCTGGGAACTCGAAGTTGATGAAGCTCTTGATCTTGGTCTTGGTCTTGGTCTTGGTCTTGGTCTTGGTCTTGTAAAAGAAGCTTTTGTGAGGACCGGAGGAACCGGAAGGATAGGCCGTGGAGTGGTATTAGTAGAAGTGCTTTGATCTTGGTTAATGTCGATTATAATGTCCGTAGTGGAAGAAGTGAGTTTACAATCGAAAGAGGCTAAGGCATCGTCATCACTTTCAGATTCAGATGACGAGTGAGATGGGTGGTGATGATGCTGAAGACGCCGGTAGATGTAGTCGGGTTCAGGGGAAGCATCGATATCGTCGTCAACGTATGGAGAATGGGTGGGAATGTGAGCGGGCTGTGTCCACACAGGAGTGGGAGAAGAAGGCCTGTAGATGGTTTTCCTGCGGGACTTATGAGTGGAAGACGAAGAAGTGCGAGGCGAATAAGAGGAAGAGGGTGCAGCCACATTCTGGTGGTGCTTCTTCAGGGACGAATGATTTCTTCTGCCGCGGTTGCTCATATCCTTAAGCTTGTAGAACCAAGCATTTGGCATCATATCGGACAATCTGAACCTGTAGTTACCCATCTCGACAGAGAAGTGCTGGAGATCTGACTGATGAGATGAGGATTACGAGAAATAAAGCACTACCATCTGAGGTCTCTAGTTAAGCTGAGTTGTGAAAGGGTAAGAGCAGAGACAAAGCGAGGGTTCTGTTTCAGTTTCGGTCTCATCCTGCTCTACTACAAAAGCTTAAAGGTTTCTTGCAGGGGGATGACTTTCTGGCATCACCTCACTCCAGCCTTTAATGCACATCATGAAAAGCGAAAAAGCATAGACAACCAGGAGAATGAAGGAATGTGACAACTCTCCTCCATTCAATTATGACATACAGTGGAATGATTCCTTGTATGGAGCATGGCACACCAAAAATTTGAGCTTCATGATGAAGCACTAAGTTTTAGTAAATAATTTTTGGGGAAAGCAAGAGGAGGGGTCCTCTATCTCACCAAAAATTCATAGGTGATCCGGGTGCATACGAATCCAATGCATCCGAGCTCTTGATGACAGTGGGTCTCGTGTGAGATTCACATGATTTAAGGACCGGATGCATTGGGCTCACATGCGCCCGATGTATCTATAAGTATCTCGTCTAACGCCAAAGAGTGGCCCTCCTTACCATAATTTCATGCTCCTCCAGGAATGATGATATTCTTTCTACAGTAATAACTCACCAACCTCAAGAGGCCCACTTTGCCTCCTCCTCCTCCATCTGCACTCTCACAAAATATTGAGGTCCTTTCCTTTTCACTACTTTTCTATTCCCGAACCGCAGAATGCGAATTATATTGAAGAATCGATCCTATCCCTACTGGCTCACACATCCAATGAGGAAGCAACGAGCTGACACTCTCCTCATTTGGACGTACTGTCGTCACACTTTGTAAAAGATCCATGCCCATCCCCCCCAAAAAAAGGGAGAAAAAGATAGAAGCATAGCCGCTAGTACCAGGTCTAAGGTACATCACACTCACCTATATCCATGAACAGCTAACGAGTTATGCTTGTGTGGTAGAATCAAAGTTATGCTTGACTCTCATTTAGCATTTTGTATGAAAGAAAAAAAAAAGGAAATAAAGTAATCCATTAAGGTCTGCGCAGTTGAATTGGGGCATTGGAGGATTTTCGACTTATGAGCTAGTATCACCCGTTTCAATCCCATTAAGTCCGTACAAACTGCTTAGGGCGTCCCCGGTTATTTAATGAAATGAGGAAAAACAACGAAGAAGCACATAAAAGATAAAACTGTTCTTGGTTTGGTAATAAGAATAGCAAAGAATGTGGTGAGTCTGCTCCTCCAACCCGTTTTGTTCCTTGTTTTGGATAACAGCCCAATAAATATGGAGCTTCATGGGCCCTGCTCATTCTTTTCCACGTTGTGCAAGAGGGGTAATCATGGTTCGAGTTGGACCACTCCAATACCTAACTCAGAAACCAACTTGCATAGTATTGATCCCTAATTTTTTAGACAAAAGACCGACTTGATTGAACTTGGGACCGAGAATTAAATTGACACCATGTATTCGGTTTGGTTTTAGGGTTAACTTGAGATCAACTAATAATTTTTTTGTTTCATTTTTTGTATTCCTTGAAAAGACAAACCTATTATTTCAAATTATATATGTTTCAACAAGAACGGTTACAAGATGAGGGCGAGCCACGAGGCAAGTGGACAAAGGCAAGTCACGAGGCGAGCAACAAAATGGTGAGCGTTGCTCACAAGTGAAAAGGGTTTTTAATTAAGGTTTTGTTTCCTTTTGATTTACTTGGAGACGAGCAAGGCCAGTGAAGAGAGGCGAGCGGCGTGAGTGTTGAGCAGTGAGCGGGCGTGGAGCGACAAGTAGGGCGAGTGATGAGCGGTGCGAGCGAGTAGCGAGCGCTGAGTGCTGAGTGAGGTTAGTGTTGCGTGGCGAGCAGGCAAGGTTGTTTGCGAGCAAAAAGGTGTTTCTTTCAAGTACAAAATAAAGATGATAAAGAAGAAAGAAGAGGATAAGAAAAAAAAAATGAAAACAAGAGTACTAGAGGAAGAGGACACCGTTTAATACTGTTTAACACCGTTTAAGTTATGGTATAAGAATATGATATATAATATATTAAATATAATATAATATATAATATATATAGTCAGAGTTGGTTAGGAATTGACTAATTCTAAAATTTTAGTACTGAGAATTAATTTTCATAGTGCTGGATCAAGAATTTCAGGATCAAGAACCGATTCAATCCTTCTGAGAATTGGACTAGGACTAACAGGGTTAGGTTGGCAACCCTTGGACCGATGCTCACCCCTAAGCCCTCCACAACAATTTCACAATGGCCGTGCTTTTGCTTATGTGGAGTCATACAACCATTTTTCATAGATATTATACATATAGAGAGAGATTGAGTAATTAATGGTTTATTTTGAATCTTGTGGATATCATTCTCATCTCACAATCTCTCCTCTTCATAATAATTATGGATCTCACATCGGTCACCATGAAATTGGATACGTGGTATCGTTGAATAATGAGAGAGAGAGAGAGAGAGAGAGAGAGAGAGAGAGAGAGAGAGAGAGAGAGAGAGTGTAGGGTGTAGAAGGAACACAAAGCAAAGGAATCAAAGGTGAGAACAAATGCATAGCGACAAATGCAAACCCCCCCCTTAATTCCCATTTTTGCATTCACTTTTTACCTCCCCCCCCACATCCGCGCACGTCCACGCTTCGACCCTCCTCCTCACTCCATTACTGGTCCACTTTCAGAAACTTTACTCTTATTCTTATTTCCAGGCTTTTTAACCCCCTTAGGTCAGGCCGTGAGTTGAGTTGTCCAAAAGCCAAGTGATTTTCACTGTAAAATAATTCCAAAGAAAGTACGAATTTATATCTTAAGTTAATTATGAATCAAATGGGAGCAAGTGGTGCGACTGCGACACCCCCGCATACATGCTCTCGAAATGCCCACACTCCAGACAGTCTACTGTTGGGTTAGTTCGGATATTTTGTCAGGACCTCCTTGCCCTTGGAATCTATCGACACACCTATATGTTGGAACAGTTCTGGTGCATCGATCACGTGGCGATTGTCATGGTTTCGCAGCTTGGAGTTGCTTTCCTCTACCCATGTTGGCCGAGTGCTGTACTCAGTTAATTGATCGGCATGCATTCACAGGCCTACTCTGTTTTTCTTTTACGCTTCGCCTCCATATCACGTTTCGACACGCGTAACCACCAGTAGGAGAAATTGTTAAACCTGAGTCTAGTCGACGTACTAAAGCGAAAGACACGCATGGAGGAGGGAAATGCATATATATATATATATGTGCATCAACACAGGAAGGCCCTTTTTGGAAGTGACAACTTAGGAATGGTTTGATTATATCAAAGAACCCCTTATTGGGATTGGGTTACCTTTTCCCATTTTGATTCCCCCACCAAACACCAACTGCCCCCGCTGCATAAATTTAGGGGTTGCGTGGAGGTGGGTCTTGTGGATTTTTTCTAGCCGTGGAAGATTCTTCTATCCTCAATCTAGTGCTGCCAAGAGACCAACTTATTAAACTCCCTTCAGTTTTCTTGCTCGGGTTTGTGATAAAGATGGAGTTGGAGTTGGGGTTGAAGCGAATCAGAGGGTGTGCTGGTGCCTTATTCATGTGCTCCGTCTTCCTCCTCTCAGTTTGGGCACTCTCTGTGTCTCATCCCACACCTACTCCTCCTCCATGTGTTGGGTCGGATGGTAAGTGGTTCTTGTTCCGCGAGGGTTATGAACAGTGACCATTGGGCTTGTTGAGCTGGGTCCGACATCATCTCTTGTGTACATTCCTGCCTTGCAGGTATCCTCAGCCCTCCACTGCCTGGCAAACCTCATCTTAATTATATTCAGGTACCTACTTCATTCACATTCATGTTTGCTAGCTATATCTCACCGTGTTCCGGTAAACCCTTGAGGCCATATGCCATTGCCAAAAATTGCAGGAACTGGTGTCTGAGATCATGGCGGTGGGAGGAAGGAGGGAATTGAGCACAAGTGGTCCCGGATCTTCACCACCGCGATGCGACTCAAAATGTGGCAAATGCACACCTTGTCAGCCTGTTCACGTGCCAGTGCCACCGGGAACACCAGTCAAATCCGAGTACTACCCTGAAGCTTGGAGGTGTAAATGCGGCAATAAGTTGTTCATGCCTTGATCATACCCCTTTCTCCATCTCTCCCATTTTCTTTTAGCCGTAGTTACCTATAGCTGTTACCCTCACTTTTGCATCGTATGTATTGCCGTGCGTCAGATTTAAGCATATTTCATCGATCTATTGCTTAGGTGCATCGTCGATGATTATAGTTTCGAGATTTGAGAATATTGTGCTGACATTTCTCAAATGGATTTCTCTCTCGCGTGACTCTTAACATGCGAACAAGCTGGAACATCATTTTCACAATTCGAGGTCAGGTCCATGAGTTCACTATGGCAGCTTGCATTTCATGATTGGCATGATCATTACTGGTGCGGGCATCTGTGTTCTTAGCAACTCAACGTCCACTCGGAGCTTACAAGTATCTTTTCCCTTGTGTGCTTTGTTAGGAAAGAAGAGAAATGTGCGGACAATAGCTAATACTAGATAATGTGGCAGAATGTTACTAATGTTAAGCATTACCCCCGTGTTTAGTTGAACACCTGTAAGTCTAGGACATCACATCATTTACCAATTTTCTAGAGCAAACTCAATGTACGTAATATGGCAAATCCCTTCATTCGCAAAGCAATCTTTTGCGCCATTAATTGGAGCTTGTGACTGTGCACTCTTTGGTAAAGTCATTATGGCAACGACGCATAAAGTTACTTGTGGAGAAACAGTTTTTTCTGTTGGCTCTCTTTTCTTGTTCTGTACAAATCGTGCTAAAGCGGGGAAACTCCAAGTGGGACTTACGTGATCTATTGATATACAAGAACTTACAAGAACTTGCGAGGAAGTTACTGAATGGTGTAGAGATTATATGCAGGCCAAGAAAAGGACAAAGCCTGAGGTGAGGGGGGTCATGTGATGGATTGAGATTGGGTCTTTGGAGATGGGCCACTTGTTGGTGTCTGCTTAGCCCCTTCGGATTGCAGCCACTAAGATTATGTGACCCACGTCGACCGTTTCGCAGAGGCCACATCCCATCCATTTCTCAGTCAGATTACGGCTTACAAATCAATCACTCACCCTCATTTTTTTCCTCTTCAAGAGCGATTAAAAACATTCGACTGAACTCTAAGACACCCGCCCCGCAGATTGGTACCTTCCAACTACTCCTCGATAATCTTGCCTAGGACCGAATCGGTTCCCAATAATATCCCATGCAGATCGTTGGTCACTCTGCCCAAGCGGACGTGCTTCCCTAACTTTGGTTTCCTCATAATAATAGTACATGTGCCTATTCATAGAGCACAACCCCACGAGTGAAACGGTGGAGGTGCGACCCTCGTCGAAAACCCACGGAGATTTCTACGAGGACGAACCCTTCAAAAAAGCTGAAGTTAGGGAACCGGATGAAAGAAGGGTGGTTTTCCACGCCATAATCAAAACTTATATTTAAAAAAAAAATTAAAAATGCAGTTCTGAATTAAGAGCGTAGAAGACGTGTGAAATCGCAGGAAGTTTCGGGGGCGCAACGTTTATCACACCACACCACACCACACGCGTGGAATTTGGAACAAGGCCACCACGAAAGATCGGAGATCGTACGTATCACCTGTTACGTGTGGAGACGTGTGCCCCTGCACCACCTACCGTTGCTTCCTCGCGACTTTTCCTTTGCGTCAAGTCCTGTCCTTTTCCCCAGTCGCCACCTGTCCCCCCTTTCTCTCTCTCTCTCTCTCCTTTTCACTTCCCTCTCGATTCGTTCGAATTCCAAGAGAATGGACTTTACCGAAACTTCCCTCCATGCCCGCTCGTAACTAAAATTCAACCGGGCAAAACTATCGAGCGCTGCAGCAAGTGGTCCAGATCGATTGCTAGTGTTTGGTGAGCGTGCGGCTCGAACCTAATAGTCAGAGTCCAGTATATCACCCGACCTACAAGTAATTACAACTCCCTTTGGAGGGGAGTGAAATTCATTTTAGGATTATTATTATTATTATTATTATTCTGTATAATCTCATTGAAATCGGCGTCCTACACTCTTTATCTATGAGAATTAGATATTGTTAATGCACATGTGATTTTTTTTCCGCCAATAATCTTAAAAAGCCGAGTGTGACGTCAGCCGCCGCTCATGAAATTTCGTTTCACCCGCCCGCAAAACTTTACGGGGGGATTCCTTCACCTGGTCCGTCGGCTTTGACCGTCGCGTTGTTTACGTGTGATGGACATGGTTGTTTTCTTTTCTTTAATGATTCGTGGGGGAGGAGCGTCCACATTGAATATTAATTTTGGTGCCGCCCGACGAATGCTGTCCAGACGGACAGCTCGAGAAGACAGGTGGACGGCTGCTGTCGAATTTCATGTGGGTGATTCAGGAGAGAGCATATGCCATTTCTATGCCCGCGTCCTCCGCACCTTCCTCGAAAACAAAACTCCCCTTCCGTCCGTCCATCATCGCAAATTTCTGTCTGATCATTAGAAGCAGCACACGCTTAAATTCGGACGCCGCCTGCGTTGCCTAGCGATCGAATCCATTCTTCTCGAGGGGCTCTGCCCTTCCCATCTGTGAAATCCTCTGAATCGAGCCACGAGGGGGTTCGATCTCTGGCAGGAAAATCTAATGCCAGAGATCGAACGACAGCAAGAGCAACAACATCATCACCATCATCATCATCATGAGGACGCCCTCTTCGGCAAGTACGAGGTCGGGAGGCTGCTGGGTTGCGGCGCCTTCGCCAAGGTGTACCACGCGCGCAACCTCCAGACGGGGCAGAGCGTGGCGCTCAAGGTCATCCACAAGAAGAAGCTCTCCTCCTCCAACTCCGCCACCCTAATGTCCAACATCAAGCGCGAGATCTCCATCCTCCGCCGCCTCCGCCACCCGTATATCGTCTCCCTCTACGAGGTCCTCGCCACCCGTTCCAAGATCTACGTCGTCGTGGAGTTCGCCAAGGGCGGCGAGCTCTTCTCCAAGGTCTCCAAGGGCCGCCTCTCCGAGGACGTCTCCCGCCGCTACTTCCAGCAGCTGATCTCCGCCCTCGGCTACTGCCACGCCCGCGGCGTCTTCCACCGCGACCTCAAGCCCGAGAACCTCCTCCTCGACGACAACGGCGACCTCAAGGTGACCGACTTCGGCCTCAGCGCCGTCAACGACCAGATCCGGTCCGACGGCCTCCTCCACACGCTCTGCGGCACCCCCGCCTACGTGGCTCCGGAGATCCTGGGGAAGAAGGGCTACGACGGCGCCAAGGTGGACGTGTGGTCGTGCGGGGTCATCCTGTTCGTCATGACCGCCGGGTACCTGCCGTTCAACGACCCGAACCTGATGGCCATGTACAGGAAGATCTACAAGGGCGAATTCCGGTGCCCCAAGTGGATGTCGGCCGACCTCAAGCGCTTCCTCCGCCGCCTCCTGGACACCAACCCGGACACCAGGATCACCATCCACGAGATCCTCAAGGACCCCTGGTTCAGGAAAGGCTACAAGGAGGTCGACCTGTTCGCGGAGGCCTCCGGCAGCAAACCGGACGGTTTTAAGGAGATGGTAGGGCAAGGGGATAGCAAGAGCGAGCTGAACGCGTTCGACATAATATCCTTCTCGGCGGGGCTCAACTTGTCGGGATTGTTCGACGACGCGTACGACGCGTCGGAAGACGGAGAGACGTTCGTGTCGGAGGAGTCGCCGGAGGAGCTGATGGAGAGGATCGAGGGATTCGCAAAGGAAGAGAAGCTGAGGGTGAGGAGGAAAAAGGAATGGGGGTTGGAAGTGGAAGGGAGAGAGGGCAATCTGGTGATGGTGGCGGAGGTGAACAGGTTGACGGAGAAGTTGGTGGTGATGGAGGTGAGACGAGGAGGGGGAGATGCTGGGGTCTACAGGGAGATGTGGAAGACCAAGCTCAGGCCTCGCCTCATTCGTAACTGAAATCGACGCCGCATTCCGTCGACCCAATACTTGATTTTCCGGGCCGGCCAAGGTGAGCGGCCTTGGGGGTACAGTTTGCAGAAATGAATTAGCCATTGTCAAATTATTTGTGTGCCTACTTGTTCGCATACATGTTAATAAAAATAAAAGCTTTTTGGGTGGGATGTATGTGTGAGTGCTATATATTCCTGAGTTCCCAAGAGCGTTGTACATTACAGAGATTTTCTAACATAGTAGCCATATAATTTGCATGATGATGCGCTCTGTAAATACGAATCTGTACACAATACACCGGAGAGAGAGAGAGAGAGAGAGAGAAAGAGAGGGCAACAAGGAATTAGCGGCAAATCAAAATGTTCCAACCAAGTCAACTTGTCGTTAACGTCATACTCCCAGAACAGAACGAGTGAGTGATTGTTGCAGGTCGCGATGTTTGCTTATGTAAGTCCGTGTTGTCCGTGTCGTCGTGTAAAGGAGGAGAGAGGGGAGAGAAGGAGGGAGCTGTTGTAAACGGAAGGTTTTGTGGAAATCATTTTCGTTTCCCGAGTAGAGAGAGAGAGAGAGAGAGCGGGCCCCATAATTTGGCTGGACCAGTTGTCGATGATGTGGGATGGACCCACACGGGGCGATTGATTCCTTATTAGATCTGACGGCGCAGAAGCAGGTTGGGGCACCGCCACCGGCGGGTCGTGCGCCATGAAAAAGTAGTGGTTGGAAACTGGAAAGGAGGAGAGCCTGAGACCTTTCGCAACCAGCCCAACCGCCGCACCCGACCTCCGCGTAATTCGTCCCCTCTGTTTTCTCTCCAGAACAGAGTGGGGTTAGCTCGACCGGTTTAACCATCGCTTCCTTCTTCAATCATTCCCTTTCATCATAAATCCATAGAACTCGAAAGCTTCCCATTGGATAAAGATAGAGCCAATTCTGCATTCCCCTCGAAAACGACTACGTACACATGATGTGTGCTGAATCGAATACGCAACGTAGATGTAATGAGTTCCACCGGCAATTTTGGCATATGCCTTAGAGGCTTCAAACTGCAGTTTTGGACGCATCCATTTCGCTTTTGTTTTTGTTTTCTTATGACTTATGAGTGAGTGGTCCTCCCGTTCCTTTTCCTCTTTGATAGTGATATAGTGGAAAGATTCAAAGTCTTGGCCACTACTCTGCTTTGTCTCCAAGTTCACTCCTCCTGTTTATGGTGTCGGTCACGTTTTTGCAATGCCTCAGGCACTGTCAAACCAGTCCTTCCACATTCGGTATTTAAACTCCGCTTTGTGAATCATATCTTCTTGAATTTTTTTTTTCTCATTTTTCAAGTTTGATTCATTTAGAAAAATAAATTAGCGGAAAACTTATATTTAAATTCAGAAAAAAAAATGATTTCCTTTTTAAAAAATCGGAAAATATCTTCCAATATATGATTATATATCGATGTTTGAACCCGAAACTCCATACTTAAGCATGAATACTCGACGCCAGTTCCCCATGTTTAGAATAAGGTCTATGGTGCCTAGATTTGGATCCATCGAGGTAAGGCCTAAAGCTTTGGTGCCCACGCCCAATGCCTCGACACCCAAGTTGAGGTCCATAAAGGCCGTGCTCAGATCCCCAATGCTCAAGCTCTAGTCTTCGGCACTTAGACCCAAGTCCACAAAGCCCGTGCATGGGTCCTGCTTGGACTCAGGACCTTGCTTAATGAAACGTTCGTTCTTATGAATTTTTTTTAAAAAATGAATCTTCAATTCTTTAATTGTTTCTTTTTCTTTTCTTTTTTTTTTCTTCTTCCTCAGCTGACGACTGGGCACAAGTGAAAGACGAGCTTGTCTAAGGTCGATGAGGCTTGACCTCACTGCTCTCAATTAAGGCTTGAGCTTACCGGATTCTAATGAGGTTGAAACTCGCTAGCCTTAGGCGAACTCTTGCCTTGCCTATAGTTGCTCACCGGCTATCACCATGGGCCGATGATCGGCCGAGGGAAAAGGTAAAGAAAAAAAATACAAAAAATAATTAAAATTCAATTTTTTTGGGTTTTTTTTTTTTTCGAGAAAATTAAAACAAAATTTTCATATCAAATGACTTAAAATATTTTATAGTTTATTTTCATGTGTTAGTGAAATATTGGAAAGTGTTGTCATTTCCCAAAAAAATGACTTATTAGAAAATATATTCTAGAAATGTCACATTTTTCGTGAAATAAATGAGTCTTAAATTAATGCAAAATCCGACCAATCCAAATATTTACCCCAATTTTGGAAAATTTGCGAGGGAATGCTTTGGGTATATTGCCCGTATCTATTTTAATGATACCAAATTGTGTTGGAATTGGACCTCACCAAAAAAATGGCTCAATTGCTTTAAACAATAGCAATTTTAGATCCAATCTCAATTCTAATATGTACTTTAATTTTATATCATAAAAAGCAACGACTTATAGTCATGTCCTTGTTCCATCCCAATAAAAAAGCACTCCATTTTGATTATATCCCAATTCTTGCCCTTTATTTTGTCTAATAAAAAAACACTTGTATTCAATCGGTACCCAAATTTGACCCCGTAATATTTCCATCCATCGATGCCGTTAAAGATCCGACATGTCATTTCACATATACATTTCTCTCTCTCTTTCTTTTGACTTGACATAAACCAGATTTGGGTACTGATCGAAAGTCAGTACATTTTTTATGAGATAGCATTTCGAGTCATAATAGAGACCCGAAAAAGAAGAAGTTTAGCCTAGAATTGGGATTCAACCTAAAATTATTGCTTCTTTATGAAATGAAAAAAGTTGATATTAGAATTGAGATCCAACTTAAAATTGATGCTTCCAAGGGAATTTAGGCTATAAAATAGAGTACTGTAGCCTGCGCATATTACTTGCACGTGATTAAAGTTCATAGAATCGCGGGTTTAGGCTGCTCTGGCTCTTGAAATGGTCCATCAGGTTAATGGAACTCTTCATGGGCCCGGGTTCTTCCATCTATGCACGGGACGAGCCACGTAGAAGTGGCGAGTCGGTGAGATGAGATCGAGATTGCTCCTGCTTTGGGCATTGCAATCTCCAGATATGGTAAGTGCCAAGTGGCCCAAGCCCACAATTCCCATGGATTCCAAAGTAGGGGATTCGCGTTATCATGAATGAAAATCGGACCCTTCAACGTCGGGAGGGGCGATCCAGGCATTGGGCAACGATTCACGCACCCCTCCCCCACTCCCGTTTCTTTTCTAAGCATAAAATATTTTGCATATTGCCAGTTTGCTTGCGCCGGTTAAAAAAAGAGTTGTCAATCGACCGACTGCGCCATGACCCCGTCGTATTCTTCACTTGTTAATGATATCCATCCGAATGTTTAAAGTTAAATCGTGTCTGAACGCGATATACATTATGTCAATAAAAGAAAGCGACATGTCGAAATGTAAACTCTCCAGCTCCACAACCTATCTTCGACTCTTCAAGTGGCAGTTAGAAATTACATTGGACACACGCTGATATCTCTACATCCCAAAGGAAACACAGGAAATGCTGATTCGACGATTGGTGCAGCGAGACGGAAACGGCCATATGCAGAAGAAAAGTGCCTTTGGCTGGCTTGGGTAATTGATTTAGTGGAGAGAGGAAAGCGTGCATTTTATTAAAGAGACCGACCCGTTCCACTACTGATAAGCTGAAACCGAAAGCTTAACCACTCTTAAATCCACATCAGCATCATCGGCACTCGACAACCCCCGTGTCTCTATATGTATAAAAGTGGAAGGGACGCATTCTCACGAGTAGGAATGCTTGATGTTTATTTAAGGTTGTCTGTTGACAGAGTTGAGGAGGAAGCTGTGGTACTCTTGAGAATGGAGGCGAGCATAACGAAAAGCAGGTCCGATCTAAGTCGGAAAACGCAGTGGATGAAGCCTCCTCCTCCTCCTACTCCTCCTCATCACCTCGACGCCATAACACTCTCTTCCAGGCGACTCAGCACCAGCAGCATTACCCTTAGCAGGTACCTCAATCCCAGTGATCTCCGCAATGACTTTGGGGACGACGACGACGACGGCGTTCAGCAACTTTACAGCCTTGGAGGAACAACTGCGTCGGTTCCCTTCACCTGGGAATCGCAGCCTGGCACTCCCAAGGTCCGATTCCGCGACGATGTTGTGCCTCCGCTCACGCCTCCGCCTTCTTACTTCTACGTCCCCGCCCGGGATACTATTAATAGAAAGCAGCAGCGACGTAAGATGAAATTCCTCACCACCCTCCTCCCCAAATTGAGGTCATCGGCTTCGTCATCACCCGCGTCCTCCTCTCACTCCTCCTCCTCCTCCTCCTCCTCCTCCTTATGGTCGTCGGTGCCGCCTTCTCCAGCCATGGGTGGACGTGCTCCGACGTCCGCTTCCAGACTGTCAT
Source organism: Eucalyptus pauciflora (assembly GCA_007663325.1). Taxonomy (NCBI): domain Eukaryota; kingdom Viridiplantae; phylum Streptophyta; class Magnoliopsida; order Myrtales; family Myrtaceae; genus Eucalyptus; species Eucalyptus pauciflora. Next base: position 751,279 of record VMYD01000185.1, on the reverse strand, counting down.
TGCCTACCAGAGTGGGAAAATGGGAAGAGAAGGAGCTTGAGGATCATGTTCCAGCTCTGTGCTTCGGCTTTGGTCGTCGGGGCACTAATGCCAGGCCTCGCGGTTGTTACGTGGCCATGATTAGGGTACTGCGTGGCAATTTCCCTTGATTTTCTCTTTTCTTCTTATGTCTAGATGGATTTATGTGTGCCGAATGGACTAATGCCATCAGTTGTTCGTTAAGAGGTTCCTATGTATATTTACTTTCCAAGATTTCATCCATCCTCTATCAGTAGAATTTGCAGTTCTTCCATTTCATGCATGATTACACTCGAGCAAAATAGAGAAAAAAGAGTTCCAACCTAACAAGAGTACCAATTAGGCTTGCCTAATAAGGGAAAACTTCGATACTAACTACACGCATCGCCAAAAAAGGTAAAATGTTCACAAATTTAAAAACTTCTTATTTTGAATATTGATTAACCCTCGTCCCTAAACATGAGACTCTAACTAGGGACGAGTGCTAAAAAAATTTGTCTTTCGGCCACATTGGTATCATTCATCAAGTTCCCTCGACATCTTCCATATAAAAAACCCATCTTTCATGCCTGAAAACCATCTAATGATACTTAGTGAGACAAGACAAAGATCAATTCATTAGAAAGCTTCAAGAATCAAAAGAGACCCAGAAATGGCGTTGTGGTTGGCATAGGAGGCCACTGGACCGTCATAGAAAAGCTTCAACCAGTTTCGTGCATCATAGCATTGGCTTTCCAAAGTAAACGGGTGAATCGCGATTAATGTAAATTATAATGACGGTGACAATAACCAATGGAGCAACGGGAGTAAAGATTATTATAATGGATTCTTTTTCCTCGAAACATACCCTTGACATGGAAACGTGTTGGACTCCTTCAAAGATCAAAAACCCAAACAAAAAAGAAAGAAAAGAAGGGAAATTCATCTCGACGTCACCTTCTTCTCTAAGAAACAAAAGAGCACGTCAACTTCAGCTTCCCCCTCGTTTCCACATTTCTAAGTCTGTATCCACCTATATGACGATACATGTAAAAAGATAAAGAGGAACGCTTGAAAAATCACAGCGTGTGATCATGATGATATCACCTTAACAGCATAAAATAACAGGAGTCACGATGGGCGGAGCAGATGGAACATCAAGAAAACAAAGTCAACTTAGGGGCTTAAGTAAGATTCAGTAAATTAATAGGAAGTTGGGGGTTTCTTAGACGAGGTCAACAAGATGGGCGATGCAATCTCTGCTCAGCTAGAAAAATATGGGAACTGCATAATTACATGATCATGTGGGGGTTCTCTGTACTTATAGGAACGAAGGAAGTGGGAGCGAAGTGGATCTGGGTCGTGTTCGATAGTCGTCGCCATTAATCAATTTGAGGGAGACGGACTGGGGCAAAAGGAATCTGAGGGCGCTGCACCTTGTCTTCGCTCACGTGAACTCCATCGCAAAACCGGACAAAAAGACCTAAAGAGTATGTGGAGCGGAAGCTTCTCGTTTGATGCATCAACCAACTTTTTTTTTTAATAACTAGCGGCACGCAATTTCCTTCGTTAAAGCGTCTGATAGGGAAAATTTATTAAACTAAGACTAATTAATCGTGTACATGTGACCACATGGAGTGCTAACTTTTTTTGAATCGGTAAAGCCAGTGGACTTTGGAGGCTGACTATGACCCGTCCCTTCTTTTCCTCAAGTTTGTCGCCATAAAGCGATGTATCTTTTGCCTTTGTGGCCTTACGGTCGACCCAACGACAAATACTTACATTTGTCACCTTAGGATCGATCGAACGCAACCAATTTTTACGTTTGCCGGCTTAGATCATACCTTAAGGACACAATCAAAGTTTTGCGCTGTAACTCAAGCTTAAGCGACCTTAAATTTGTATTTTGTTGTCATTGATTCAATTAAATGTGAGACAAATTTGAACCTATTGGGACAATTATGAAATTTCATTACCTTAGGTTTGACCTAGATTGATAAAATCATAGCAACAAAATACTGTTTCTATCATCTTAGGTTGAAGACTAAGTGAAAAATTTCAAACTTTTAAGAATGGAAAATTTTGAACTTACGGGGAAAAATTAAAACTCATTGCTTTAGAGTTGACCTAAGGCAATAAATTAACTTGTGGCCTTAGGATTGATCAAAGGTGACCAAATCCTTTTTTTTTTTTTTTTTCCAGTCGCCTTTGGTATGACCTAAAACGTGACAAAACCATAAATTCGTTGCCTTTGATCAACTCTAAGGCGACAGACCTAGGCATTTGCAGCCTTTGGTTTAACCTAAAGCGATAAACATCAACTTGTGATCCTTTGGATGAATGAGGTGACCAAAGGAAGTTTCATCGCCATGGTTGGCAATTGAAAGGGATAAACTATTCAATTTTCACCTTACGGTCTTACGGTACACACCTAAGGCGATGAAGTTGAATTTTTTTGTCGTCTTCGGTCTGACTGGCGATGAAAATTTTCATTAAAACACGACAAATGGTAGAATCAAAAGGTGTGATTAGCATAAGTAAGAATAAATGGTGTTTGTCATTATCACACAAACGTTTCATGCTAACACATAAATTGCAAACGAAAATTGAATACTTATTTCTACTCCGTTAACTAATATAAATATGCGGTATCATTATTGAAATGTAAATATGCTAAAGTGCGATGGATACATTACAAGTGTAATTATTAGATACAATTTAATTATAGATATAATTGAATTTAAGCTAGGATGACAAATATTTTGTATGATAGGACATAGTAGAAAATCTTAACTATGACACATAAGACAAATTAGTTTTAAGGTTGTTTGAAAACCGATAGCAATCAATTGCATTAACTTTTTGTTTATTGATTTGAAGTTCTTTTCACTATGCAAGTCGATTAAGAGTTTGAAACATTTCTTTACACTGCCTAATAGGTTAGGAGTTATCATGTTTCTATTTTCCTATATATGCATCTAACATCAACTTCGTCATGGCAAGTACATTAATCATGTTTGTCATTAATATAGAGAAACATGGCAGCATATTTATTTCAATTGTTTTCAACTAATACCACGCATATGGAATATATCAATAAATGTAATATGAATATTTTATAGTATAATTGATGGCAATAGAAAACTCAGTAGTACGATTGAATCTGTTGCAGTCTAATTATTATTAATCATAGAGTTTATGTAGTAAAAAAGTTGAGAAATTACCAAGAAAGCTCTAAACTTATTGTACTTATGCCAATTCAGTTTAAACCTTTTAATTTGACTAATTTAGTCATAAATATTTTTGTGATTTGCCAATGTAGTCTATTAAGCCAATCTTGGTCAAAAACCACTAGTGTGGATAATTTTTTAAACTTTTTTTTTTAAATTATGAATTTCTTTTTTCTTCTTTCCTTTTTCTTTTTGCCATTGGCTAGTTGCCAACCATGGGGGGAAAGTGTTAAAAAAGTCATAAACTTTTTTTTGGTGCCAATTAAGTTTTAAACCTTTTTACGTTGTGCCAATTCAGTCATTTCCGGCCAATTTTGGCCTGATTTTGCTGACTAAACGCCGGCCAGTTTACGTGGCTTGATCAGCGTTGACGTTGACAACTTTTAATAATATTTTAATATATTTGATTTCTGATTTTTGATTTTGATTTTTTCCTTCTCCTCCTTCTTCCTCCAGCCGATTGCTTGACCTCGGTGATTGGCTAGAGGTGACGGCTGGCGAGGTTGACCTTGACCTCGTCGACCACCTTGCTAGTGGCTACGAGGGTGGCCTTGCGTTGGGTTGGCGGGGCTTGCCCTTGAGGCTTGGGCGGCAACGGCGAGCCTCGCCAGCTCGAGGTCGCCCAAGCTGCAAGGGCAGCCTTGCGTTGGGTTGGCGGGGCTCGCCCTGGCCGGCCATTGGCGAGGCTTGACCCTTACCCTCATGGCCACTAGCGAGGTGGCTGCCGGCGATCGGCTGGAGGAAGAAGGAGGAGAAGGAAAAAAGAAAAAGAAAAAGAAAAAGAAAAAGAATCAAAAATATTAAAATATTATTAAAAGTTGTCCACGTTAGTGCTGATCAAGCCACGTTAGCTGGCCGATGTCTAGTTAGCAAAATCCGGCCAAAATTGGCCGGAAAGAATTGAATTGGCACAACGTAAAAATGTTTAGGACTTAATTGGCACCAAAAAAATGTTTAGGACTAAATTTGCACAAATATAAAAGGTTTATGATTTTTTTAACACTTTTCCCAACCATGGGAGATTGCTGATGCGAGCAAGGCCCTTGGAGGTGAGGGGTTGGTGATTGGCTTTTGGCCACTAGCCAAAAGAAAAGGGAAAAACAAAGAAATAAAAAAGAAAAAATTGTAATTTGTCCACATCATTGTTAGGCACTCCACATAGGATGGCCAATATTCACATTAGCGATCTCTAATAAAAATTGATTAGATGGATTATATTGATAAACTATCAAAATACAAAATACATATGATTAAGTTAGCCAAATTATGATTGAATTGGTGTAAATATTATAGATTTAGAACTTTTTTGGTAATTTTTTCGAAGAAAAGTTAGATGTCAATCTCGAAAAGATTAAAATAATGCTAGATATGCAAAAGTCGCGCCACAAGTCCTTTATTTACTCAACACGTCGACCCCGTTCATATTCATTCTCCTGCATCTCATCCTAGTCGTCAGCTGTGACCTATGGCAGATGGATTTAACAAAAGTCTAGGGACTATTTCTACGCCCCTCGCCGAACATCTGCTCTATTAGTTTGAATGCATATGAACTCGACGCACCAACGTTCTCGTCTACCTTATTCTAATGATTACTTAAACTTGACGGACTCCCGGGGCAACACGACTAAAGCTAACTCAACTCCATGTAAGTTTGAAATCGAACCAGGTTTGGTTAGTCCCCAAAGATCCCAACAGGCTAGGCGATTTCACACTTGCGTCTCGGGCCTATACTTTATGTTGCCTGGAAAAGAAGAGAGTGCTTTACAAACGGACCGGTGATGCTGGTCATTGTCCTTTAGTTCCTGTTTCCTCCGTCCCAATTTGAATAAGAAAGGTTGGCTGCAGAGGTGCAATCTGAGATATGTTAGAGCGTGGACTTGCCTACAAATGGAAAATACTATGACTTTGGCTGCGAAGGCTCAAGTACTTACATTGACTGTTAGATGATCGAGAATCCACCTTAGGGTTGGTACGGCGTACATACACACTGGCCCGTGTAGAATTATTAAGTATGTCTACAAGTTAGGGTTTACACGTGGCCGCCCACGGCCTTGACATCAATAATGTACATGGGGGAGGTGAAGTTGGAGCGTTTTACAAGCCACCGAATCCGGGTCAAACAAGGAAGAAGTGATGGCTCCATTTGTCTTAATATTTAAGTTAAAAAAAAATTCGTTATTACATTGACAGCAAGAGAGAGGAGATGCTTTCAAATACACCCTTGTTTAGGTTTATATCATTTTTCTTTACCTACTTTTGATGCTTGCACTCCCTGAAAGTGGACAGTCCACACTACAATTACTTGTAAAGTTCCTACATCGGGGCTTCCTTATAATGTCTGCAAAGCTCTGTTTCTCGATGCATCTGAACTCTCTTGTTGGATAACGGAGAGGAAAGCTTACATAGAGTTTGGTCAGATGACAAAGCTTGCCGTGCTATAGATTTAAACTCGTGTTTGGTTTCTTATCATGTCAATGATTTGCAAGTGTTGCAAGCTAACTTCATGGCCTTCAAAAGAGATGTTGATTTTATCGTCCTTCCTTCTCTCCCTCTTCGCCAAGAAAATCTTTGTAGCGTGAGCACCTTTAACCTTGAGCCTTTCCTTTTTTCTTTTGTTATAAACTTTTTTAGATGGGAGATCCCATTCGAACATGATCACGTTTGATGATGGCCACTATCGCCGGAAAACAGATTTAAAATAAAAATAAAAGGGGAAGAGATCGATGCGGCTATATATATATTTAACAATTCTCTAATGAAAGTTGCCTGAGTATACCTGATTGAAAGCACGTAGGAAAATAAAGAGGAGTCGAGGCGATTGCATCCCAAAGTCAATTGGCCTCGAAGGTAGACGGGAGCAAGGCACCGCCCAAAGCTCCCTCTTTTGCCCCTTAAAATTAGCCAAGACCCAAAATGCAAAAATTCGGGGGGAGAGAGACTATCGCATTCGTACGCACGTACGAGCATCTACATAGTCGATTGATAAATGCTGCCTAAATACCATAATTTTCCCAATCGTTTCCTAACCTAATGTTCAACACATGAACACCAATGCCCCTGTAATGTGGTCACGTAATCATGTTCTCTCTTTTCCAAGTTTTCTCTCATAAAAATAGCCATCCGTTGACCTCGCTCACTTTTGCCTTTAAAGCGCTCCTTCCCCTCATCCCTTTCTTCTTTTTCCTTTTCCCCTTCTGATCTTCTCTCCATAGCCCTGTCTGCATAAAGAAGCGCCGTTGGAGAATGCATGCCTGAATGTCCAGAGACCGGTACTGTCCAAATGATGTCGATCTAAACTTGTGGGCGGATTCTGTCTTTTCTTCCTTTCCTTATTTTCTTTTACCCCTTTTCACAGGACTGATTTATGTGATGATGGGGGTGGGAGGCGCTAGGGAAAGATTGGATGAGATAGCAAAGAAGATCAAGAGAGAGAAGGATGCAACTTATGGTGATGAAATGGGAAGGAGGCACATGATGTTGAGCCTAAGCAGCACCGGAACGCTCAACACGATAACGCCGTGCGCGGCGTGCAAGCTTTTGAGGAGGCGATGTGCCGAAGAGTGCCCTTTCTCCCCTTATTTCTCCCCACACGAGCCTCAGAAATTCGCCGCTGTTCACAGAGTATTCGGTGCAAGCAACGTCTCCAAGATGCTCATGGTGGGCCACAGCTTCCTCTTTCTCTACTACTGCTAATAGTCCAATGCTACCTATCTACACCTTCATGTCAATCTTTCCAATCTCGATCACTGAACATAAACGCACATATGATCTGGGATTGTCTGTAGGAGGTACCGGAGAGCCAAAGAGCTGATACCGCCAACAGTTTGGTGTACGAAGCAAATCTGAGGCTGAGAGACCCAGTGTACGGATGCATGGGTGCAATCTCGGCTTTGCAACAGCAGATCCAGACTCTGCAGGCTGAACTCAACGCTGTAAGAAATGAGATACTGAGATTCAAATACAGAGAAGCCGCCACTACCAATCACGTACAATCCAATGTTGTCCTTCCTCATTCTAGAACTGCTCTTAATCCTACTGCTGCTTTGACTGTTTCTGTTGTTCCTCCTCCAACCCTTTCTTCGTCTTCTTCCGCTGCCGCACCTCCCGACCCCTCTCCTCCTCCGCCACCCCCGTCTTTAGTCGTGCCCTCATCTTCTTCCTCCTCCTCTTCCACTTCTTCTTTATTCACTACCCCAACCAGCACCACCACCTATAGCTCCATCTCTAGCGAAACTAATACTGTCCATTACTTCGAGCCGATCTGATCTTAGAACCCCCTTTTTTTTTTTACTTTTATCAGTCTTAGTATCCATACAGAAGCTATTGTACTAGACTATTTGACTTGCGCCTGTTTTCATTAGACACAAGGTTTTGCACCTGTTCTCATTAGACACAAGGTTGAGAAGAACCACTTCATCTTAGAGAAGCTATTGTACTAGACTATTTGACTTTGCGGCTCCTGTATTGTGATCTGATCTAGATTCCCGAGTAACTTCAATCTCTTTTTCTATGATTTGATCATGTCAAGCATTATTTCAGCACGATGGATCATGCAATGATGATCATATTCTTATGCTGACTTTTCTCCCACGTCTTATTAAGTTTACAGATTGTAAAGTTCATGAGCATAATAGAGAGGTTCTGAGACATATATACCGATTACAATTTGCACATATTCTCACGTATGTTTCAAGACCTTTGCAAATCATGTGGGTCACGGAAAAGTGAGCTGCAAGTTGTTCGTTAAGCTAGCTCAAGGGGCACTTTAGGAACTGCTCACATTTCAATTCTGTCCCTTCGAGTGAGCATCCAATGACCGTGATTGGCTATTCTTTTGAGGGTGCGACTCAGCTCGATTGCAAGTCTTTGGATCTATAGTCACATAAAAGAAAGAAAAGCTAATGATGCTGACATTCATTGGGAAATTGCATGATGATCATTTTGCGTGTGGAATGTACTTGCCTCCCTAACTGAAATTGGGGTCGACATGGGTAATGATAGCTTCTTTTGGGGCTTAATTCTGGATTTCTTTCAAAATACCATGCTGTTCATCTAGTCAAGCAAATCATGGAGTACCGAAGTATATCATCGATTTCATTATATGTTTTACGAAAAATATCCCGATGACCTTTCAAGCTTCTTGAGGGTCATGGTGGCTCATTGCGCACCATCGGATCTTGCCCAAATGTCAAAAGGGCTAGAATAGTCGGGCTTACAGACGAAAGTTGGAGGACCCAACACTAAACATGAGCAGGCCTGCCTGCGCAAACTTAAGGTTCGGTTTAGGTACTTATGTTATGCAGGTTTTCATGTAAATGGGGGGCTCGACTGTGGTCTTACCAGGGTCGGGCCTGGTGCTTGTTCGGCTGTCTCATTGAGGAGCTTTTAGTTTCTTCTAATTCAATGAAAGAAGAGTTTACCTAATGATGCGCGTGGTAACACAGAGTATATGTTATGACTCGATTTGAGATCTGGCTTTATATAATAGTGAACATCTTGAACATCTTTAAAATGCCATGATCTTTTCAGGCCATTCAAATTGATTGGCAGCTTTTCTTATTGTTGTAAAGTTTGAGATAAATTTTCGTCAATTTCGGCGAGAAAGTGGATAAGTAACCCTTAAAGTCAAATAGGCATTTGTACGGTGACATTGTTGTTGGTGCTTATATAAATCAAACTGGTCAATCGTAGAAAAATGGCATTTTCTCTGGGTGTATAAGGACAAAAGTTGAATTGTTCAATGTTTTATTTCCTCCGAGAAATCTTAAATGCAGACGACTAGCTACAGAAATCAAAGTTACACTTGTTCGACAACAAAATACTTCCCCCAATCCGTTTGGTTGGGGGCATTTGCCTTGCATATACTCAATCCTGGTTTTTGACTAAATATTAGAGCGAATAAATAAACCTCATCTTTTCCACAACCCCGAGTGGTGAGACGAGGTGTAGAGACTTTAATTGACCTTGCTACAGATCTTGCGAATTTCGCCTTTGGAACCCGTGAGGGGTTTGATGTCACCCATCTTGATCATGGCGGAAGTAAAATCAGAGTTGAAGGTCTTGGGGTTGTTGGAGTACGTCTTGACGAGAGAGTCAGTGGATCCCCCATTGAAGAGCTCCTGGTCCGAGTGGAGAAGGCCCTTGTTGCTGAGCAGGTTCTTGAAGTAGGCGTTGTCGAAGGCGGTGGGCGATTGGAGGTCGAGAGGAGCCAGGTTGTTGTCGCCAGACCCAGTGGTAAGGGGGCACTTGCCCTGCCTAGTCTTGCTAAAGGAGCTGTCGATGTTGCTGTCATTGTATATGCGAGGTCTGAAGGTTATGCACCTTGCCTGACCTATGGTGTGAGACCCTGCAATGCACGCCCATGCATGACCCATGAGCAACCTAGCAACTGAGCGAGGCCAGAGACTGCAATATTAAACACGTACCGGACAAGGCAACCATGTCCCTGGCGGAGAGGCCTTGAGCTTTGAATCTAGAGACGAGGTTGGAGAGCGTTGAAGTTGGAGGGGGAATGACTCCGCTGTTGGCGAGTGACAAACTTGCGGTCCTTGCGTCTCTTCTTCCCAGCTTCACTTCCCAACTTGGCCCGCCCAGCTTCAAATATCACATCACCATCAATTGATAATAAGAGTAAATTAGGAGCTCAGATTAAATGAGCAACTAGCTATATCAATGGCAACGCATACCAGGACAACCGAGTCGCGAGCAGCAATGGCCACGATGTCTGCACAAGAGACCACACCCGGACAGGCCGACTCCACCTTGGACTTGATCTGGTCGATGACGTTGTATCCTCTTACCGAATTACTATTTGGGCCAGCCGTCTTCTCCCCTTGGAATGACGATGTGTCGTCCAGGAGTATCGAGCCATCGCACCCCTATTTTTGGTCAGTGCAAAACTAATTATGTCAAGCCATGCATGTCTTTGAACAGGACTGACTCATCGACGATCTACTAAAAAGGAAGTGATTTTCCTCATGGAGAAGTTCACAAATATTACATATTGAAGGGTCGATGATGCTTTTCTATTAATTTTAAAATTAACTTAAGAAAATTCTACATACATAGACTAGTCTGCATGAATGTTATCATGTTATTTTTTGATGGTAGATAGTATTGAAATTCAAATCGATTTTTTATTTATTTATTCAAAAAGAAAGAAAGTCGGTGTATTAATAGAAATGGTGTAGACAGCCCATATAGTGGAATTATTAGGCAAATTGTTTCGCATCGTTTACGACATAAGGCTCGGGTTTTAAGGGTAAAAAATGGTTGTGGCAGGGGTGCATATGTAGGGAACAGGTAGAAATTTGGGAAAAAGGGAAGGAGGAAGGAGAGATTACATTGACGAAGCAATCGTGAAAGAAGAGGCGAAGTAGAGAAGCACCCATGCGGCGCTCTTTCGACACCGCGGACTGGACAACAGATTTCGCCGTGCTCAAAACGTTGGGGCAACTTTTGGAGTAGAAGTTTGTAGAGAGTTGTGCGGAGGCACTGCCCCACCCGAGCGTGGTTACAAAAGCTATGGCGACAATCACCCAAATCAGATGACGACTGGCCATTCTGTAGTGAAGGTGTCAAACGGATAAGAAGGTTAACTTCTGCATGGGGGATGGAACGGACTTTATAGACATCTCATCAACAAGAAGTTTGGTTGGAGGCAGGTTCACCTAATCTCTCAGACTAGCCATGCATGGCTTGAAAATTCCACGTTATAGAAAAATACAATGTGATGAAAAGGAGGGGGTTCTAGATTTTGATTGAATTTGACCGATGATGGAAATGTGAAATGAAGTACAGCTAAGATTCTTGATTTTTCGAAATCCAGGGGCCCAAGGGCTTCAAAATGTCAAAAAGGTGTAGGGCCATCCCACGTCCATAAACCCTTTCCGAATTGCATGCATGCACGCCTTTCCTGTGGGCAGTTTCTTCCACTGTACTGTTGGCCGTTTTGGTGGCGATCGCCGCCATGCTCGCTACCATACGTGACCATCTACACTTCTCTTGTTGGGAAGCGTCGCAATCTCTCGGGGGTTCAGTGAACTGACTGAAGGGAAATTGACTGGAGGGAAATTGCCTCCAACAAATGTTTTGTTTAATGGAATATCATCCATATATTTATTTTTAGCTTATCATCTTCTTTACGAGATCCAACTCGTGACTCACCAATCTGATGACCTTTCTGTACTCCCATCTTGGCCGCCAAGAACCGTTGAATTGACCACTGCTGTTCTTTTTTTCCTTGTATCTACCCACCATTAGTCAGTACTTTTTCGTTAAAAGTGGTGCTTGTGAGTGTTTTGGAAAGATAGAAAATCTCATCCAATATCTTTCTTCCAGGACAAAGAAGGTCACTTAATTAGGTAGTTAAACTTGAGTCGTAGAATAACTCACTAAATTCACGGGCCAAGTAAGACGCAAGCCGAGTGGACAGTCAAAACACGAACTTGCTTGTCCTTGGGGGCGTGAGGAATTGACCGCACATACGACAAATCACCAAACCAAAGCCGTTAGTTAATCCGATATCCTCTATTACTTTTTCTACCTCACATTGCACAGGGCACCATCAATCGAAACGTGAAGCATTGGTGGAGGGAAATCATGTTATTACTCAACGACGGAAATGGAAAGGACTTAAGTAGGCGCGTGTGAGATTTGTCCTGGTCAATCATGTCATGCTCCATATGTACAAAATAGTAGATGTACGAGAAATGGAAAATGTCGCAGCCATGATCCACGAGGGAGAAATGGGGAGGATCCTGGTCAATCATGTCATGCTCCATATGTACAAAATAGTAGATGTACGAGAAATGGAAAATGTCGCAGCCATGACCCACGAGGGAGAAATGGGGAGGATGAGAAAAGTAAGGATGAAAAGGGAGCCGCACGAGATGGGGACTAATAATAGGGAAAAGCAGAACGGTCCAATTAAAAGTGAAGCGATGGTTATGAAGATGAGGATCGGGTGTCATTAAGTCCGGGGACCAACGCATCTCTTTCTCTTGTCTTAGCATAGAGAAGGTGGGGGCAAGGGTGGGCGTGGCCTCTCTTTCATTTCGCGTCCCTCTCGAGAATGCATGGGACGAGAGGCAAAGTAAACAAACATTAACTCAAAGTCGGTGGACGTCGTTAACGGGACATGACCGGGAGCAAAGGCACAATAATGTGGAAGGCCGCAGAGGAAAGGGCGGGGGGGACGTCGCAAAATGCACGATGTTGAGCTATTACCTAACCTAATAATAAATTTAGAGCCAGAGGGGACATGGAATAAGAAACCTCCTTTTGAAATTTAGTGGAAACGAGCTGGCATTTACCATTCTCTCTCTCCCCAAGTCGGTCGGCAAAAAGACGGTGGGGTTGCGGGTGGGGAGAAGCATTTAATTTGAAGGAGCCAAAGACTAGAAGTAGACTAAAAACTACGTCTTTACTCGATATGGGTTGGGGCCCCACTTCTAAATTCCACGAGAATAGTCCTATTGCTATTATGAATGAAACGAGACAGGTCAGGTCAGGCACCCCGTCCTCGCTCATCCAATTATTTATGTCTTTCTCAATCACTCGTTTTCTCTGTTTTTGGGCCTTCACCGTCGGTGGATGTGGACTGGGCTCCGCCGCCCACCCCCCAGCCCAGCTCAAAGACAGCGATATGGTGCGACGCCACCCCTCGCCCCCTAGAGAGAGAGAGAGAGACGGACGGAGACGATGTACTTGTTGGGAAAATACTGCTTCGATTGGGTAGAACAATGAAGACGGATCTTTGAGTACTCGAGTCGGACTTTGAGGTGTGATATCACTTTCTTTAAGGATTTATTTGCCCCACAAAGTTGCTAATGGTCACCGGCAAAATATCCTCCAGGATACAACAAAGTCTCAATTTGAGAATACTAGATAGCAATTCTAGTATTTCTCCAGGATCTCTCTAGGAAACAATTGAAAGAATGGCTGTCGTTTTTTCAGAAAGAAACTCGAAGAGAAGAAAAAGATAACCAGACTTCTTTCTCAATCTGACAAGTATATATATATAAACTAGTCTTAGAAAACGAAGACAACTCTTCGTGAAAAGTTGCGAAATGAAAAAACACATCCTTTCGAAATTTGTTCAATTGAACAAAAGTGTCTATTCGTAAGAAATTAAAACCGAAACAATGCAACCCTTCGTGAAAGGTTGCAAATCGAAAAGGTATCATATGCAAATGAAAAGACACGAATAAATTCGGAATAATAATTAATAAGTGCGCCTAATAATCGCGCCAAAATCGCGCACCCGCACGCGGGTATGGTGGGGTCTAGCCCCACCCAATCATTACTTTAAATGTATAAAGTAAATCCCACACTTTTAAACTGGTTTACTTTTTCCCACCTTTCCCATGTGGGACAAGGTAAAAGGCACTCATTTTTGTTTTAACAAACAAAACTCCAACAGTACTCACCGCAGCTGCCACTTGCTCGGGCGCGCGTCCTTTCTCCCTCCGAATTGGAGCAATCTTCCCTGGCTGATCGCCGTCTCGTGGGCAGCGGCGGCGGCAGAGCCTTGGAAGCTTCTCTGCTCGGCCTAATCCACTATCAACACCATTGCTGGGTCCTCCTCCGAGACAGCGCCGAGATGGCCAAGAAAGATGTGATCAGGAGCGTGGCAGCGGTGTCGGATCTGCTGGTGGAGGCGGTGAACGGAGGGGTGCAGGAGGCCTTCCTCAATCAAAAGCACATCGAGCTTGAGATTCGGGCTTTGGCTGCCATGTGGCCCGCTTCACGAAGCAGACCGATCACTGGCTCGCCTCCATTGATGCTCTCAACTCTGCCATCAAGGTCTGTCTTTTAGGGGCGAGCAGTTTCAGATTCCGTTCCGCTTAGAATTTGAAACCTACTATCAAGAATAAATTCCTCATTTTTTTGAATATGAAATTTACCCTGTTACAAGTTCTAAAGTTGATTCCGAGGTTTTATTTTTTATTAAACAAAACGAAAATGAATGCAATAATAATAAACAAGCTTGTCATTCATGAAATAGACTATAAAATGAAAAAAAAAACTATTAACAAAAGAAGGAATTCAACTAGATAAAAGTAGGGGTGAACAATTTCAAGTTCCGTACATGACTTGGAACCTCCGTTGGAACAAATTCGTCATTTTTTTGGAACCTGAACCCTACCTTGCATACCCTAGATTTGGAACCTAAAGTCTACCCAGGTCCCACTTATATTATTATTTGACTAATTATAATTCACTAATCATAACTTATATTTAAATACACGAAAAACATGAACATTAATAAAGTAAAAATCTTAGCCATAAAATAGAAACTCGAACTAGTACTTCTAGATTATATACTCATCATCGAACATCATAGAATATTGGAAAATCGCACGGAGACATGGATCAAGAAAAATATTAAAACTCGTTTTTTATTTTAAGTTATAGGTTTCGGATATCTCAAACTAAGAATCTGTAATCTGTCCATTGAAATAGGTTCCTCATTTTTCGGAATTTAGAACCTACCCTACATACCTTGAAACTTGAAACCTACATACCTTGAAACTTGAAACCTACAGGTACCGGTCAAGTTCTTAGATTTTAGATTCTATCTTGGAACCGTGCTTACTCCTACCGTCTTTGACCCCCCACCTTGCCAAGTTCGGATTGTTTTTTCACCAAACCCACCTCCACGCACGTGTGTTGACATATGTTTCGCGGCACAGGAAATTGGGGACTTCGAGAACTGGATGAAGGTAATGGACTATGATTGCAAGAGCATCAACTTTGCCATCCGCAACATTCATCAACCTTGATTTCTCAGCCACTCGGAAAAAGGAATGCATCCCCATTCTCTCTATTCGTCGTCTTCCTCACGTCGAGTCGAAGCTACGTCTTGTTAGATCGTTTGAAACATTCTTCGATGTGTATTTAAGTACCAAATTATGCATATGATGCCCCCAGGGTCCCTCCACTTTCCTTTTTTTTTTGCTGATAAGGCTCGAGCCTCCGTCATAAATTCGCAAAATCGATGCGATGAGTAGATACAAAGTTATGTGGGGAATACTTGGGATCAATAATACTTCTCCGAATGGTCTGTCATTCCAATAAATCTATGGATATAAACCAAAATCTCAACAACTCAGTGTCACGCCTGGAGCAATGGAAATACAAATAGAGCAATGGACCCCTCGCACATTGGGCGAAAAGAAAGTCCCGTCGATGCATAAGGAAAATTGAAATGAAAAGAAAAAAAAAAAGAAAATACTCAGAAAGCAAACTCTTCCTCTTCTGCATCAATTTTAATTACTCTGTCTCCCATCTCTCGAATAGCCGCCGCGGCCAAATCGCTGATGCCAAGCAAATGCTGCAATCTCGATAGTTTCTCTAGGGCAGGCTCGCTCTTCATGCATATAGAGGGCTCGTTTGGTTCGGCTTTGGGGAAATGCCCTTGGGAGAATGCAAATACCTTTGAGATAAATGGGTTTTCCGAAATGCTAGACCGTTTGCTAAACTATAACTAAAAGTACTTTAGGGAAATGCAAGACTGTTTGGTAAACATATATTTGAAAAGCCCTTTGGTGTAACCAAATTAAGTTTTTTAGTTTTAGTATTTTTAAAATTGTAAAAAAAAAAACAATGACTATATAACCTTTTACATTTTCATGTTGAGAGTAATATAAAAGATATATTAGTAAATTTATTTAAAAATTATATTAAAAGAATTTGATTATAGATTAGATGCGAAGCTCAACTTTTGGCCTAGGGTTATTTTAGATTTGTTTTCAACTTTGAATATTTTTTTTTTAATTATTGTAGTATTAATCATCTTCGTTAATTAATGATCATTCTAGTGTATTTATAAAAAGTTGGCTATTGATTGTCAAAAGATAAAAATGACAAAAAAAGGTGAACCCAACATTTGCAAAGGATTTTTATTATTTTTTAAAAAAATAAAAATAAAATACGATGAAACTCCGTTGCCGATCAACGGCGTTTGGGGTGTGGGGAAAATGATTGGTTTAAAAAAAAAAAAAAGGTTAATGGATGAATAGTAAATGTGGACTTGCATTTTCGAAATGCTGAAAGCCCAAAGCAAGTTCGGACCTGCTTTGAGCTTTCAGCATTCCAGAGCATTCCAAATGCTAGCATTTGGCCAAGGATGCCTCGGAATGCTGAACCAAACAAGTAAAATTTTCCCCAAGGGGCTTTCAGCCCCGAAAGCCCCTTGGGAATGCTGAACCAAACGGGGCCAAAAAATAAGTCTGCCAGTTCTTCTGGCACTTCCCAAGACAGTGGCTTCGCCGGCACCGCTTTGTGGCATGCCAGCAAATCATTGAGAGAGAGGAAACCTGCACACGACAATTGAAACATGCTTAAAAAGGAGGCACACCATTCTAGCAAACATATCAACCCTCAAAATTCACAGCTCACGACTGGTAGAAGAAACATAGGATGACAAACTCTGTTGAGTCCGTACCACTCCCTGTCGATTCCTTTGCCTCAACAAGGCCACGGCCTGAATAAGTGAATTTGACAACCTACTACGAGCTAGCTCGCGAACCACCTCTCTAGCTTTGTCGGCATTGATATTCAGGTCGGCTGGTATTTTCTCATAAACTTCCTCCTCGTCAAATTCATCGGTACCTGACCAGAATATTTCATCCACGGTTTTTTTAAAGAGGTTCTCTCTCAGGCTCTCGGATATCATGCTATCTAAATCCACGCTCGCTTCCTTCAGTTCTCGGATCTGCTTTATATTGAGCCTCCCCTGACTGACAGCAGTTTCTATTGCAGCTGCCATCTTTGTAATTGTAATGCTCTTAATTACTTTCTGAGCATATTTCGGAGGCAAGCCAACTTGCTTCTGCAGCTCATTCAGCTGCTCGATCCTAGCCTTCGTCAGCTGTCCATCGGCTAATATCACCTCTGCTTGTTGCCTGAATGCTTGCTCGGCGAGACCCCGGTGGACCTCCACAATCTCCTTAGGAGTCAAGCCAAGGATACCGCCGAGCTGGTTTAGCAATACAAATTCAGAGTCATCCTTTTTCGTTGTGATTTGGGCTCCAAAGGGGATATTCGTTACTCATGAGGCAATGAATGACCCATATTGCTCATGAGGCAAGGAATTAAGTATAAATTGTACTAAAAAGTACTCATCTACGTTCATTCCTAAAGTCCTTAACTTTGCTGCTAAATTCGTCATCTCAAGTATATGCTCATGCATGGTACGTGAACCATTATATTTCATGGTAGTCAGTGTGCTCATCAATGTACCAGCAAGTGACTTATCAGTAGTTTGAGAATGCTCTTTCACAAATTTCACAAATTCCTTATTATTGTCAGTTTTGGGAAGAGAAGTTTTTAAGTTGTTTGCAACTGTCATTCGCATGAATATTAAGCTCGGTCTGTTTGATCTTTCCCAAGTTTTATGGAAAGATTTTTCATCATCACTACTTTCATCAATAATAGCAGTCGTTTTCTCAGCTTGAAGCGTTAAATCAAGATTCAGGACACCTAAGTAAAATTGGACTTGTTCACTCCAATCAGGAAAATTTATCCCATTGAATAAGGGAATAGACGAAGCATGCGAATGAAGTGAAATAGGTATAGATACTGCAAATATGCAAAAAATTACTCATACATTAATGCCTTGAGAATATCACCTAATTAGATTCAAACTAAAACTACACATGTACATCATAGTTCTCTTTTGGGTGATTCTATGATATTTAAATATATACAAACCATAATGATGCAAATAATTTTTATTTGGTAAATGTAAATATATCTTATCAAAATTTATTTGTTATCTTTGGATATACAAACAAATTTAACAAGTCATATTAATTATCAACTATAATGTTCATGAATTATAAGAAAATAATTAACCTTTGGGTTAATCCATAAGTCCTTATAATAAATGAACTTCAATATACCCATAACACCGATAAAGATATAAAACATATCAAATTCATATATAGCATCAATTAATCATGGGTAATTGAATAAAACAATTTATAATATAAAAAATTCAAAAGACTTCAAGGTTTGGCCACTTTGGTGACTAACAAACCATTCATAATATGAATTTTTAATATTGTAAAATATAAATATTTACCCTATTGCACACAAGGACAAAAACGTAATCAAAGTATAAGGGCAAAATCGTAAAATCATAATTCCATCAGGGCAAAACCATAAATTTAAAATTTAGGGGCAAAATGGTAAATTATCAGCAAGGGCAGAATTGTAAATAACCATCAAAGAGGAGGGCAAAAGCGTAAATTAACGCGCCTCCAAAAGCGCCGGGCGTGCGTGGGTTCCATGCGTCTGCAACTGCAGCGTGCGCGTGGATCCCACACGCCTTCCTTTCTTGCGCACAGAAGCTTTTCTTCACTTTTTTTTTTTTTGGCCCTGTTTCCCCCGAATTCCTCCATTTTCATTCTTTTCTCCATGAGAACGTTCCATCATTCGGATTTTCTTCAACAGAACCCTTCGAAAACATTTCAATAACAATAAATAGTACAAATAGGATCGTTCAACAAATCGTCATACATAAATCATAATATTTCTATAAACTGAAAAATCATGAGATCATAAATTATGCTATGATACCAATTGTTAGACTATAAATATAATTCTTTAATGTGGAAATTCAAAAGAAAACAATGATATTTGATTTTCATGATTTTCACAAATAGATGAAGGCGTACCTTTATCCATAGCGTTACCCTTGATGATAATCGTATTGGAAAACTGAAGAACTCGAACCAAATGAAGAAATCCGATTTCTTTCCATTAACCCACTATTCTTTAATGTATTCTATCGATTGAGGAGAGAATACCAAGTTCTTTTTAGTTATTGTTGTTCATGTAGGTAGAGAGAGGACCGGACACTATTTATACGTTCTATCAATAGGTGCCTTCCATCAAAGCGCCTTTTGACTTTCATATAAGTCGCACCTCTTCGGAAAAGCAGTAACTTCCCTTGAGGATTATACCATTTCGTTTTATTAGAGTCGCAACTTCTCATAACCAATATTTATTTCATTATAGCATTTCAACAATTATTAAACCATGTAATAAATCATATCATGTGGGCCACAATAATTCTTACACAGATATCAAAGTTACCCTTGTTCGACAACAAAATACTTCCCTCCCATCTGTTTGGTCGGGGGCATTCGCCTTGCATATACTCAATCCTGGTTTTTTACAAAATGCTAGAAAGAATAAATAAACCTCATCTTTTCCACAACCCCAAGTGGTGAGACGAGGTGTAGAGACTCTAATTGACCTTGCTACAGATCTTGCGAATTTCGCCTTTGGAACCCGTGAGGGGTTTGATGTCACCCATCTTGATCATGGCGAAAGCAAAATCAGAGTTGAAGGTCTTGGGGTTGTTGGAGTACGTCTTGACAAGAGAGTCGGTGGATCCGCCATTGAAGAGCTCCTGGTCCGAGTGAAGAAGGCCCTTGTTGCTGAGCAGGTTCTTGAAGTAGGCGTTGTTGAAGGCGGTGGGCGATTGGACGTCGAGAGGAGCCAGGTTTTGGTCCCCAGACCCAACGGTGCTGGGGCACTTGCCCTGCCTAGTCTTGCTAAAGGAGCTGTCGATGTTGCTGTCGTTGTATATGCGACGTCTGAAGCTTATGCACCTTGCCTGACCTATGGTGTGAGACCCTGCAATGCACGCCCATGCATGACCCATGAGCAACCTAGTAACTGAGCGAGGCCAGAGACTGCAATATTAAACACGTACCAGACAAGGCAACCATGTCCCTGGTGGAGAGGCCTTGAGCTTGGAAAATAGAGGTGAGGTTGGAGAGCGTTGAAGTTGGAGGGGGAAGGGCTCCGCTGTTGGCGAGTGAGAAGCTCGCAGTCCTCGCGTCTCTTCTTCCCAGTTTCACTTCCCAACTTGGTCCGCCCAGCTTCAAATATCCCATCACCATCAATTGATAATAAGAGTAAATTAGGAGCTCAGACTAAATGAGCAGCTAGCTATATCAATTGCAACACATACAAGGACAACCGAGTCGCGAGCAGCAATGGCCACGATGTCTGCACAAGAGACCACACCTGGACAGGCGGACTCCACCTTGGACTTGATCTGGTCGATGACGTTGTATCCTCTCACAGACTTATTATTTGGGCCGGCCGTCTTCTCCCCTTGGAATGAGGACGTGTCGTCCAGGAGTATCGAGCCATCGCACCCCTATTTTTGGTCGGTACAAAACTAACCATGTCAAGCCGCGCATGTCTTTTTATGACCAAAAAAAAAAAAAAAAGGAGGAAGCCACTCCTGTCTTTGAACAGGACTGACTCATCGACGATGCACTAACAAGTAAGTGATTTCTCTTGGAGAAGTTCACAAATAATAAATATTGAAGGGTCGATGATTCTTTCCTATTAATTTTCAAATTAACTTAAAAAAGCTCTTCATGCAGAGACTAGTCCACATGAATGTTGTCATGATATTTTTTGATGGTAGATAGTATTGAAATTCAAATTGGCTTTTTTATTTTGTCTATTTATTCAAGAAGAAAGGAAGCCAGTGTATTCATAGAAATGGTCATAGACAGCGTATATAATGGAATTATTATGCATACTCTTTCGCCCCGTTTACGACATAAGGCTCGGGTTTTAAGGGTAAAAATGGTTGTGGCAGGGGAGTATATGTAAGGAACAGGTAGAAATTTGGGAAAGAGGGAGGGAGGAAGGAAAGATTACATTGACGAAGCAATCATGAAAGAAGAGGCGAAGGAGAGAAGCACCCATGCGGCGCTCTTTCGACACCGCGGACCGGACAACAGATTTCACCGTGCTCAAACCATTGGGACAACTTTTGGAGTAGAAGTTTGTAGAGAGTTGCGCGGAGGCACTTCCCCACCCGAGTGCGGTTACAAAAGCTATGGCGACAATTACCCAAATCGGATGACGACTAGGCATTCTGTTGTGAAGGTGATCAAACGGGTAAGAATGTGAACTTCCGCATGGGGGATGGAACGGACTTTATAGACATCTCATCAACGAGAAGTTTGGCCGGAGGCAGGTTCTCTCGGACCAGCCAATTCATGGCTTGAAAATTCCACGTCATAGAAAAATATAATGTGATGAAAAGGAGGGGGTTTCTAGATTTTGATTGAATTTGACTGATGATAGAAACGTGAAATGAAGCAAAGATAAGATGCTTGATTTTTCGGATTCCAGGGAACCAAGGGCTTCAAAATGTCAAAAAGGTGTAGGGCCATCCCACGTCCATCAACCCTTTTCTCTTTGGGAATTGCATGCATGCAGGCCTTTCCAGCGGGCAGTTTCTTCCGCTGTAGTGTTCCCCGCCATGCTCGCCACCATACGGGACCATCTACACTTCTCTTGTTGGGAAGCGTCGCGATCTCTCGGGGGTCAAGTGAAGACATCGACATTTTGTCCTCTTTTGAATAAATTCCTACTGAATTTTGATACTAAAACCGATTAGTGTTATTACCCTTATTCCATGAAAAGAAATTCACCATGAGCATGTTTTGTTAATATAATTTCCCTATTATCTGAAAGACAAACTTCAAACTTCAGGTGAAATCCATAAAAATTTCTTATGTTAGAATCGATTTGCCAAGGAAACATTGTCATTGCTGTTTCTCATTACTATGGAGAAAAACACAAATCATTGTATCAACCAATGCGTGCCTGGACCCCCCAAAACTTGGACACTAATTAACACTCACCGCGGGTGGGTCAGGCCCATCATCGTTGTCTTGGTGTACGACTATTCTTTATCAAATGATGTCTTCCTCCATTCTTGAATGAAGGGAAACTTCCTCCAACAAATGTTTTGTTTGATGAAATACCATCCACATATTTATTTTTAGCTTTTCTTCTTTACGAGATCCAACTTGTGACTCACCAATCTGATGACCTTTCTATACTCCTATCTTGGCCACCAAGAATCATTGATGTTGACCACTTCTAATCTTATCCATAATCACTAGTCATATTGCCCCATCCATTAGCTGTTCTTTTTTTTTTCCTTGTATCTACCCACCATTAGTCAGCACTTTTTCGTTACAATGGCTGCTTGTGATTGTCTTTGGAAGATAGAAAATCTCATCCAATATCATTTTTATAGGACAAAGAAGGTCACTTAATTAGGTAGTTAAACTCGAGTCATGAAATAACTCACTTAATTCATGGGCCAAGTAAGACGCAAGCCGAGTGGATAGTCAACACACGAACTTGCTTGTACTTGGGGGTGTGAGGAATAAACCGCACATAAGACAGATCACCAAGCCAAAGCCGTTAGTTTAATCCGATATCTTGTATTACTTTTTTCTACCTCACATTGCATAGTGCACCAGCAATCGAAACGTGAAGCATTGGTGGAGGGAAATCATGTTATTATTCAACGGTGGAAGTGGAAAGGACTTAATTAGGTGCATGTAACATTTGTCCTGGTCAATCATGTCATGCTTCATGGTACGTATGGACGTATGAGAAATGGAAAACATTGCCACCACGACCCATGGAGGAGAAATGGGAGAATGAGAAAAGTAAGGATGAAATGGGAACCGCACGAGATGGAGTCTAAGTCTCCGTTCGTTTTATGAAAAATAATTTTTAGGAAAATATTTTATGGATTTTTTGGCGTTCGTTTTATGGAAAATGAATTATTTAGAGAAAACATTTTCCATGAAGGGATTTTTTTTTTAATAAACTATCGGAAATTTTAATATTTTTTCCATTTGATCTTTCTTATCTTACACTTCTATAAGCCCTTAGTTTTTCCTCTCCCTCCTCCTCCTTTCTTTTCCTTTTTTTTAATGTATTTTTTAAATTCTAATTATTTTTTATTTTTCTTTTCTTTGTTTTCCCTTTCTTCTTTCTTGGCCGGTCGTTGCACTCGAGGATAGCTAGCTCAAGGCTCGCCTATGGGAAGCAAAGGGAAAACAAAGAAAAGAAAAAATAAAATTGAAAAAAATTTAATAATCGATTTAAAATAAAAATAAAAATTGATTTAAAAATAAAGTAAATGAAAAAAGAGTGTATGAAGGAAAATATTTTCCTTATCAAGCAACAACAAATAATTTTCACTTCATTTTCAGGTTTTGCCCGAACATTGAAAGCTGATTACATTTTTCAAAATTAGCTTTCTAGAAATTATTTTCTAAAAATGCCACATTTTTCGTGAAACTCATAGAGCTTAAGAATATGAGAAAGCAGAACCATCTAGAGTAAAGCGATGATTATGAAGATGAGGATCGGGTGTCATTAAATCCGGGGACCAACGCATCTCTCTCTTGTCTTAGCATAGAGAAGGTGGGGGGCAAGGGTGGGCGTGGCATCTCTTTCATTTTGCGTCCCTCTCGAGAATTGCATGGGACGAGAGGCAAAAGGATATTCCTTCTGAGAAAATAAACATTAACTCAAAGTCGGTGGACGTCATTAACAGGACATGACCGCAGAGTGATGGCGGGGGAGGGGGACGGCGCAAAATGCATGATGTTGAGCTATTACCTAACCTAATAATAGATTTAGAGCCAGAAGAAACATGGAATAAGAAGCCTCCTTTTGAAATTTCGTGAAAACGAGTCAGCATTATAGGAGCTGATGATGACCCCCGCTCCCCCGCCGGGGTACCCCACCCACCATTCTCTCTCTCTCTCTCCCTTCCCCAAGTCCGTCGGCAAAAAGACCCGGGGGGGTGTGGGGAGAAGCATTTAATTTTAAGGAGCCAAAGAGTAGAACTAGACTTAAAACTAAGTCTATAGTCATTGTGGGTTGGGGCCCCACTTCTAAATTCCATGAGAATAGTCCTATTGCTATTCTGAATGAAACGAGACAGGTCAGGTTAGGCACCCCGTCCTCGCTCATCCAATTATTTATGTCTTTCTCAATCGCTCGTTTTCTCTGTTTTTGGGCCTTCCCCGTCGGTAGATGTGGACTGGGCTCCGCTGCCCACCCCCCAGCCCAACTCAAAGACAGCGATATGGTGCGACGCCACCCCTCTCCCCCTAGAGAGAGAGAGAGAGAGAGTGAGTGTACTCACCGCAGCTACCACTTGCTCGGACGCGGGTCTTGTCTCCATCTGGATCGGAGCCATCCCTGGCAGATCGCCATCCCGTTGGCAGCGGCACGGGGCCTTAGAAGCTTCTCTGCTCGGCCTAATCCACGATCACCACCACAGCAAGGTCCTCCTCCGAAACCGCGCCGAGAAGGCCAAGAAAGACGCAATCGGGAGCGCAGCTGCGGTGTCGGATCTGCTGGTGCAGACGGTGAACGGAGGGGTGCAGGAGGCCTTCCTCAACCAAAAGGGCATCGAGCTCGAGATTCGGGCTTTGGCCACCACCGTCTCCCGCTTCACGAGGCAGACCGATCACTGGCTCGCCTCCACTCATGCTCTCAACTCCGCCATCAAGGTCTGTCTTTGGACCCCCCACCTTGCCAAGTTCGGATTGCTTTTTTACCAAACCCACCCCACGCACGCGTGTTCACGTATGTTTCGCGGCACAGGAAATTGGGGACTTCGAGAACTGGTTGAAGATAATGGATTATGATTGCAAGAGCATCAACGCTGCCATCCGCAATATTCATCAAACTTGATTCTAAGCCGCTCGGAAAATGAAATCCACCCCCCATTCTCTCTATTCGTCGTCTTCCTCGAGTATGAGTCGAAGCTTCGTCTTGTTAGATCGCTTGAAACATTCTTCGAGATGTGCATTTAAGTACCAAATTATGCATATGATGCCCCCAGGGTTCCTCCACTTTTCTTTTCCTCTCGATAAGATAAGGCTCGAGCCCCCATCGTAAATTCACGGAATTGATGTGATGAGTAGATACAAAGTTATGCAGGGAAAACCTGGGATCAATAATAGGGGTGAGCATGATCCGTATTGGGCCGATCCACCCTCTAACCTAGGACCAACCTGCACAGTGCTGGTCCTCAATTTTTGGGACCGATGACCAATCCTATTGAGCTTGTGATCGAGGACCGGACCGACCCAATGTGTTCGGTTCGGTTCCAAGGCCAACTCGGGACTAACTGATAATTTTTTATTTCATTTTTTGTACTTCTTAAAAAATCAATTAAGGATCGGACTGACCCAATGGGTTTGGTCTGGTTTCAAGGTCAACCCAGGACTAACCAATAATTTTTTATTTTATTTTTTGTACTCCTTGAAAGGGCAACCGAGGACCATACCGATCTAATAGGTTCGATGATGAGCAATGTCAGCTAAGAAAGACAAGTGGTGAGGGTAAAGTGGAGTGAGCGTCGAACAGAATAAGCATCGAATGTCAAGTGGGGAGTAACAAGCCAAGTGAGCATCTTAGCGGCGAGCGGAGAAGTTGTTTTTTTCGATTTTAGCAAATTGAAGACTGAGAAGACAAATAAGATAAAAGAAAACGAATACTAGAGAATGATGCCACAAGGTGCTTTTTTGGATGCCGTAAGGACTCCTCACAAAAACATTTTCCTCCTTCGTGAATTATGACTATCGACGCCATAAAATACATTAAAAATATAAGTTATTAAAGAACAATATAAAATTACTTGAACTCCTCACTAAAGAACTGTTTAATGTTGTTGACGTCGTTTATTTTAAGGTTCTCTTTATATAAAAAAATTAAAAATAATATTATATTATAGTGTTGGTTCAATCCGGTTGGTCTGGATTGGATCGACCCGGAACTTTCAGGACCAAGAATCGATTTGTACAGTGTTGGTTAAGGAATTCTAAGACCAAGGACCGACTCAGTTTCCTTGGGAACCAGACCAGGACCGGCAAAGTTGGGCCAGTCTAGGGTTGGTCCAAGGTTGACCTTGGACCGATACTCACCCCTAATCAATAATAGTCTCAAAATGATATGTTATTTCAATAAATCTAGAGATATAAACCAAAATCTCAACAGCTCAGCGTTACGCCTCGAACAATGGAGCTACAAATTGAGAGAGTAGATACACATTGAGCAACGGACCCCCCACACATTGGGCCAAAAGAAAGTCCAGTCGATGCATAAGGAAAATTTAAATGAAAAGAAGAGAAAAACGAAAATACTCAGAAAGCAAACTCTTCCTCCTCTACACCAATTTCAGTTACTCTGTTTCCCATCTCTCGAATAGCCGCCGCGGCCGAATCGCTGATGCCAAGTAGATGCTGCAATCTTGATAGTTTCTCTGGGGCAGGCTCGCTCTTCATATATATAGCAAATAAGTCTGCCAGTTCTTCTGGCACTTCCCTAGAAAGTGGCTCCGTCGGCACCGCTTTGTCGCATGTCAACAAATCATTGAGAAAGAGGAAACCTGCACACGACAATTGAAACAGGCTTAAAAAGGAGGCACACCATTCTAGCAAACATATCAACCCTCAAAATTCATAGCTCACGACTGGTAGAAGAACATAGGATGACAAACTTTGTTGAGTCCGTACCACTCCCCGTCGATTCCTTTGCCTCAACAAGGCCACAGCCTGAATTAGCGAATTTGACAACCTACTACGAGCTAGCTCACGAACCACCTCTCTTGCTTTGTCGGCATTGATATTCAGGTCGGCTAGTATTTTCTCATAAACTTCCTCCTCATCAAATTCACCAGTACCTGACCAGAATATTGTTGGGAAAATATGGCTTCGGATTGGGTAGAACAATGAAGACGGATCTTTAGAGTACTCAAGTCAGACTTTGAGGCATGATATCACTTGCTTTTCTTCTGAAAATTGATATGTATATATAAAATATTCTTAAAACATAGACAATTCTTCATGAAAGGTTGCAAAGCAAACAAATGTATCCTTTCGAAAATTACCAAGATGAACAAAGACCTTCATTCGTAAGAAGTTAAAAAACAAACAAATGCAACCATTCGCAAGAA
Source organism: Eucalyptus pauciflora (assembly GCA_007663325.1). Taxonomy (NCBI): domain Eukaryota; kingdom Viridiplantae; phylum Streptophyta; class Magnoliopsida; order Myrtales; family Myrtaceae; genus Eucalyptus; species Eucalyptus pauciflora. Next base: position 724,219 of record VMYD01000185.1, on the reverse strand, counting down.
GTTAAAAAACGAACAAATGCAACCATTCGTAAAAAGTTAAAAAACGAACAAATGCAACCCTTTGGGAAATATTGCAAACTGAATGAGTATATTTTTCAAAAGTTGTATTGAAAAGACACAAACAAAAATTCGGAATAAAAAAATTTATTATTATTTAATTATCTACATAATATGATAAAATATGTATCATAAACACAAGGGCTATAGCTCAGTTAGGTAGAGCACCTCGTTTACACGTGCGCCAATGTTTTTTAGAGGAGTCCATCACATCATGTAATCAAAAGAATTTATCTTATTGAGAAACCCATGTCTTACTCCATAAGTTTTAGGGAACAAAACAAGAGAACAATAGCCTGACAAAAGGTTCTCGGTTCGATTCGGGTGCCCATTTCAGTTAAGCACTAAATAGAACCTATCTTTGATTTGAGATATTGATAAGGTGAATACCCAGTATATTCAATGCTAGGCTTATAATGAGTATAAGGACCTCCAAAAATTCTCTTTTCTCCCTATGAACTTTAAGGTGTATGAAGTTTCATATTTGGTTCTTTAAGCAGGGCCGATAGAGACTCCATTTAACTTAGGTTAATCTCGGCAAAAAGCAAACCTACGTCAAGATAACCCTTCTTTGAAACACTTTGGTAGTGCTCCTGAGTCGAAACCAAAATAATGAATCAGAGCACATGGAGCCATCTCCTTATTGGCAAGAAAAAAGATGGCAGACTAACTGATATTTCGATCAGTTAATGAAAGAGCCCAATACAAAAAAAAGGCATGTTGGGTCTTTGAACCAGTTCAAATCATTTTGATAATAATCAGTTTGATCTGTTTTACCGAGAAGGTCTACGGTTCGAGTCCGTATAGCCCTAATATAACTAATATAATAGTTTATTCTAACTAATAGATAAAATTTCGAAATTATTATTAATTAATTTTTTGTAATTTTCGAAAATTCTCAATAAACAAAAACAATCTTAGAATTGATAAAATTTAATAAGATAATCGTACGAAATAAAAAATAAAATAAAATAACAAAGGGATCAGCACTACTGTTGATGAAACCATTTGACAATATGACCGAATTAAACTTTTCATGCCACTGCTTAGGAGCTTGCTTAAGCCTATAAAGAGACTTAATCAATTTACATACTTTTCTTTCATTTCCAGGAAGAATGAAACCCTTTGGTTGTTCCATGTAAATCTCCTTATTTAAGTCTCCATTTAAGAAAGCAGTCTTAACATCCATTTGATGAACACAAAGATCATAAATGGAAGCTAGAGCAAAAGGAACTCGAATAGAAGTTATATGTGCAACAGGAGCATACGTATCAAAATAATCTAAGTACGCCAAAAAATTGCGCCAAAATCGCGCAATTATTCGCGCACCTGCACGCGGGTATGGTGGGGTCTAGCCCACACCCAATCATTCCTTTAGGTATACAAATGAAACATACACATATTAATTGGCCCACTTCCTCCTACTTTTCCTATGTGAGACAATGAAAATGCACTTAGTTTGTTTTTACAAACGAAATTCCAACAATCCCCCACTTTGTTTGTAAAACAAAGATTTAAAAAATTAAAATTTTAAAATCGTACAACCAAAATTTCAGTAAGATTAATATACATACATAAATGCCTCTATCGAGTTAAACCTTTACTTAGTGCAAGTATATCAAAGCTCTATCAAAGTGACAAGTAGCTCGGCTTTAAACTTGTAGGACATACCACACATACACTAATCTCTTGTTTCAGTGAGAAGTTCTATATTACTCCGCACTATTATGACCTTGTGCTTAATCTTGTTTCATGAGCTCTCTAGAAAGCAACCTTTACTTTTGTAAGAAGCGGTACCACTTCTAAGCTCATATAGGTGAAGTATCTACCATGTGTTTCTATTACTATAAACACATTACAATTTTGTACTATACTTTATTAATAATTCAATCCAACCTACAAAACGTAATGGACGATACTGACTTCTCATATCAGGGCTATGTCAGTATCAAACAATCACATTCAATAACTTGTTCTTACCCATTAAACCTTGTAACTAGTGATGTTTTAAAAAAAGGTCAGGTTACCATTATTGGTGATTTTAATTAAAGAGTTTTAGCCCCATTTCTTGTGAGGTCATTATTACCACGTGTCTTGGTAAAGCCTTCGTCAATAGATCGGCAAGATTATTACTTGACCTCATGTAGACAATTGTTATGATACCATCTTTAATCAATTGTCTCACATATTCATGTCTTAGACTAATATGTCTAGACTTACCATTATAGGTGCTATTATAGGCTATTGCCAAAGTAGCATGACTATCATAGTGGATAGAAATATGAGGCATAAGATTAGGCCATAATTTGATATCCAACAACAAATTCCTAATCCATTCGGCCTCTTTCCCAATTGCCGCTAAAGCAATAAATTCAGATTCCATTGTTGAGTGAGTTATACATATCCGTTTCTTACTTGCCCAAGATATAGCACCTCCAGCTAGTGTGAAAATCCATCCAAAAGTGGAACACTCATCTCCCACACTTGTAATTAAACTAGCATCGATATATCCTTCTAATATAGCCGGATAATTATTGTAAAACAATCCTAAATTTTTAGTCCTCTTAAGATAATAAAAAATTCTAGTAATATTTCTCAAATGTTATGTACTTGGATTACTAGTATACCTACTCAACTTGCATACAAAATAAACAATATTAGGTCTAGTACAATGCATCGCATACATTAAAAACCCTATAGCACTCGCATATTCTAGTTATGCCACCGTTCTACCAGTATTATAATTTAATTTAATACTGGAATCAAATGGAGTACTTATTTCCTTGAAACCAAGATGTTGAAATTTATTTAATAATTTTTCAACATAACTACATTGGCTTAGAGAATAACCCCCATTATGTTTCTCAACTTTAATATCTAAGATAATATCTACTTCACCCAAATCCTTCATTTTAAACATGGAAGTTAGATACTTCTTAGTCTCAATAATTCTAGTCATATTCGTTCCAAAGATAAGCATATCATCAACATACAAGCACACTAAGACACTATAGTCTTTAGTGAATTTAAATTATATACACTTATCAGCACTACTGTTGATGAAACCATTTGACAATATGACCGAATTAAACTTTTCATGCCACTGCTTAGGAGCTTGCTTAAGCCCATAAAGAGACTTAATCAATTTACATACTTTTCTTTCATTTCCAGGAAGAATGAAATCCTCTGGTTGTTCCATGTAAATCTCCTCATTTAAGTCTCCATTTAAGAAAGCAGTCTTAACATCCATTTGATGAACACAAAGATCATAAATGGAAGCTAGAGCAAAAAGAACTCGAATAGAAGTTATACGTGCAACAGGAGCATACGTATCAAAATAATCTAAGTGCGCCAAAATCACGCACCCGCACGCGGATATGGTGGGGTCATGCCCACACCCAATCATTCCTTTAGGTATACAAAGGAAACCCCACATTTATTAATTGGCCCACCTCCTCCCACTTTTCCTATGTGGGACAAGGAAAATGCACTTAGTTTATTTTTATAAACAAACTTCCAACAAATATTTCATCCATGGTTTTTTTGAAGAGGTTCTCTCTCAGGCTCTTGGATATCATGCTATCTAAATCCACGTTTGCTTCCTTCAGTTCTCAGATATGCTTTATATTGCAGCTGCCATCTTTGTAGTCGTAATGCTCTTAATTACTATCTAAGCATATTCGAGAGGCAAGCCAACTTGCTTTTGCACCTCATTTAGCTGCTCGATCCAAGTCATTGTCAGCTGATCATAAGCTAATATCACCTCTACTTGTTGCTTGAATGCCTGCTCGGCGAGACCCTGGTTTAGCAATCTCCACAATCTCCTTAGGAGTCAAGCCAAGGATATCGCCAATCTGGTTTAGCAATACAAATTCAGAGTCATCCTTTTTGGTTGTGATTTGGGCTCCAAAGGGGAGATTTGTTACTTCTCCAGTCAGGCAAAACAATAGATATGTCTTATAGAGGTTGGTCATGTCCCTCTCTGGAAGATCATCCTTCAAATTTATCTCTGTTTGGCCTTGCTTTCCTAACTTGGCTGTAAGTTCTTTACTGGGTCATATCTTTCTAAGTGTCTGGAGAGACTCCCGCTCCTCCTCTTTGATTTCTACTTCTACCTCCTTAGCAGCTTCTTCAGATGCAGTATCAGGTGATTCCCCTTTTATGTTTGCCACTAGCTCAGTAACAACCAAGGTATTAAAGGCGATCATCTTCTTAAGCTTCCTAGCAGATTCAGTACGATTATGAGCTGCTCGTGCTTGTTTAATGTAATTGATGAAAATCTTTCTGACCTGCATGGAGATAAGGCGATCGAAGGTTATGATGAGCTGGAATAAAAAGTATAACCATGAATCTTTCGATTGTTGTTGACACCTAAATTTTTGCATAAAAAATGGGTTAATTTTTACCCCAAAAAATGAAATTAAGATTGCATAACATATATTTTAGGAGCATTTATTTTATTGGACTAACGATGAACGTTGATATGACGCGAGATTTTTCACATATTTAGGTAATATACACCGAATGACATATTTTGAGCAGAAATGAAATTTTTCAGATGGAATATTTGAAAAATACAAAAAAAAAAGAAAAAGGAATTTTGCGCGGGGTGCATATATTTCAATGAGATTATGCACAAGCGAAATTGGAAACAAAATATACCACGAAGATCAAATTCCTCCCCTATAAAAGGGTTGTGCGTGTACGGAAATGGGGGGGCTCTTCTTTCGTTTTTTTTTTAGTTGGAAATTGAAAAAAAAAATTGCTTCTTGGAAAAGAGAAAAAAAAAAGTCAAAGTTAGCTGGAAAAGAGGGAGAGAGCATGAAAGTAGAGAGAGTGTGCGACAGGTGAGAGAGAGAAGTGACGTGAGAGCAAAAAAGACAAAAAAGACAAAAAAAGAAAAAGAAAAAGGAAACCCTAGCACTGTTCATCTTCTTTGCAAGGCAGCACCTGCCTATGCCATCCCCGCGTTCGCACCAGCTATCGTCAGAACCGCCTCCGTCAGCCTCGGCCGACCTCCGCCTATGATCCCCTCGTCGTCGCCAGCCACCTCTGAGGCCTCTGCCTACGATGACATGACCCTCGAGCCGCTGACCACCGCTGCTCCATTGACGACCCATGAGCCCCCTCTGCTCCATCGCCGCTCCGCCGGTCTCGCTCGCCGAGCCGCCCCACGTTTGTGACCGCTTGGCGCCGACCCGCTTCTACTCAGCCTCGCCTTTAATTTTGCAGATCCCACGTTCGCCGAGCCCCTCCCCGTGCCGTTGAGACTCCTGCAAGCCCGAAGCTCCACCACTCGCTGAGCCCCCCTGCTGTTGGGTCCTCCTCTTCTCCGACTCGACACCAGCCCGACGAAGCCCATTGCGCCTCAGTCGATCTGCACCCCCGATTTGCCACACTGGAGTTGCTGCCCGACGCCGCTGCTCACCCTCGCCGCTGTGATCCTGCGACACCGCTGCTTTGCCTTCGCTGTGCCTTGAAGCCCGCAGCTTCTCCCGAGTGATGCTACTGCAACACCTGGCGCTCGACGTCCCCTTGCTCACTATTGGTCCTACTTGCTGGAGCTCCGACGACCGGCGACCGATGGCGACCGGACGAAGCTGCCAAGCCCTATTTGGAGGAAAAAAGAAAAGCAAAAATCAAAAATCAATTTAGGTAGTTTTTTTAAATTTATTTATTTACCTTTATTTATATATTTATTTATATATTTTATTTATATATTTATTTATTATTTTACTTTATTTGTTTTTTAGTATAATTATTCTTTAATGTAAGATTGAGAATTCTCGACATGAAATTGCCTCTTAAATTTGGGATCGACAGTTTTTTGCGCCCGAAATCCGACTCGAAATTGTCCGAAAAATCGCCAACCCGATCTCACGCTCGAGATTTGATTCGTGGTTTATTTAAAATTGGCCAACTTGATCTCATGCGCGAGATATGGTTCGTCAATTTTTTTGGATATCAATCTTATCCTACTCTGATTTGCCGTCGTGTGGTTTAAGTGGATTTTGCTTCCGTAAAAAAAACTCCAAAAAATGTGAGTTAGATTAGGTTTATTTTTTGTTTTAGGGTTTTTGCATATTTAGGGTAGGAAATTTATCGTTTCGAATTTTAAAAAAAATAAAAAATACCAAAAACATAATTTAACATGTTAGAATTTCACTTCAGTAATTTAAATTTCATGTTTAGTTATTTGCCAATTTTAATTTCGAATTTTTATAAAAGAAAAAAAGAAAAGAATAGAATTAGGGCATTCATTGCATGCCATTGCATATTAGGATAGATTGCATGCTTATTAAGAATAATAAAAAATCATGTGCACGTCATATAGAATTAGATTCATGAAATGCATGTCATTTAGCTATTGTTGCTAGGTCCATTTAGGGTCCGTTCGTTTCACGGAAAATATCATGTTTTCGGAAAAACATTTTCATGGAAGTCATTTTCCAGGAAAATGACTCTATTTTCCGGTGTTCGGCTAAAACCTAAAATTTGAGTGGAAAACATTTTCCACTGTTCGTTAGCTCATTTAATTGTTTAGAAAAAATTATCAAAAATTGAATTTTAATATTTTTAATTGACCAAAAAATTAATTTTATTTTTTTATATTTTAAAAACAATGATTTTTTAATTATTTATATTTTTAAAAAATCAAAATTTTTATTATTTATTATTTTTTCTTTCTTTTTCTTTTCCTTCCTCCTTCTTCCTCCCCCAGCGCTCCTTCTTCCTCCTCCTTCCGCCGCTGGCGCCTCCTTCCTGCCTGATGATGGCCGACTGCCCGGCGCCTGACCAAGACCCGGTGGCCAGATCCGGCGAGCGGCTCGGCCGATCTGATCTCGCCGGATCTGGCCAGTGCTCGGCGGCGAGCTCGCGGCTTTTGTAGTCGCCCGACTGGCCTGAACTCGGAGGCCCGCCGCCCGGAAGGAGCGCCGAGGGCGAGGCCGGCGTGGTCGCCGGCCGCTAGCTTGCGGCTGGTCGCCGACGTCGCCGTGGCCGGTCGCCAGCACCGCCAAAGAAGAAGATGAAAAGGAAAAAAAGAAAAGAAAAGAAAAGAAAAGAAATTAAAAACTTGATTTAAAACAAATAAAAAATAAAAAGAAAGCATAAAAATAAAACGAAAATGTATTGATAAAAAGAAATAACAGGGAAGAAGCCATGGAAAACGTTTTCCACTTTTCAAAAGTGGAAAACGTTTTCCCCACTTTAAAGGTTGTTTTTTCCAATGATGGAAAACATTTTCCTTGACTAGTTCATTTTCCGTGAAACGAACACCGGAAAATTCGGAAAACATTTTCCCGGAAGTCATTTTCCGCGAAACGAACGGACCCTTAGTTAAAAATTGTCCGTCATTAGGATTAGGTCATTTAATAAATGTCGCGTGGCATATAGTTTGCATGTTAGGTTGCATGTTGCGTGTCATTTTGTTAGTTTAATTTTGTACGTCACTGCGTTGCGTTGCATGTGATTTCTATGCTTCATTTAAATAAAAGAAAATCTTTAAAAAATTGAGTGATTGCGTGTTAATTAGAAATCATATCTAGGATTGTTGATGTGAATTCTGATTTAACACTGTAGATACTTTCGTTGCTATGAGGTAAGTCTTGCAATTTATTCACTGCTTTATCTGGGTGTTAAATTGGTGGTTTGCACACTCACATGATCGCCTCACATGTTAGGGAGGTAAATTAAAATCAATTCAAGTTGCTTGCGAAAACATTTCTTTTTCCAAATAAAAGAGAAAGGTACTGAAAGGGCGTTAGATAAATCTAGTGTAACCAAGTCCCCGAACTCATAATCTTTGGTTCATAGGAGTAAAGTAAATCTCCCATTATTTTACTTGGGTTTTTAATCGACCCGCCAAAAATAGATTAGTAGCGACTCCTAATTTAAAATCAATTGCATGTTAAGAACTTGAACCCAAGTTGCGAATTGGTATGGGCTTGGGAGAGCCCAAGCTAAGCTTAGGTTTAGTAATCCATTAACCTAATTTTAGGTGGTGCACCCGAAATTTTGGTCACGACAACTTGGCGACTCCGCTGGGGACTTGAGTTAAAACTCTTAGTGGACTTAGGCCAATTTTCTTTTTGGAAAATATATTTTTGTTTGGCAGCGAGGATCTCAAGTACGTCTTTAACATTTAAGGTATTAAATGTTCTTGCAGATTAGGAGGTATAAGGGGAGTAGTGTTTGCTAACCTCTATTTTGTAGGGAGGTGAAGGAATGTATGGTTTATTTTCATGTTGAAGTGTTGCTTGATATAAATTATTGTGCATGCCTTGCATTTACACTACACTATTGCACACATAACCTACTGCCGGACCTAGGCCGTATAGGATTAGCTAGGATGGTATCGAGATGGATACCACTCTGACCGCATACTCGCGGTACGAGTCGCCTATCTCGATCTCGAAATTTCTTTTTTTTTTTTCCGTCAAGAGTACCCACCTTGGTCCACATGCCTGCAACCTGGGTCAGCTCTTTAACCAAGCCGAAGTCATGAGGACCTGATTTAGTCCGCACGCTCGCAGCTAGTCCGATCATCCTTGTGGCTTCACTTTGCTAAGCTTGTCTAGAGTAGAAATTGAGCTTCACACCTCATGTGCATGTCTATGTGACTGCCGTCGATTTTTCTTGATGAAGTAAGTCTTCTATCCCTATACCATGCAATTTATTTTGTCGTGCTTTTGGTCCGTCCATGACAGTCTAGGTTAGTCATTTGATATAATTCCTTTGTCAATTAGAAATGAAATGAGGAAATTGCCATGTAATAAATCATTTGGAAAATAACAAAAAAACTTTGGAGAATTTGTTTTCAATTCATGTCTAGGAAATTTTGTTCTGCTAGGGTGTCTATTTTTCTAGCACTTTTTTAGGAAATTCCCTTCTTGCACGAATTTTTCATGAATAAAATGAAAAAAATGAAATGAAAAAATCGATTAGATCATTGTCATGGATTGGCTCTCTATTTACACCTTGTGCTTACATATTTTCATTCATTTGAATTAGGTGATAACAAATCCTTCACGTTCGCCCATTATTACACAATTAAGAGCTAGAATGGCTGAACAAGCTGAAACATGTAATCGTATCTTCACTACGGAAGACCAACTCCAACAGTTAGTCACCTCTATGCAGCTTCTGACAACTCAGATCCAGTCCTTCCAAGCGAATCCGACTCCTGCACCTACTCTCCCCGAGATAGTAGTTTCGAAGCAGACAAACAAGGCCCAAGTGGGTGATGACGACATGCTTGAGCTGGAAGATGACTCACCATTGATCACCGCCGAAAAGGCTAAGCATGATAATGTCCTTAAGATAGAGCAAGATGAATGCTTTGCAAAGCTGGAAGAGAAAGTGAAGCAATTGCAAGATTCATAGAGTTCACTCCCGTTCAACTTGTCAGTGTATGAGAAGGTTAAGGTGCCAAAAAAGTTTAAAATGCTTGAGTTTGAGAAATACGATGGCACTTCTTGCCCAAAAGCTCATTTGCAAATATACCACGTATGCATGGCCCAATATGTGGCATCCTAGAATTTCATGATAATCCCTAGATGTGCTATGAGCCATGTGGAGATGATGGAAGCACCACCAAATTATATTGTAGCCATTTGACCCATGACTTGCAATAGATTAAGGCCAAACTTTTCATTGGATAATTACTTGATGGGAAAATTCTATTCTTGGCCATGTGTTTTATAGGTTGGATTTTATTGATTTATCTGGCAAGTTTTATGGTTTTATAAATTTCAATTAGGTATTTATATGAGTGGGGGTTTAGAGTAGATTATTAAGAGAAGGAGTGGGCTGAAATTATAAGGCCAAGACCAGCCCACAAGAGCCCCACCGTTCGGCCATTAGGGCCTGGCCCCCGAAGCCCAAAGGGAGAGGGGCCTGCTGTCGACCGGATGGAGGGAGAGGCCTGGCCTAAAGGAAGGCCCATAAACTTGCATGGCTAAATCCCCAAGTGGCAAGAGAAGCTTGCCAAGTGTTGTCCCTTTGTAGCCAAGTGTAAGAGCCATGCAAAATCCAATGATTGCAAATCATTGAGGGGGAAAGAAAAGAGGAGAGGTGGATTGGGAGAGAGGGTTATCGTCCAAGAGGGAGGGAGAGAGAGAGAGAGAGCGGTCATGCGAGAGAAAGAGAGAAAGAGAGGAAGAGAGGAAGAGAAAAAGAAAGGAGGAGGTCCGTTCGCTGCCGTGCGTGCATCGAGTCCCGCCGTCGAGCCGCCTTGCCCCGCCGTGTGCTTGCTGTGTTTGCTTGGACTAGAGGCAAGTAGAGTCCACAACCTACCCTTTTCTTGCTGTGACATGTGTTGTGAGGAGTGATAAATCTTGGTTGTGACAGGAGTGATGAAATTCGAAGCTTTGGGGAGTAATGTGTTGGCCTAGTGTTCTGTTTTTTTTCAAAAAGACAGACCGACCTTCTATTGATTTCGTGAGTTTCACGTGACTTTTTTGTTGGAATCTCACCTTGACCTCCCGATGAAAGTTTGTAGAGGATATCTTGAGGAGTAACATACTAAAATTTGAGATAAAACGGACAAGTATTGCTTGGTGAAACGATTTTCCTTTGGAGAAATTAGATCTGGAATTTGTTGTGCTGACCTTTAGTGATTTCGTGGACTGTAAAGTAGCTTTTTTGTTGGAATCTCACTTCGATTCCTTAATGAAAGTTGTAGAAGAATTCTTGAGGTATAACATATCAAAACTTGAGAGGAAATGAACAAGTATAGGTTGGTGAAACTGTTGTCCTTTGAAGAAACTAGATCTGGGAAAACGTTACCTTGACCTAGTATGATTCTATGATTGTTATAAAATCATCCAGTTGAAATTTGACCTTGCGTCCTTAATAAAAGTTGTATATGACATTCTGATGAATAACATACTGAAATTGAGAAGAAACGGACATGTGTAGGTTGGTGAAACGAATTTTCTTTGAAAGAAGTTAATCTGGAAAAACGGCACCGAGAACAGGAGGAATTAAAGCATATATATCTATTAATATAGAACGAATTGGATTTCTATTTCTTCATGAGATATTTACCTCTAGGTGTTTTATATAACATATCAAAATTTCAGAATTTTTGGAGTTCATATGAGTATTTAATCAAAATTATTTCGGAAACTGTGCAAACTGTAATGCTGGAATTTTAATAGCTGTGATGCATGGACCGTACCGAATTGTGTGAAGTTCTTTTGGTATGGTGTTCTTCATGAGATATTTATATATAGGTGTTTTATATAACATATAAAAATTTCAGAATTTTTGGAGTTCATTTGGGTATTTAATTATTTCTGAAACTGTGCAAACTGTAATGCTGGAATTTTAATAGCTGTGATGCATAGACAGTACCGAATTGTGTGAAGTTCTTTTGGTATGGTGTTCTTCATGAGATATTTTCCTTTAGGTATTTTTTATAATGTGTCAAATTTTCAGAATTTATTAATACTGTTTACTAATTTTTCTAGAGTTTTAACTAAAGGAGTGCATTCTGTTTTATCCAAAAATTGATGCATTTTCAAAAATAAATGAATTTCTCTATGTGATGTATTGTTTTGAGTCTTTGCTTTTACTGCACATGCGGTGAAATTTGGCATGTCATATAACATCAAAAGTTGGTTTAAACCTTTGACATTATTGCATCAAATGCCATGTTGAAAGTGAAGCACACATGTGATTATAAATTGTGAAAGTGATAATACCGTCGGACCCTTGAGTCGACGATGTCCTCGGGAGTTTCGAGATACCTGGAGGTGTATGCCGGATGTCCTCAGGAGTTTCGAGATGCCCGGAGGTGTGTGCCGGAGGTTCCTCGCGATGCCAGGTTGGGTGCGAGCAATAGATAGAGGGATGCAAACATTGATCCCTGGGAAGAAAGATGAAATGAGATCCTATTGAGAATGAAAATTGAATCATGTGCATGGGTATGTGTATATGGCATGGTGATATATGCATGATTGCATGTTGATATATGCATGACTACATGGAAATGTATGCTTGATAGCATGGATGATATGCACTTTACTCGTGACATCTTGTTTGTTCTGCTTGTTGCATTGTGTAGTTTGATGGATCTTTACTGCTAAGTGGTTGTACTCACCCCTTTGGGGATTAACATTTCAGATTAAAAGATGCCTTTGCCATCGATCACGTGCGGTACCTTCTATGGCTTACCGTCGGACGTTGAGGTTGAGTGCGCGAAGCACATCCGTGTCAGTGTTCCTAGTCTGGTGTTTGTTCGAGTCTGCGTGCTGGTTATGTATGACGTGGGCCTGGTTGGGGGCCCTGTTGTCTAAGAGTTTATGTCTTTCCACGTTAGACGCGATGGGATGATGCTTGGGATATTGCCGCCGCTGCCGCTCGATGCACCGGGTTGGGTGTGATGGCACGTATGACTGGTGGGAGTTGACACTTTTTGGGATAGCCGACACTTATTGATGGACGGGTATACATGTTTGATGTAGGGTCGAGATCTCTTTTGAGTCATAGTCAAGTATAGTTAAAAATCTTGGCCTTTTGCTGTACCGACCTGAGATGTCCATCGTAAAAATGTAAATAAAAGTGACTCGGCTTTATCTTTTCTTTTGGTGCGTAGTTGGTGTGCATTGCATTATTGTTATTGGAATAAGGGATGGTGAGACTCGTTTGTGCTTCCGTTAATGAGCTGCGCTAGAATATTTTTAAAAAAAAAGAAAAAAAAAAGAAAAAAAAGGGTATTAGATTGGTAAGTAGTAGGATAAGTGATAGGTGCCTGTGGCGATCTTAAAGGTTTGGGGGCCGTGCCGAGGGGGTGCCACACAATATGTCAAGAATGAGCCTCTCATGATCCAATTATTTCATGCGAGTTTGACCGGGCCCGCACTGAGCTGGTACGTGATGAAGAATGTCAATCTTCTTGACACTTGGAATGAAGTGGCTGACGCGTTTCTCAAGCAGTATAAGTTCAATATGGACATTGCACCTTCCTAATAAGATTTTGAGAGAATGGAGAAGAAGAGGAGTGAATCATTTAAGGAGTATGTCATGAGATGGCGAAATCTGGTAGCTCAAATCACTTCTGAGCCTATTGACAATGAGTTGATGAAGTTGTTCGTCAAGACTCTCTCGTTTGAGTTTTGTAACCGGATGGCTAGCACATACATTGAAAACTTCAACCAACTTGTTCCCGTGGGAGAACAAATTGAGATGGGGATAAGAGAATGGTGGTTTACTGAACCATCTAACAAGAGGTTTTCTACTAATAAGGAGAATGACCTTGAAGCTGAGATTAATGTGGCCTATTCTCAACTGAATCATGATACATCCAATCGCGCTCTGGTAATTAAGATTTCTACTAAGCAACAAGATGGAGGACATCATTTCTTGAGTCGACGACGTAATGTTAGAAGACAGTTTACACCTCTTCCAGGACCCCTATCCAAAGTTTTGCTTGTCCTCCAAAAGAAGGGATTACTCTTTACTGAACCGGGCAACCAATTCCCGAACATTATCCTGCATATAATCCCTCAGAAAATTGTGATTATCACATGGGAGAGGTTGATCACTCCACTGATGATTGCTATGTTTTGAAGCATAAGGTCCAAGACCACTTGGATACAAAGGCATTCACTTTCAGCAGTATTCAGAAAAACCCTTTGCCCAACCATGACGGAGGTGCAAATGTTGTCACTAAGTGAAGAAGTTCTTATCTTCACACTCCTCTACGAAGAAGTCTTTTTTTTTTTTATGCTTTCTAGGATTTCAAGTTTTTTTTTAGGATTTTCAGCTTTTTGAGATTTCAATTATTGCTTTTGTTTCTAGGGTTTGATTGTTTGCATTTTCCATTCCAATAATGTAATTCATTCGATTCTATTAAATGAAATTACAATTTTTTTTTTCAATTTTGAGGACATGATGGGGTACACCAAACCAGCCTAGTGACGATATCCAACAATGAAAAAAATATCATCTATGGAGAAATTATGAGGACTGGGCTTTTTCATGCTTCCTCATCCAAAAAAAATTCCAAAAAAAAAAAAAAAATCATTTTTCAAGCCATTTCCAAAAGCATGTATTAGGTTAGCCCTATTTAATTTTCTGACTCATTTACTTTATGTTTCAGAGCATTACTTTCTTAACCTGATGAGAAAGAATTTGAAAAAGGCACATCAGGGGCAAAAGCGAGAATGAAGCGTCTATGAAACTGAACATCGTATTTTCAGTCTCGATTGATCAATTAGTGTGTGTGTTCCCTTTCGATAGTGGCAATCCAAGAACACCCACTACTGAGATGGTGCCTTCGTGGGACAATTCTTTGAATGAATGGCCAAAATCGTGCTTATGAAAACATTTTTGAGTGTGGTAAATTGTCTGTTTTGATGTTACAAAAGCTTCTCATGCTTAAATTGTCGGACTCTTTTCAAAAGAGAATTTCGATAGTGATTTTACCTATTTAACTCATCAATTTCACGTGGAGATTTGTCAAGATAGACAATTTAATGGATTGACATCAAGAATGCTGAATGAGACGTGCCGGGATGATAAAAGACAAGCCTCATCCTATACACAGTCCCCATACTTATACATTTATGAGATGAGTGTAGAAAGTTCAATATCTACAAGATAAAGAGTTTTCTCGTGAAATGTACGATGACCGAAATGATGAGGGGCAATTCATTTCTCTATCCCAAACACTACATACGATCCATTGCTTAACCCCTTTAAGCCTCATACACTTATGGAGATTCTTTTCAAATTACCCCTGTCAAGAACCACCCTATATTGGGGCAAATTGGAGGTAAGATGGCACAATAAGGTGAAGAAAATGAAAAAAAAAAAATTTCTTGCTTTCACTTGCATCAATCTTCAAGTCGTGTTATTACATTGAATTTATGTGGTAATTTAAGTGTCTTAGGATGACGAAGAGCATTTCTTTCTCTATCCTATATACTTATATCCTTTGCATAGCCCACTTGAGCCTGCAATTTCATTTCTTCAAACCCAATTGATGATCATCCCCCACATTGGGGCAAAGTAAAAGGCAATTGTTCAAACAATATGGTCTGGAGTGCTGACAGAAGATGAAGACCTCCCAAAAGGACCAAACGTTAAAAGCACCATATGGTCATTCAAAATAGAACCAATGGGCATGAAAAAGCAGTGTGCTTGGTAAAAGTAAGGCCAATGCCTATGAAAAAAGAAGTGAAGAAAAAATGAATGAGAACTAGGGGCATAAAAATCGGTGTGCCTGGTAAAAGCAAGGCCGATGCCCATAGATAAAAGAGAGTCAAGATAGATGATTATCAATTGCAAAAATTAAATCCCAATGGAGCAGCATTTAAAGAACACAAATACTGAGCTTTCACAGTTGGTGGAGCACATTGTCAAAACAATCCCTACTGAAGGAGAAAACTTGTGGTAATGCCAAGATGATCATCAATTCTCACCCTTTATGCATATTTTGAGCTTAATGATCATTTCATTTCTTAACCCATGAACCCGGCCTATGTTACGTCCCTTACAAAGTCTCTTTAGATTAGGGCACTTGAATTAACGTAGGGGTTCACATGTTTTAAGCATCACTCGAAAAAGTGTGAGCAGAATTATTTCTTTCTCATTTTACAGGGTTCTTGACTTATAAACCCAGAGATGATTATAGAATTGTTCCTTCAATTGCCTTGACTCAAAGAGTCTGTTTGTTAAACCATTGACCAAGCCCACATTACGGTCCCTATTAAAGACTTCTCATATTGGTAAGGTCGTACCGCTTGCGAGAATACTCAGACCCTTGTCGATATGATGATGGTGAGATTGAGTGATTCTCATGAAATAACTATTTTGAATGAGAGTGAGTGAAAGTCATTTCTAATTGAAAGTCTCTCATTTAGTATTCTTAAGAAATCCATGTCATTGTCTTGAACGACAATTCTCTCCTGTGGAAATTTGGGGCGATGCAAATATGGTAAAGTCATCTTGATTGAATGGATGAAAACCCCACTGAATTCTAGAGCGGCTCAAATTGTCAACGTCTTTAATGAATGAATATAAGTTTTTGGTTTAATCATATCTGACACGTAATATTTTCTTGAAGACTGAGTAATACTTGACGTTTAAGTTGCTCCTTGAAGCCTTGAGATTCGGCGTGCTTTCGTAGCCTGAAGCCATTTTCACTGACTCGGCGTGCTTCCGTAGCCTGGTGTCCTTCATATTGACTCGGTGTGCTTTCGTAGCCCATAGTCTTTTTTATCAACCTAGCATGCTTTCAAAGCCCAGAGTCATTTTCATTGACTCGGCGTGCTTCCGTAGCTTGATGTCCCTTTTAATAGACCCGGCGTGCTTCCGTAGCCCGGAGTTCTTAACCCGGCATGCTTTCATAGCCCAGAGTCATTTTCATTGACTCAGCGTGCTTCTGTAGCACGATGTCCCTTTTAATAGACCCGTCATGCTTCTGTAGCCTGAAGTTCTTGACTTGGCGTGCTTTCGTAGCCCAGTGTCATTTTTCATTGACTCGACGTGCTTCCGTGGCTTGATGTCCCTTTTTAATAGACCCGGCATACTTTTGTAGCCCAAAGTTCTTGACCTAGCATGCTTTTGTAGCCTAGAGTTCCTAACATGACGTGCGTTTGTAGCCCAGGGTCCCTCTTTATCGACCCGGCGTGCTTCTGTAGCCCGGTGTCCATTTATATTGACCTGGCATACTTTCGTAGCCCAGAGTCCCTTTTATCGAATCGGCGTGCTTCTGTACCTCGAATTTCTTTTATCGACTTGGCGTACTTTCATAGCTCAGAGTCCTTTTCATCGAAATGGCGTGAATCCCCCATCAAATCGACGTGCTTCCGTAACCCGAAGTTCATCTTAATCAACACTCGATCAAGCTATCCCCCAAAGATTTTTCTCCAGATTCAGTCTGATTAAGGCGATGGAAGAAAGGTTCGGGTCCTGGTCAGATGATCTATATTGTAATGCTAGGCATGACCAAAATTTAGGTCTAAATTGATCTTTGAAGGCAACCTCTATGAGCTCACCTTTAAAGATGGGCAATTGTTGACACCTAAATTTTTGCATAAAAACATGGGTTAATTTTTATTCCAAAAAATAAAATTAAGATTGCATAGCATATAGTTTAGGAGCATTTATTTTATCGGACTGACGGTGAGCGTTGATATGATGCGAGATTTTTCACATATTTAGGTAATATACACCAAAGGACATATTTTGAGCAGAAAAGAAATTTTCAAATGGAATATTTGAAAAATACAAAAAAAAAAAGAAAAATGAATTTTGCACGGGGTGCATATATTTCAATGAGATTATGCACAAGCGAAATTGGAAACAAAATATACCGTGAAGATCAAATTCCTCCCTTGTAAAAGGGTTTGTGCATGTATGGAAATGGGGGGCTTTTCTTTCGTTTTTTTTTTTAGTTGGAAATTGAAAACAATTTGTTTGGTGGAAAAGAGAAAAAAAAAGTCAAAGTCAGCTGGAAAAGACGGAGAGAGCATGAAAGCAGAGAGAGTGTGCGACAGGTGAGAGAGAAGTGACATGAGAGCAAAAAAGAGAGAAAAAAAAGTGGAAACCCTAGCACTGTTCATCTTCTCCGCGAGGCAGCCCCTGCCCACGCCGGCCCCATGTCCGCACCAGCTACTGCCGGAACTGCCTCCGTCAGCCTCGGCTGGCCTCCACCCTCGATCCCCTCACTGTCGCTAGCCACCTCTAAGGCCTTTGCCTGCAATGACCCGACCCTCAAGCCGTCAACCACCGTTGCTCCGCCGGCGACCCACGAGCCCCCTTTGCTCCACCACCGCTTCGCCGGTCTCGCCCGCGACGCTTACCGAGCCACCCCGCGTCCGCGTCCGCGACCGCTCGACGCCGACCCGCTTCTGGTCAGCCTCACCTTCAATTTTGCAGATCCCACGTTCGCCGAGCCCCTCACCGCACTGCTGAGACTCCTACAAACCCGAAGCTTCGCCACTCCCCGAGCCCCCTGCTGCTGGGTCCTCCTCTGCTCCGACTTGATGCCAGCCCGACGAAGCCCACCACACCTCAGCCGATCTCCACCCCCGATCTGCCGCACCGGAGCTACTGCCCGATGCTGCTGCTCACCCCCGCTGCTGTGATCCCGCAAGGCCGCTACTCTGCCTTTGCTGTGCCCCGAAGCCCACAACTTCTCCTGAGTGACGTTACTGCAACACCCGGCGTCCAACTGTCCTAAGACAAATTACAAACTGCAAGAAAGATCCTCAAAACTTAAAACTACATACGTGCACATGTAGGATGCAACTTATGTAATCCCTTAATCACCATAACCAGAACAAGAACATGCATAATTGAGTAGGAGAATTAACGCACATGTTTTGGAATCCATCGATCTTGAAGCGGAAGCGGAAACACAATGTTCCACGCGCAAGTCCTTCTCCTCTATTGCCCTCCGTATCACTGGCTCAATGAGGCGGCCCTCCTCACGTTTAGCGTTAGGTAAACGCCCCTTAGGTGAGGATATATGTGAGAATTAGGGTTAGAGGAGAGACTTAGCGCTATTTATAGAGTTTCCGGCTAGGCCCCCTCATTACGGGCCAGGCTCAACTCGGCCCACACTAGCCAGCCCATATTAGACTAATTAAGAAACCTTCTATCTCACCTTAGACCAATCCCCGTAAAACGGTAAACGTTAAACGATAAATTACAATATCAATTAATGTAGTCCATATTAAGAAAACTTTTACATTCTCCCACTTGGACTATATTAATTGAAATCGTACTGTATGTGCGCACATTGGTCTAGAGATAATTCTTAATAGTCAATCCTATCACATAAAGTTTTAAACACCGAATCATGGCGGTAACTGCATGTATACACACAGAGCCTTCCATGGTCACGAATGTTCTTAACTCTATTGATATGGATCCAATATGGTAGTGTGTCAAATGGATAACATCTCTCATAGAGAGATCTCATTTGTCAGTCACCATTCTCTTACCTTAAGCATCACAAAAACTTGTGCCACTAGAGAATGTCCATTCTCTTACCTTAAGCGTCACCAAAAACTTGTGCCACTAGAGAATGCATTTATGGTTCCACGAACCCACATATGTCTTGTCCTTACGGTTAACCATTCTTTAAGTATAACAAGACATATGGACAAGGCTAATAACCGTATGCCCCTAGCCTTCACTCAAGGTTTAAGCAATACCTTGAGACTTTAACAATATATATATATATATATATTCAACATAATAACAAACCATTCAAAAACATTTTATTGAATGCAAAAGTTGACATATATAAATATATATATATCAAAATGTTACTAAATTGTAACAAAAACAGATGTAAACATTATTCAAAGAAAAATAAAACAGCTCCCACTAAATAACAGCATCCCAAGATGCTCCTAAGCCCATGCTAATGACATGTCGCTCAAATATACATGGACGTAGGCCTTTAGTTAGTGGATCTGCAACCATATCATCTGTTGGAATATAATCTACTGCAACGTCACCATTCTGTACCGATTAATTTATAGTCAAAACTTAACCTCCATGTGTTTAGACCCCTTGAGACTTCTGTTGTTATTAATAAACAACACTGCAGAGTTATTGTCACAATGCAGCTGTATGGGCCTATCCACAAAATCATAAACTGATAACTCCCTAATGAGGTTCCGGAGCCAAATAGCTTGAGTAGCAGCTGTAAAGCATGCTACAAACTCCGCTTGCATGGTAGAAGAAGATATGGACTTCTGTTTCTCGCTCTTCCATGATACTGCACCTCCAGCCAACATAAATATGTATCCAGTCGTTAACTTCTTTTCATATTGAAAGCCAGCAAAATCAGCATGTAATCTCTTGTTCTCTTTAAGTACCTTAAAACCTTCTTGGCAGCAACCCAATGATCATGTCCTGGATTTGACTGATATCTGCTTAGAAGCCCTGTTGCAAAAGCAATATCTGGCCTAGTGCAAACTTGAGCATACATAATACTACCAAGTGTACTAGCATAAGGTACATCGTTCATTTGAGCTTTCTCAAAATCTGAATTAGGGCATTGTAAAAGACTCAATTTATCACCCTTAATTACAGGAGCAATTCCTGGTTTGCAATGCTGCATATTGAATCTTTCTAAAACGCGATCAATATATGCCCTCTGAGACAAACTCAATGAACGGCGAGAGCGATCCCTATGGATCTCAATGCCAAGAACAAAAGACGCCTCACCAAGGTCTTTCATGTCAAAATTTTTCGATAACATCCGCTTTGTCTTTTGCAATAAACCAATGTCACTACTTGCAAGCAAGATATCATCCACATAAAGTATGAGAAAAATATATTTCTTCCCACTGACCTTGGTGTATATACACTGATCTACTTTGTTCTCAATAAATTCAAATGAAGTAACAATGCTATGAAACTTCAAATACCAATGTCTAGAAGCTTGTTTAAGGCCATAAATAGACTTTTTCAATCTACAAACAAGCTTACCTGAATCATCTGCTCCAAAACCTTCAGGCTGAACCATATAAACCTCCTCATTAAGGTCTCCATTTAGAAAAGCAGTCTTAACATCCATCTGGTGTAACTCCATATCAAAATGAGCTACCAATGCCAATATCACTCTAAAGAAATCTTTAGAAGAAACAGGAGAAAATGTTGCTTCATAATCTATTCATTCTCTTTGAGTGAAACCCTTAGCTACTAGTCTGGCTTTAAATTTTTCAATCTTCCATTTGGAATCTCTTTTAGTCTTGTATACCCATTTGCAGCCAATAGGTTTACAATCTTCAGGCAATTCAACAAGCTCCCAAACACCATTGTGTTTCATAGATTACATCTCATCATTCATCGCATCTAACCACAAAACTGATTGAGGAGATGAGATGGCATCCGTATAAGTCACCGGATCAACAACACAACCAATATCATAATCATGCTCTCCTAGGTAGACTAGATAATCTGGTGGTATAGCATAACGTCTTTCCCTAGTTGATCTTCTGAGTGGAGCTACTACATCCTCATTATGAATCTGAGGAGCTTGTGGAATTTCTTCATGAACTGTCTCAACAGTAGGATCCTAGGCCACAACAGGCTCATTTTTTGGCGTAGGAGGCTCCTCAATGGTCTGCACAGGATGAGACAATGATCCAGTAATCCTCACCATACTATCATCTTCAATCGTTCGTGAGCAATTACCATTTTCAGCTACATCAAATTCTAGAAATTTTGCAGTCTGAGACTCCACAATTCTTGTACCTCCATTAGGGTTATAAAATCTATACCCCTTTGAATGATCTGGGTAAGATACAAAATAACATCGAGTAGTTTTTGGATCCAACTTACTCAATGTTGGATTGTATAACTTCACCTCTGCAGGACATCCCCAAACTCTAAAGTGATTCAAGCTAGGCTTACGTCCAGTCCATAACTCAAAAGGAGTCAATGGAACCGATTTAGTAGGAACACAATTTAGAATATAAAGGGCTGTTTTCAAAGCTTCACCCCATAGAAAATTGGGTAAATTTGTCCTACTAATCATACTTCTCATCATGTCCATAAGAGTGCGATTCCGCCTTTCAGCCACACCATTTTGTTCAGGACTTCCGGGCATAGTAAACTGACCTAGTATCCCAGAATCTTCTAAGTATTTAGCAAACGGCCCTTTAAGTTGTCCAGCATCACCGTGCCTACCAACATACTCACCACCACGATTAGATCTGACAATCTTAATAACTTTTCCCAATTGTTTCTCCACTTCAGTCCGAAAAATCTTGAATTTATCAAGAGACACGGACTTTTCTTTAATCAAGTATAAGTATCCATATCGGGAAAAGTCATCAATAAATGTGATGAAATAAAAATTTCTGCATAAGGTAGCCGTGTACGGTCCACTAATATCAGTGTGAATAATCTCCAACAAATCAGAACTTCGTACGGCGGATTTCTTCTTTATCTTAGTCATCTTACCTCTACAACAGTCCACACAAGTCTCTAGATCACTTTTAAGAGTAGGCAGGATATCAGCCTTTATTAGCCTTTCTACTCTTTCTTTGGAAATGTGACCAAGACGTTTATGCCACAATGCATAAGACTGCTCCTTAGGTAGAGGTCTTTTGGAAACAACCTTTTCAGCTGAATAAGCAACGTACATGTTGTTGGGAGATAAGCTCAATCGATACAATCCATTGGATAAATTGCAACACCCAATCTTATTTGAATTATAAAACATGGAAATAGTATTACTCTTTATCTCAAAAGAGTATCCACACACGTCCAAACAAGACACTGAAACTAAATTCCGCCTAAAAGAAGGTACGTAAAAGGTGTTCATCAACATCATCCTAAAACCAGAATCTAAAATCAAAATGACATCTCCAACAAACTCGACGTCAACTCCAACGTTGTTTCCTACAGTGAGCTTTAATTCATCCTGATTTGGCGTCATTCGGTTTATAAACCCCTGTATGGTAAACGCAACATGATTAGTTGCTCCACTATCTAGCCACCAAGAATTGGTTGGGGTTTCAGATAGATTGGATTCACAAACAAACGCCAAAGAATTATTACCTTTAGGCTTATTCTTAGTTCTCTTGGACAACCAAACCCTAAACTTATTGCAGTGTTTCTTCACATGTCCTCTCTCTCTACAAAAGTAGCAAAGAACACCACAGTTCTTGGTGAATGCTTTCTTAGGACCCAGAGTGTTAGAAGGACCTGCACCTTCAGAATTTCCTTTGTTGTTGGAAGGACAAGCAGCTTCAGAATTGCCTTTGTGGTTATAATTCTTCAACTTCTTACCCTTGTCTCTAGTAGAAGTAGAAACATAAAGAGCAATGTACCCTTTATCTTTCTTCAATTTATCTTCCTCTGCCACCAACCTAGCAATCAGGTCATTAACAGACCAGGTTTCATCTTGGGAACTATAATTGGTCTTAATGATCCCAAAGTCAGGAGGAAGAGTATTTAGAGCTTGATGGACGATGCAAGCTGTAGGAAGTTCAACATTAAGAGCCTGAAGCTTTGTCTGCAAATCAACCATCCTCATGACATAATCTCTAACTCCACAAGAACTGTCATACTTCATTGTAAAAAGTGTTTGTAGATGTGTCCCTATCTCTGCATTAGGCGACACACGGTTTCTAGCCATCAAAACTTCCATCATTTGCCTAGCATTGCAGTCTGTAGGCAAACCACTTTTCAAGTGTTCTTGAATGGAACGCTTCATGGAAAGCAAGCAAATTCTATTGCTCTTTTCCCATGCAGCAAAATTTGCTTTCTGAGCCTCTGTACTCTCGGCAGTCAAATCTGCTGGCCGATCAGTAGTAAGAGCCATATGAACATCTGCCATCTCCATAGCAAACATAAAATCCTCTCTCCATTTCTTAAAATTCGAACCAGCAAACCTCAATAGTGACGGAGTTACCAATTACAGAAAAAGTGACTGAAAAATCAAGCAATGTATATATAATTAGCATCATGTGAGCAATGTGTAACTTGACACACAAGTACACATCCAGAGAGTTACATGCAAAATCACATAATCACCTTTGGGCAGAATACATGATAAGCAGTTGTAAATTCCCCACATGATAGCGGTTATAAGAATATATTCCAATCTTCGTGAATTCATCACCTTTGGGCAAACAAACCACTAGGATCAGTCACTCTTCCACCACATAATCATGTATCCCTCCATGAACTAATATATAATCACCCACTTTGGGAGTATGACTACACATTAGAGCATGAGACATCCCAATCATTATACGAGACCGAAATTTCTCAAACCCAATTAAGTGTGCCACTTTAGCGGTCACAACTCAATTGAATTATTGAAACTCTCTCATACCAGGGATATAAAATTCACATCTCACATAAACCATACATATGTGATTTTAATTTTAGTGACAGGGGTAGTAAATCACCAAAATCACATATCATGCTAATTACATTGCTTCATAAAAATAAACTTTATTGTAAAATATTGATGAACAACACTCACAAGGATCATGATATAACATACCAGTAACCCAGCACCTGTATTTCCAAAATCACAGAAAAAATACAAGCAAAATACGCGAAAAAATACACTAAAAAGCACGTATTTAGGGTTCCGTATGCATTTTTATATCCATAAAATCATCAAAAAATTAATATAAACATACCACGACGTAGGAAATCTTCATACGAGTCGAATGCCACCAGCCACGCGCTGATCAGAGACTCCACGCGCCCGCACGCGCCACCTAAGTGCGAGGCGCGTGGAGCCCACGCGCGGGTCGTCAAAGAGCCAGTCAAACTGGTCCGACCATTCGGTCCTGCCGCCCGGTCCGACCGGTTGACCGGGTCGGGTCGGTCACCATCCGGGTCAGGTCGGTCGATATCCGGGTCGGGTCGGCGCGGTTCGGGTCGGTTGTTGACGTCGGCGTGACGTCAGCGGGTCGCAACCCAACGTGACGTCAGCATTGCTGACGTCAGCGTCGACGCAGCGGATCGAATCCGAATCCGAGTCCGAGTCCGGGTCCGGGTCGCTGACGTCAGCGCCCGTGTGCGCTGCACGAGCGTCCAGCGCCCCGCGCGTGGGAGCGTGAGCGCACGTCATCGACGCCCGGCTGCGCGTGGGGGCGCGTGGGGCCTCCCCCGGCGACGCGCCGCCCACGGTCTTGATCGTCTCGTCAAGCCCAGTAATAATATGTGATTTAATTTTACTTTTACAGTCTTTAAAAAATTTGAAAATCACAAATTAGGGCAAAATTCAATGCGTTCAAGTTCTAGGGTTATGGAGGCTCTGATACCACATGTAGGATGCAACTTATGTAATCCCTTAATCACCATAACCAGAACAAGAACATGCATAATTGAGTTGGAGAATTAACGCACATGTTTTGGAATCCATCGATCTTGAAGCGGAAGCGGAAACACAATGTTCCACGTGCAAGTCCTTCTCCTCTATTGCCCTCCGTATCACTGGCTCAATGAGGCGGCCCTCCTCACGTTTAGCGTTAGGTAAACGCCCCTTAGGTGAGGATACGTGTGAGAATTAGGGTTAGAGGAGAGACTTAGCGCTATTTATAGAGTTTTCAGCTAGGCCCCCTCATTACGGGCCAGACTCAACTCGGCCCACACTAGCCAGCCCATATTAGACTAATTAAGAAACCTTCTATCTCACCTTAGACCAATCCCCGTAAAACGGTAAACGTTAAACGGTAAATTACAATATCAATTAATGTAGTCCATATTAAGAAAACTTTTACAGCACATGCTTGCACAATCAAATGTCAACTGACTCTACATGCAAGACACGCATATCCTTCTTGTTAGTAGACTTCACAGCAAAATATCACCCAGAGGGTAATAATTGGTATACATCAATATATGTAGTCAACTTCACAGCAAAATCACCAAGAGGGTGCTAATTGGTATAAATCGATATATGTAGTCAAGTTCGTGCTTCACACCTGACGATATATAGTTTATCTATCAACTGCCTCCATGCCCATATGAGCACAGGATCACCATGCGTATTTATGCAATTCAATCCATGGGGGATATCATAATCCGAGTCAAATTCATGCACGCTAAATAAGTGATGAATCTTCAGGATCCAAGGCAAATTCATTTCAAATAATCAAAACACATCGTCTAACTTCCAAACTGGCATTCCAGGCAACAGTGAAAGGGACAGCAAGACACAACAAAATGTAAGGACAAAAAGGAGATAGATAAGGATGCCATTAGAAGAAGAGATCAATCAGTTGTGTTTGACCAAAACCAGTAACTTTCTTCTTAGATTCTAGTCCCTTTTAGTGAAATGACTTTACTTAGGGTAGAGGAATGCAGAAAATGGACTTAAGGAAAGACGTTATTCCAAATTTCTAAATGAAACTCCTTTTATGTTATACTTTTTAAGAATATTGATGTTCTATCTATAGTTGCCACTACTCCAAGAGAATCAGCACGAACCTTGACAAAGAGTAAGGTTGACCCATTGTGGCATGAACACAAATATGTCATCCATGTCATATGAGTGAGTGAGAGAGAGGGGGGGGGGGGAGGTCTGCCAAAAGTGAAGGAATCGTAAAAGAAGATACTCACAGCTGTGCTGGCAATAGACATGGCAGCTTCCCTTGTCAAGCGCAAGCCATGAGCTGCTTTTCTTACAGATTTCTTCACTTCTGCATCATACCCATCTACTCCTGAGGCAATCGCATCCTTCACAACCTAGATTTAACAGTTCAGGTAAGTTAGTGTAGTCAAACCAATTTCTTTGCAGACAAATGTATCGCACAAAACATGCGTCAAATGTGAAGTTGGAACATAGTGAAGTCAGTTGTGATGTTTACCTTCTCGAATAAACTGCCACATATACTAGAGTGAGCTGCTTCAACAGTTTGCTGAGGGATACAGAGCATAACTCGTACTTGTAGTAAAGCTTTAACATCCTCTTCACTCAGTTCTCCATCAGCAACACACTGCTGAAGTTTCTGCCTATAAATTTCTACATGTGAAAAATAAAAAGGGATGTCATCGGGTATTATATGATGGCTTTATGCAATACATAAACACGAAATTCTTAAATTTCTTTCTATCTACGATTTTCAAAATTCACTGTGTTTGTCGTTGTTCACAGAGTCTTCGGTGCAAGTAATGTCTCCAAGATGCTCATGGTGGGCCACAGCTTCCTCTTTCTATGCTACTACTAATAGTCCAGTGCTACCTATCGATACCTTTATGTCAATGTTTCTATTCTTGATCACTGAACATACATGTACATATGATCGGGAATTGTCTATAGGAGGTGCTGGAGAGCCAAAGAGCTAATACCGCCAACAATTTGGTGTACGAAGCGAATCTTAGGCTGAGAGACCCAGTGCACGGATGCATGGGTGCAATCTCGGCTTTGCAGCAGCATATCCAGACTCTGCAGGCTGAACTCAACGCTGTAAGAAGTGAGATACTGAGATTCAATACAGAGAAGCAGCCACTAACAATCATATACAATCCAATGTTGGTGTTCCTCATTCTAGAACCGCTCTTAATCCTACTGCTGCTTTGGCTGTTTCTGTTGTTCCTCCTCCGACCCTTTCTTCATCTTCTTCCATTGCCACACCTCCCAACCCCTCCCCTCCTCCTCTGCCACCCTCGTCTTTAGTCGTGCCCTCATCTTCTTCCTCCTCCTCTTCCACTTCTTCTTTATTCACTACCCCGACCAGCACCACCACCTATAGCTCCATCTCTAATGAAAATCATAATGTTCATTACTTTGAGCGAATTTGATCTTAGAACCTTTTTCGTATCACTCTAGTATCCACACAGAAGCTATTGTACTAGACTATTTGACTTGCGCCTATTCTCATTAGACACAAGGTTGAGAAGAACCACTTCATCTTAGATATTGCTTTGTGGCTCCTGTACTGTGATCTGGTCTAGATTCCCAAGTAACTTCAATCTCTTTTTCTATGATTTGATCATTTCAAGTTCGGCATGATGGATCCTGTAATGATGATCATATTCTTATGCTGACTTTTGTCCCACGTCACATTAAGTTCATAGATTGTAAAGTTCATGAGCATAATAGGGATGTTTTGAGACATATATACCGATTACAATTTGCACATATTCTCACGTATGTCTCAAGACCTTTGCAAATCATGTGGGTCTCGGAAAAGTGAGTTGCAACTTGTTTGTTAAGCTAGCTCAAGGGGCATTAGAGGAACTGCTCACATTTCAAGTATGTCCTTTCGAGTGAACATCCAATGGCGGTGATTCACTACTCAGCTCGATCGCAAGTCTTTGGATCTATAGTCAAATAAAAGAGAGAAAAGCTAATGATGCTGACATTCAATAGGAAATTGTGCGATGATCATTTTGCATGTGGAATGTGCTTGCCTCCTTAAAATTGAAAATGGGGGCTACATGGGTAAAGATTGGTTTTTTTGGGGCCTAATTCTGGATTTCTTTGTTAGAAGTAACAATCAAATGTGGAAACCAGGATCGATTACAGACAAACCTCTAGCCATTGTTCGTATTCACATTCGTCGGAAAGTCTCGAAAATTCAACGAAATATCGGGTACACACTACTAACCCAATTCCCTTATGTACTGATGGTGTATTCCAAAATTGAGAGGGTTTGCATTAGACCTTGTGATTACCCCGTTAGAAATGAATGATCGTTCCTTTTATATACCATCTCCCATCAAAACGGTTACCAAATGGACGGTTGTCACGAAAAGGTCTGAAATGTGAAAAAATTACATGTGAAATAACCGCCACTTTAAAGAGAAAATGTGGGTCCGAAAATGTGGGATCACACAATATATAAATAACATAAATAATATTCTTTCACTTGATCCCATCATTTTCATCATACGGATTATCCAACCAAATCCACGAAAAACTTTATGCTTAAAGAAAAGAAACAAAACACATGGATCATGACGACATGTCCTCTAAGAGTGAGTAATATCTTCCATGTATCATAATACATCTTATTTATTTAATGTCAGCCTATATGTGATAACATATCTTAATGAATAAACCCTATGTTTATTCCAGAACCAAGGATAAATGTTATTCTCATAAATAAACAACAAATTGTGTACACAAAAAATTGAGAATCAACATTACAATATAATATGAGTTTCATACAAGAAAAATCATCCATATGACGACAAATCACATGATGGGATCTATTCCCATACTAGTTACATGATCCTTATACTTCATCGGTGGCATGCCTTTAGTTAAAATATCAGCTATCATCAATTCAGTGATAACGTGTTTTATGACCACTTTATTCTGCTTAACACGTTCTCTTATGGCTAAATACTTGATGTCGATATGCTTACTTCGACTGCTACTTTTGACATTTTTAGCCATAAAAACCGCAGCTAAATTGTCACAAATATTCTTAATGGCCTAGAAATAGAATCAACAGTTCTAAGCCCAGTAATGAAACTCTTCAACCATACACCATGTGAGGTAACCTCAAAACAAGAAACAAACTCAGCCTCCATAGTGGAAGTAGCAGTCAAAGTCTGTTTCACACTTCTCCATGACACGGCTCCACTTGCTAACATAAAAATGTATCAAGATGTTGATTTTTGTGAATCAATGCAGCCCGTGAAATCCGCATTTGAATAATCGACTACTTCCAAGTTGTCGGTCCGTCTATACATAAGCATGTACCCTTTGGTACCTTGAAAGTATCTCATTACTTTCTTTATAGCTCTCTAGTAGTCTATACCTGGATTACTCTAATATATTCCCAACATTCCCACAGTAAAAGCAATGTCAGGTTGAGTGCAAACCTGAGCATACATCAAGCTTCCGACAGCAGAGGCATATGGAATGTTATTCATTTGTTGCCTTTCTAGATCTTTCTTCGAGCATTGGTTCAAATTGAACCTGTCACCCTTCACAATGGGTGCTATACTCGGTGAACAATATTTCATCCGAATCTCTCTAGAATCTTATTGATATAGGTTTCTTGAGATAGTTCTAAAATTCCTCAAGGCCTATCTCTATGGATCTTAATGCCAATGACATAATATGCATCACCTATATCCTTCATGTCAAAACTCTTAGAGAGAAATTGTTTCATTTTATATAGCAACCCATTATCATTGGTTGCAAGTAGAATATCATCCACAGAGGACAAGGAAACAAATTTTGCTCCCACTGACCTTCTGGTATATACATTGATCCATGACATTCTCTACAAAACCAAATGAAGAGATGACATCATGGAACCTTAAGTACCATTAGCGAGATGCTTATTTCAAGCTATATATTGATTTCTTAAGCTTGCATACCAAATGCTCATCTTTACTAGAGGAGAATCCTTCAATTTTTTCATATAAATCTCCTCATCTAGTTCTCCATTGAGGAAACGCCGTTTTCACATTCATTTGATATAATTTAATATCAAAATGGGCAACCAAAGCCAAAATAATACGAAGAGAATCTTTCTTAGATACAAGAGAAAAAGTCTCCGTGTAATCGATTCCTTCTCTTTGAATGAATCATTTGGCAACGAGTCTAGCTTTATATCTTTCAATATTACCCAATGAATCATTCTTAGTTTTAAAGACCCATTTACAACTAATGACCTTCGCACCATCAGACAACTCAACCAAATCACAGACTTCGTTAGATACCATAGAACTCATCTCTTCCTTCACGGCTTAATACCACAAATTGGATTTATCATTGTCCATGACTTGTGAAAACATTTCAGGATCATTCTTAGCTCCAATATTATAGTCGGATTCTTGTAAATACACAATATAATCATTAGGAATTGCCGATTTTCTTATTTTAGCATCAACATTCTTAATATAATCTTCTTAATGTTGCATCAACATTCTCTTGAGGAGCGTGTTGCTCAACTGATTGTTCAATAGTTTCTGGTAATTGCTTAATAACTAGATCTACTAGATCAATATCAGCAGGTTCTGGAACTTCAACAATTGGTTGTTCAATAGCCGGTTGAACTGAGGGGGCATTATGAGCAACAACCAACCTTAAACTTAAGGTGGAAGGTTGAGTGTCTAAAAGATCTTTCTTAGGAACAAAATCCTTCGATCGATCACTCCCCCTAATCAAGTCATTTTCAAGAAATTTAGCGTTTCTTGATTCCACAATTCTAGTGGTGTAAGACAAACAATAAAACCTATATCCCTTGGACCTTTTTGGCATATCCAATGAAATACCCACTTATGGTCCTTGGGTCCAACTTATTTTCTTGTGGATTGTAAACTCTCACTTCAAACGGGCATCCCCAAACGCATACATGTTGCAAACTCGGTTTCCAACCTTTAAATAACTCAAAATGTGTCATAAGGACAGCCTTGGTCGGAACTCGGTTTAATATATACATTACCATCTTAAATGCTTTAGTCCACAAGGACTTAGGAAGTTTGGTGCCGCTAAGCATACTCCACATTATGGGTGTGCATGGTTTGGGTGGGCAGTTCCTAATCTAGAACCGGGAACCGCCTATTGAGAACCAGTTTCGAAAAATTGGAACTAGGAACCGCCCGCTAGTTGCATGGATCCACCCGAGAACTGGACCGCTGGTCCGGTCTAGTTCTCGGGTGAATCCATATAACCGGTCCAACTTCCACGCCTTCCCTTTTTTGCCCTCCCCACATCTACTTATTCTAGCTCTCCCGACCATGGTAGCTTTATTCTCCTTAAGTACTAGCGTCGCGGCGGCGGTCGTGACCCTCGCGCCGCTTCTGTCCCAACCACCACCACCATCTTTGCCACTGCCTTCGTCGTCTCCCGCTCCTCCCTCAAGACTGACAATGAGGAGGACAATGGGGACAATGAGCCATTCTTAGACTTGGAGTTCACCCTAGTCCCCAAAAATGAGGACGATGGGGGGAGGCCTAAGGAGGGGGAGGAGGAAGAGGGGAGGTAGAAGCGGGACGAGCCCAACAATGAAGAGGACGATAGTGATAGTGAATGCGGAAGTGGCGACAAGGATGGCGATGGCGTGGAGAGAGAGTTCAAGTTCAAGGGGGGAAAAAAGAATCAACTCACTGTTTCGTCGAGTTCGGACTAAGACTCGAAGGGAGATGAGTAGATTTGGAGGTGAATTGGAGAGGGAGCTCGGGGAGATTTCGAACTAAGAGAGACAAGATGGAGTAGGATAGTAGTGAATTGAGACAAGATGGTGATTTGAGCCCTAAATTTTAGATTTGCTGATTTCGAATTATTTTTAATATTAAAAATTAATATATTATTATAATATAATTGGTCCAGTCCGGGTGGGCAGGTGGGCGGATCCGCCCATGGAACCGGGAACTGGACCGATACCCATCGGTTTCCATAAATTGCAACCTAGAATCGGACCGGTTCCGGGCGGTTCCAGTTCAATTCCGAGTGGTCCGGGCGGGTCCCGGTTCTTTTGCACACCCCAACTCCACACCATGTCCAATAAAGTTCGATTTCTTCTTTCCGTTACACCGTTTTGGTTTGGAGAACCAAGCATAGTATATTAGGCAACTATCTCATACTCTTGAAGAAACTTTGTAAATGGACTAGGTGTGATAGGGCTAGTAAGAACACCTAGAGGGGGGGTGAATAGGTGTTAAAGCGATTTTTACAAAAACTTAACAGCTTAATTCGTCTTTTGATAATAATGGACTGAAGATATAAAAGACAGTAAACAAATATATAAGACTATAAGTTAAAGTAAAGAGTTTAGGGAAAGATAATTGAAACACAAAGTTTATAGTGGTTTGGCTTAGACCAAGCCTACGTCTACTCTCCCGCACTGACAGCCCACCGGCTGGATTCACTAAAAACCAAAAGATATATCATAGTCTCACGTCCTTGATTCCATAGTGTAGAGACTCTACTACACTTTCTCAAGATCTCACAAGTATTTATCTATCTTTCGAATATAGTATAAGCTTAGCGAATGAAATAACAAAGAACTAGGAGCTTTAGACTTTAGAATTCTTCTATCACGCACACCCTCAAATAACTTGAGCATCTTCCTTATATGGGTGCGTTTGGGGACCACTTCCCAAAGCCCCTTGGAGGTCTAAAGATACTTGGGCAAATGCTAGCCCGTTTGGCAAAAATTTTTGAGCCCCATTTGCGAAATGCTAAGGCTTTGTGAAGCCGAAAGCCCAAGGCAGGTCTTCACTTGCCTTGGGCTTTCGGCTTTTTCGGCATGCCCACGCGGGCACTATTTATATTTTTTTTTTCCGAAATTGTCCTCATCAATTTTTTGTTTTTTCGGTTCTTGCCCTTACGCGACACTGTTCATCTTCTCCGGGAGGTTCGGTTGTCTGACGGTGTGGGGGCCGGCGACTAAGGGATGCTGGCGACCGTCGGGGGGTGGCGCGACCGACGCCGGAGGTGGCGCGATCGACGCCGGAGGTGGCGCGACCGACGCCTCGAAGCATCTGAGTGATCTAGGTATCAGATCGGCGGGCGAATATTCCCTATCGAAGGTCGAGGGGTCGTCGCGCCGGATGATGACCTCACCGCCAGATCCGAGGGCGGCGAGGTCGCTCGCCAACCTAGGAGGATTGAGGTCGCCGGAGGTCAAGGAGTCGCGGAGGTCGCCGGAGGTCGCCGGCAGCCGCTGCCCTTGGTGGTCAAATTTTTTTTATTTTTCTTTTAATAATTTTTTTTTTACCACAAAGATCTTTTGTAAATGTAATTTCCCAAACGCCATTGTGCTCAAAATACTTTACAAAGAGCTTTCAAAGTACAATTTACCAAACACATTTGCATTTTGAAAAACACCTTTAGCTCAAAGGTATTTGCATTTCCCTAAGGACTTTCCCCAAAAATGGTTCCCAAACTCACCCATACTCCTCAATGCCTTCATATCCGTTGGCACCTTCCAAAGGAGTTCTTACAATCTACCGTTGGACAGAATCAATTAGGGAGATCTCGAGTTTATTTAAGGAATGTGATGATAGCCCAACAATCATGTTCGCCCATACAATCAGGATCTAGGTTTCCATAAGTAGAACCTTCCAAGTATACTTCACCAATCAACAAATCTAATTATCCAAATTGATTTCAATGAGAATAATAGATCACGAGGTGCTATCTCCATCTGTGAGATTTTTTTCAACCGTACGAACCAAATCCTTAAGAATATACTTGCATCTGGATAAGTCTTCGCTTCGTCGGTCTGGAAACTATTAGTGAGGGTAGACTTTGAATCTTGAGTCTGGAGGTCTTCAGACTTTGACGATAGAGTTTATGAGTCTTCAGACTAGATTGAGAGAAACGTTTTGTCAACTTCAAAATAAATAAGGAAGTTTTCTCCAACAATGTGCTTGTCCATCTTCAATGTATCTACCACAGAATTCTCCATCTCTATTTGATCTCACAATCTTAATTTGTTTGCCGTATTGTTTCTCTACTTTTGCCTTAAATACCTTAAAGGCATTTAATGCTTCATGCTTATTATGAATCAAGTAGAGATACATGTAATGTGAGTAGACTCGTTAAACGGGTGGGTCGGGTCGGGTTTGGGTCGGGTCATAAATGATCCGCTCAAATCGACCCATTTAACTTGTTTATGACCCATTTATTGCAGTATAAATTTTTTTACCCATACCCGACCTGACTTATACTCGACCCATACCAGACCCATTTAACTAAACCTAAGAAAGTTTATTTCTTATATATATTTTAAAAATGGTATTGCTAAAATAGTTTTATACAACACAAATTTAATGGAAATTTTTTATAATTTTTAAAATAATTATTTTTAAAAAATCGAATTTAAAATATTTTTATTTTTTTAAAATTTAAAATTTAAAATATTTTTATTTTTTTAAAATTTAAAATTTTAATTATTTTTATTTTTTAAGAATATAATTTTTAATTTTCTTTTTCTCTCTTCTCTCTTCTTTTTTCTTTTTTTATTCTTCTTCTTCTTTAGCTGGCTATCGGCCAAGACAACAGCCGATAATTGGCCACAGGCGAGCCTCGAGCTCGACCGACTCGCTAGATTTGGCGACCTCGAGCTCGCCCCTCACTAGATCGGGTGAGCTCGAGTCTCGCTCGACGCGGGCGAGATTGAGTCTCGCCAGATCGATGAGGCTCGAGCCTCGCCGGACGTCGACGAGGCTCGAGCCTCGCCGGACGTCGATGAGGCTCGAGCCTCGCCGGACGTCGGTGAGGTCGAGGCTCACCTAGCCGATCGTCGGCCATTGCCATGTCAGCCACCAGAAGGAGGAAGAAGAAAGAAAAAAAAAGGAAAGAAAAAAGAAAAGAAAATTAAAATAAAAAAATAATTATAATTTCGATTTTTATAAAAATATATATATTTTTGTAAAGTTAAAGAGGGAAGAGAGAGATTGTGAGGTTTTGGTTGAAAATGGGTTCTAAATCCAACCCATTTAAGACCCACTTGAGATCCACATATCTTAAGTCTTTAATTATTAAACCCATTTAATTAGTTTCTTCAAAAAATAAGTGACCTATATATGACTCATTTATGATTTAAATGGGTAATATATGGGTCCAAGACCCATTTTGCCACATCTAAACGTGAGTAATCATCTATGAAAGAGATAAAGTATTTCTGACCACACAAGTCCATATTCAAACTATAAATATCTGTATGTATGATTTCTAATATTTTTGTACTCCTCTTGGCACATTTCTTCGTCTTGTTGGTCTGCTTTCCCTTTATGCAATCCACACAAGTATCAAAGTCAGTAAAATCTAAAGTACCAAGTACTCCATCATTTACCAGTTGCTTAATTCTTTCTATGGAGATATGTTCTAATCTTCGATGCCACAACATAGATGAATTTTCTTTCACAACACACCGTTTTATACCAGCCTTATCATGAACACGCATCACATTATAATATGCATTGTCTTGTAATTAATTCGAAAAATACCATCAGACAAAGTGCCACTTCCAATAATTTCATATTTAAATGATAAACAGAAGTTTGAATCTAAAAAGTTAAAAGAGTAACCCAAAGGTACAAGTCTTGAAACTGATATTAAGTTTCTAGAGAAACTAGGAACATAAAATATCATTTCCAAATTCAAAACAAAGCCACTATTAAGAACTAGTTTACATGTCCCAATAGCTTCCACATGCCAACGCATCTTGTTTCCTGAATAGATACTTTATTCACTTCCCACTAGCTTCCTGTGGTTTTGAAAATCTTGCAAGGAATTCGAAATGTGGATTGTATATCCAGAATCAATCCACCAATTGTTGTGACTCACATCAGCTATATTAGATTCATAACAAACATAAAATATTGAATTACCTTTCTTCTTGAGCCATGCCTTAGATCTGACGCAATCCTTCCTTATATGCTCATTCTTTTCATAGAAGAAACATTTGGATTCTTTCTTAATGTCAGCATGGGGAGGTATCTTTCTTTTCGTTATGCTTGTCATGGCTCTTATTCGTTCCTTGTGTTGCCAAATGAGCACTTTCTCCCAATTCCATAATCAGTCTTTCTTCTTCTTGAACACACATGGTCATGAATTCATTAATTGACCATTTATTCTTATGTGTGTTGTAAGAGATCTTGAAAGGTGCATACTATTGCGGGAGAGTGTTCAGAATATAATACACAATAAATGATTCAGATATCTCAACCTCAAGGTCCTTAAGCCGAGCTGCAATATCCCTCATTTGCATGATGTGCTCACGTACACCTCTAATACTAATGAGCTTCAACGATGAAAACTTCATAATTAGGGTCATGGCATGCGCCTTCTCAGAAGTCTCAAACTGCGCATCAATGGCATCCAATAAAGTCTTAGCATTACTGTCGTGACCAAAATTTCGGGTGCACCACCTAAAATTAGGCTAATGGATTGCTAAGCCTAGACTTAGCTCGGGCTCTCCCAAGCCCATACCAACTCGCGACTTAAATTCAAATATCTAGCATGCAAAAAGGAGTCGCCACTAATCAGTTTGTGGTAGGTCAATTAGACACCTAAGTAATATAATGGGAGAATTATTTCACTTCTACCAACCAGAGACTTTGGATATGGGGATTTGGTTACACTAAACTATCCTAGTGCCCTTTCGGTACCTTTCTCTTTTTATTTCGAAAAAATGTTTTGCAGACGGCTTAAATTGATTTTAATTCACTTTCCTAATATGTGAGGCGATCATGCAGGTGCACCACCAATTTAACACTCAAGAAAGCAGTTAAATAATGCGGAATTTACCTCAAAGCAACAAAAGCATTTGCAGTGTTGATGATTTTATGGCCTCTCGGTGAAGTATATTGACTCAGTGGTGGATCGATTGAACCCTTATTTCTATTTGTTGTTGTGTGGCTGATTGCACAACTGGAGTTAAGTGCTTGATTATTGTGTCATTCTTATTGGGTTCGGTCGATTCTTATGTTCAACTTGTCTGGCTAATTTCATTCTTGGAGTACAATAGAATTAATACTGATGGCTTCTACATCATCTACTGGTTTGACACATTTTCAATTGACATCTGTCAAGTTGGATGGCACTAACTATCCATCATGGTCTAAAGATGTACAAGTTTATCTTACTGCAACAAGACAGCATGATTATCTTACATCTACACTTCCCTCGGATATGAGTAAAGTAGATGATTGGATTGCTGGAGATGCAATGATCCGTACACTATTATGGAATAGTATGGATCCGAAGATTAGCCCTCACTTCATTCAATGTAATTCTGCTATGGAAGTTTGGGATAAATGTGCTCTACTTTATTCTGGCCAAAATAATATGACACGAGTGTGTGACACATGGGAGGCCCTGTTTGATCTTCAGCGTGGAGATCAGTCTCTATCTGAATATTATGCTCGTTTCACTACACTTTGCCGACAGCTAGATGCTTATCTTCCAGCTTCTAATGATCCGAATATATTAGTCAAACGTCAAGAGGATCTTCGAGTGATACTATTTCTTAAAGCACTAGGGCCTGAATATTCCTCTCTTCGTTAGCAAATTACGTATGAAAGCTCCCTTCCTACAGTTGATGAGGTTTTCTCCCGAGCCTTACGTTCAACGCCTACTGACAAGATCTCCACTACAACTTTAGAGACAAGTGCCATGATCTCTCATGGCTCTAGTGGCCGTGGAGCTCGTGGTCGTGGTTATCGAGGTCATGGACGTGGGTTTATTCAGAGTGGAAGTCGTGGTGGTCGTGATAGAACTCTTGGTAGCCGTGGCTCTCGATATTGTAACCATTGTCGGAGGGCTGGATATACTGAAGCTTACTGCTACATGCTTCATCCAGAGCTTCGACCCACAGTTGCTGCATTTGCTGAAGTCGAAGAATCTTTCTCACCGATTCAATCCAATTCTACTCATGTGCAGGATACAAAAGATTCAGTTACATTGACACGTGCAGAATATGAGGCTTGGATTCGCTCCAAACAGGTGACAGGAACTTCAGCTCCCACTGCAACTCTAGCACATAGCTCAAAAGGTAGTTCATCCTGTTTACTTTCTACAGTGTCAGACTCTTGGGTTATAGATTTCGGAGCTACTCATCATATAGCTGGTAACTCTAAATTGTTGTCTTCGTTACATTCCACACCTCTTGGGGTGTCCAACTCTGTTACATTAGCTGATGGTTCCATTTCCCAAGTTACTGGCATCGGAGATGCCCATTTGAGTTCCTCCCTTTCTTTATCATATGTCCTTCATCTCAAATCTCCATATAATTTGATTTCCGTTAGTTCATTAACTAAAGAGTTAAATTGTTCTGTAACCTTTTTTGCTTCTGATTGTGTTTTTCAGGATCTGAGGACTGGACAGATGATTGGTGGGGAACATGAATCAAATGGTCTATACTATCTAGACAAGAAGGTGATAGCTGCAGCAGCTATGAAGCACACATCCACTGATGTCTATCGAATGATGGTCATCCATCGCCAAACATTCTTCGACGATTGTTTCCAGAGTCTGAGTCTGTGAGTACTTTTGAGTGTGAAGCTTGTCAGTTTGGAAAACACCATAGAGTCTCTTTTCCTTCTCGCTTTCAGAGTTGTGTGTCTAGTCCCTTTGAGTTGGTTCATTCAGATATATGGGGTCCGTGCCGTGTTTCTGATACATCTGGTTTTCGGTACTTTGTTACATTTGTGGATGATTTTTCCCGAATGACTTGGTTGTTCCTAATAAAAGATCGTACTGAGATTTTTCATTGTTTTCGTCAATTCTATTTTGAAGTGCTGAATCAATATAATACTTCTGTGAAAACTCTCCGATCCGATAATGCCAAAGAGTATCTTGCCATTGCCTCTGATTTTCAACATTTTCTTGATTCCCATGGCATTATTCATCAAACTTCTTGTTCATATACACCACAACAAAATGGTGTAGCTGAACGTAAAAATCGTCACCTTCTTGATGTTGCTCGTTGTCTTATGTTTCACATGCATCTTCCGAAAACATTTTGGGGCCATGCTGTTCTTACAGCCTGCTTCTTAATTAATCGGCTTCCAACTTCTGTTCTTCAGGGGGAGACACCTTTCTCCATTTTACATCCAAATCGTCCTCCCTTTGCATTACCTCTACGTGTCTTTGGATGTGTTTGTTTCGTCCATTCTCTGACTCCAGGTCTTGATAAGTTGGCTCCTCGTGCTGCTAAATGTGTCTTTGTTGGGTACTCTCGAACTCAGAAGGGCTATAAATGTTACAATCCTACCAGTCGTCGAGTGTTTGTATCAGCAGATGTGACATTTTTTTAGGACCAGCCATACTATAGTACTCAAACAGTCTCTACAGTGTCTCCTGACAATGACAAGTGTGTCTTACCAATTCCTCCACCAATCTCACTTCCTCCAGCATCGTCAACAGGATTTCAGTTTGCTAATCAAACTTACCATAGACAAGGAACAGCTCCCACTACAGAGGTACGGCCATCAATTGATTCATCTGATCCCTCATCGGTTGCTGTGCCATCCCCTGATCCTGATCCTGATCAACCCATTGCTACTCGAAAAGGTACACGATCTTGTGTTAGGCATCCTGTCGATCGTTATACACTTTATTCTGGTTTGTCTGATTGTCTTCGTACTCGTCATCCTATTAGCAACTTTCTGTCTTATGATCGTTTATCTCCTACCTTCTCTACTTTTGTCTTGTCCTTGTCCTCTATTTCTGTGCCTAGCAATGTTGCTGAAGCTCTTGCTCATCCTGGTTGGAGACAAGCCATGGAGGATGAAATGAAAGCACTCATTGAGAATCGCACTTGGCAGCTTACTACCCTTCCTGTGGGAAAGCAACCTGTTGGTTGTCGTTGGGTTTTCACGGTTAAAGTCCACCCTGATGGTACCGTAGATCGATTGAAGGCACGGTTGGTCGCTAAAGGATATACTCAAACATATGGTGTTGATTATGATGACACTTTTTCTCCTGTAGCCAAAATTCCATCTGTTCGTGTCTTCATTTCTCTAGCAGCGCATTTTGGATGGTTTCTTCATCAATTAGATATCAAAAATGCGTTCCTACATGGTGATTTGGTTGAAGGTGTATATGGAGCAACCACCTGGATTTGTTGCTCAGGGGGAGAATTTGGTATGTCATTTACATAAGGCATTATATGGACTCAAGCAATCTCCTCGTGCTTGGTTTGGTAAGTTTAGTGACGCTGTAATCAAGTTTGGATTAAAGCGTTGTCAAGTAGATCATTCGGTCTTCAGTTCTGTCTCCTCAGCTGGTTGTATTCTTCTGGTGGTATATGTGGATGATATTATCATTACTGGCAGTGATTCAGATGGTATTCAAAGACTCAAACAATTTCTGCATACACAGTTTAGTACTAAAGATATGGGACGTTTGCGGTATTTCCTAGGTATTGAGGTTGCCTACTCGCATACAGGTATAAATTTAACTCATAGAAAATATGTTCTTGACATTCTTGATGAGGTTGGACTTGTTGGAGCAAAACCGGTTGATACTCCTATGGAACCCAATGTGAAACTTGATGCAGAAGATGGAGAATTATTACATGACCCAATGAAATATCGGAGAGCAGTTGGTAAGTTGAATTATCTTACCGTCACGAGACCCGATATATCTTTTGCCGTTAGTGTTGTAAGCCAATTCATGGGTTCTCCTCGGACTACTCACTGGGATGCTGTGCTTCGAATTATCAAATACTTGAAAGGAGCACCAGGTAAAGGACTAATTTTCAAGAATTATGGCCACCTGAATACCACAGGTTTTTCTGATGTAGATTGGGCTGGATGTTCTACTAGTAGAAGATCTACATCGAGTTATTGTGTATTTCTTGGAGGTAATTTAGTTGCCTAGAAGAGTAAGAAACAACATGTGGTTTCTCGGTCAAGTGCAGAAGCGGAATATAGAGCAATGGCACATGTGACTAGTGAATTGCTCTGGTTGAGGATGTTATTGTCAGAAATTGGGATGTCAACATCAGAACCATCGATATTATATTGTGACAATCAATCAGCTATTCATATTGCAAACAATCCTGTCTTCCATGAGCGAACCAAGCACATTGAGGTTGATTGTCACTTTATACGAGAAAAAGTTCAGAAAGGAGAGATCACTCTTCAACATACAAGAACAGAGGATCAGCATGCAGATATTTTTACCAAGTCTTTACGAGGAAATAGAGTGAATTTTTTATGTAACAAGTTGGGATTGTTTGATATCTACATCCCAACTTGAGGGGGAGTGTTAGGAAATAATAATAAGGGTAAAATAGTCATAAGAGGGTTACTAGGGTTACTCATATATATATTCTTGTAATCCTTTTTTGATTAAGTGAATACAATACGTAGAATACTCTCTTTCAACAGTCTCCAAAGGGAAGTGATGAGAATCTGCACAGAAAAGGACGCAAAAGAGCTGCTCCACGGGGAAGGGGTAGAGGTACAGGAGCATCTTCCAAGCGTGGCAGAAAAACTGACAATTCTTCAATTCACAAACTGCTCTTGAGCAATAATGACAACGATGATGATGAAGATGATGTGGGAAAGAGACCAAATAAGTTGCAAACCAGGGTAAGTAGTTCTCATGTACTATGAAGTCTACCCTCTGCTTTTGAAGATGAATGTCCTAAGCATTGAAGTCTTTTGCTTATTGTTTGCTTATAAGGCTTAATAATCAGACTCATAATTGCTGATTGACAAAATTGTGCAAAATGTTGAGTAATTCTCTGCGGAAATCAATTTCAGCTTCATTGTTGACTTAGAAAAGAGACTCATATTGGTTAAATAGCTGAAGTACTTCATTCTCTATAGCTCTGTCTTCTTATTCAAAAAAATGATGAAACTTGTACATTGTATGTCCTAGATGCCCATCAGGCTGTCATTAGCATGCCAAGTGATTTCATATTTTAATGGCATGTCCTTTCCAATCTCTCACTATATGGAGATACATAAATGAATGAAGAACCTGATTCATGTGACGCTTTTGTAACTACAGTTTTTTTTTTCCATAGATAGATATAAGTACGGCTGAAAATGTTTCACTCATTAAGCTCCATTGTCTCCCTATATGATGCATCTAAAACTACAGTTGAAATTCTATGTTCGTCTATTTATCTGAATGGACCTCATTAAGGTGGATAAGATGGAGAGCCTGTTTGCAATGTCAATGCTTTACAGTTGGAACTGAGCTCTGTTTTCGGTTCCTAGGTAACGAGAAACTACGGTGCATTGAGAAGATGGGATACTATGGTTCCATGCCTTGTCACCAGTGCCTTTCGCATGTTGCTTCCATACCATGGCCAGAGGCAGTGCATTTATTAAACTTTGACCTATATTGCTTCTTGATTGAGGAGCGTGCTCTTGCTACAGTTAAGGGGATGCTAGAGTCGCTCCTATTTTCACGGGATTATCTCTTATGGCTATAGGGCGGAATCCCCATTTCTGAGTTTCTTGAGTAATGTATGCTATTGGCAATGATAGGCTATGTAAATTTTGAGAGTGTACATGGCTTATGCGGAAGGTTCATCTTGCAATGGTATCTATCGTGCTCGTTGCTTGGACTTAGCTCTTTCCATCATCATGTGTGCATTGAGAAATCTAGTTGTGTTTAGTATGGTTAATGCGAATTGCTAATACTCATATGGGCATATGCTGAGATGTTGAATACTCATTTCGCAAGTTTTAACGGAGGATTCGGCGTTGAAATGGTAAAATATTCTAAAGACCATCCTTCTGCTCAAAACTTTCCAAGTTGTTGGTCAACTGTCCTATATGTAAAATTGGCATTTATTTGCCATCAAACATTTATGTGTGCGTTATAATTGTGTATTAATATATTTTTTTGAACATTCAAATCTAATTTCTTCATTTTGACTTAGGAGTGTACACCAAAGCTTAAATTCTAAGCCCGATTATGATTCAATGCGACATTTGTCCATCATTACGACATAATACTATCAAGTAATCAACGACTAAATTGCGGAGAATGATCGATAAATTCGTGATGTCCTACTCCTTTGGCACTTGAGTTCACTACTAAAGATAATAATTAGATCCAAATATGATATGAATGTGGAAAAAATGTCCGCCACTTATCTTTTCATGCCCTGCAGCTTCACGACTAATTCACATCTTGGTGCTACTCATTAGCATTGTTTAAGTAGACATTGGTATGAAAACTTTCTAACGAAAAATAAGTATTGGTGGACATTGTTATATGAAACTCCATAATCATTGACAAATAAATATTCACGATACATTTTATAAAATTAATTCATTAAAATACGAAATATTATCATCAAATGACTAAATAAGTAAACATTTTCATGCATCAAATAGATTTTTAAGTCCTTGTTCTCTGCAATCTCATTGAACATCTCAATGCACTTCTTGACAAGATTTTTCCTGATGACCTTCAGAATCTTGTTCTGTTGCAGCATCTCACGAGAAATGTTGAGGGGCAAGTCATCAGAATCGACAACTCCTTTCACGAATCCAAGATACTCTGGAATGAGCTCCTTGCAGTTGTCCATAATGAAAACCCTCCTAACATAGAGCTTGATGTTGTTCATCTTCTTGCGAGTATCGAAGAGGTCGAACGGAGCACATTTTGGGACGAACAAAATAGCCTTGAATTCAAGCCGCCCCTCAACAGAGAAGTGCTTCGCGGCAAGATGGTCTTCCCAATCATTGGTCAAGCTCTTGTAGAAGGAAGCATACTCCTCCTTGGTGATCTCCTCTGGCTTCCACAGCCGGATGGGTTTCAGTTTGTTGATGAGCTGCCACTCATGAGAAACCTCCTTAATCTTCTTCTTCTTCTTGGACTTCTTTTCTTCCTTCTCCTCATTGACGTCCTCAACATCTCCTTCCTCTTCCTTCTTGGGCTCATTGTCCTCATCATCACTGATCTCTTTCTCGGTTGTCTTCTCAGTCCATAGATAGATGGGGTAGCTAATGAACTCGGAGTGCTTCTTCACAAGGTCCTTAATCCTTCTTTCTTCCAGGTACTCCAGCTGAGGAAAACAGAGACGTGACGCTGTTAGCATCATGTATCATCCAAAACCAATGCAAATCTTCTCCACCAATTCATAAAAGCAACCATAAATGAATTCACCTGGTCCTCCTTAAGGAAGAGGGTGATCTTGGTCCCTCTGCCGAGTTGCTCCCCACTCACATCTCTCGTAACGGTGAAGGAACCACCGGCCTGGGACTCCCAGATGTACTGCTCATCATCATTGTGCTTAGGAGTCACAATGACTTTCTCAGCCACCAAATAAGCAGAGTAGAAACCGACACGAAATTGACCGATCATGCTCACATCAGCTCCCGCCTGCAATGCCTCCATGAATTCTTTCGTCCCCAACCTCGCAATCATACCCAGGTTGTTCACAAGATCTGTCCAATTCATCTCAGACGTTAATATCTACCAACAGTCTCACAACTTAAATGAACTCAGCGTAACAGTTACTGTTATCGCGTAGGAACATAGCCATAGCCAAAAGACGCGAGCAAGAAAATTGATCAATCTCTGTCAGCCAATTACATTACCTGCTTTAGTCATGCCAACGCTGTTGTCAATGATCGAAAGAGTCTTGTTGGCCTTGTCCAGCACCAGCCTAA
This sequence comes from Eucalyptus pauciflora, assembly GCA_007663325.1. Classification (NCBI taxonomy): domain Eukaryota; kingdom Viridiplantae; phylum Streptophyta; class Magnoliopsida; order Myrtales; family Myrtaceae; genus Eucalyptus; species Eucalyptus pauciflora. Next base: position 679,645 of record VMYD01000185.1, on the reverse strand, counting down.
TGAACAGCTCGGGCTGCGCATCGAGCTTGCTCTTGTCCGTGAGGCTCTCGTATCTAATCTTATCCAACGCCTAAAGCACACACAAACCGATCATAGATCAGAATCAATATATCACCTTCAGCATCACAATATCGCATTTCGATCACGATTATTTCTCAACAATGCCTAAGGCAGAGCCATCCAATCAACTAAAAATGACACTCTTAAGTCTTCACCAGGCATCGACCAGCTACTTCAAGCAAACATAAATCTCTCTGATCTTCAAGCCGGCAAGCCATTACTAACACCTAACAGACATAAGACATTGAACAAGGCAACCTAGTACTTCAAAAAGAGGTGGAGGAGATGTACATCGGAGGAGTTGCTGATGAGCTCACGGAGGAAGATCACCTTGTTGCTGTAGAAGGTGTTGATGATCAGGCTCAGGAGCTCATCATTCGCATATTCAGGCGCTTTACCAACTCAGCATCATTCGCATTCTCTTCACTTTCATCCTGCACCAGGTGGAAAAGAAACTCTCATTACTGAAGCTAACAAGAAAGAGCAATAAACAATGATAAGTGATGACTATGGAAAAACTTCTTTAAAAAACTTAACTCACTTTTCATTTTCGATAAACTACAGATGACTCACTGATAAACATATGTGAAAAAGCACCAAACACAACAATTAGTAAACACTATACTAGTCCATTATCCCCTCGAAAAAAACAGTTGACAGCAACACAATTACTCAAGTTAAAATCGCATGTATTTATCAGCAAAAATTTCAAGAAGCAAACTTCCGAATAGCTCATTTTGTAAGTTCAAACAAGACCAAATTCTGAGCAGCTAAATTCAAAAAACCTCAAGCCAGAAACTTACTTGAATTAGCCATTCCATCAGACGCCATTAAATGGGATTTAAAAGGAGAACATAGAGAGATAAGTTCATTTCACAGATAGCTGGCATCTTTCAAAGCTTATTCATCATCGTTGTCTATGAAATTTGTCACAAGTACAGAGACTAAACACTTGAGTATAGTCAGAGGTTCTCAACAAGGAACCCAAGCCCAAAACTATCAAAATGGGCCTGAGCATCATAGAACACAACAAAGGTAGATCGAACTTCAAGATATCTGCAAGCCAGAATGTCTTCAATGTGATTCATATTACTCAACCTTCATGCTTATGTTGATAATCAAAAGTGCTGCCATGCACTATCCAAGACTACATAGCTAGTGAGCGAAAGCCAGACCTAATGCCTAAAAAATTTCACCATATATACTTACCTCATTGAAGTGTGCCTCACAACAAGGTTTGCTGAGTTATCCTTCACATCTTTGTCTATTTTCTTTGATTTCCTCCTCATTTCTTTCTACAATGTGCCCTGGCTGGTCATACAAATAGCAGGATTAGGATAGAATACTGAGTGAGTCAGCACATTAGACTTTAAAATAAATTTTAAGGTGGATCTCAGCTGACTGCCAGAAAATTAATACTGCATCCTCCAATTAACCATCCAGGAAACAAACCTGGAAATTCTCATAAACGAATATATAAAACATGACTTCATCTTCTCCGGTGAAAAGTCACTCAAGTGCTCCAATAGTCTTAAAAGATCTGCTCAGTTTTTGAAAGCGAACAACATAGCTTCCAGTAAAAAGAGGAAATCTCATGCCCTGATGTTATAGGTTTCACAAAGTTTCAGCAATGTTGATTTTCAGGCCTATCACAGCGAATGCTTTGATACTAGTACCTGATCCAGCAGATGCAAAGAGTCAACATCACTCATGATTGTTTCATCCATTCCAGCACTATCTCCTTCATCATCATAACATATATCCTAGTCCTTTTCTTCTTCGACGAACTATATCAAAGGAATCCAATAAGAGAATGTTAATATCGCATCATGGACAATGCACACTTACAATACTCAATCAATGACACGCTAGGGATGAACTTTCGATTAATGTGTCAACTAGTTGCACAAAATTCTCCAAGGCCAGATGTAATTGGTTCCAGAAAATTTGTATATGCTGTTTTCATTTACATTTCAGAATGCGGCAGCTTCAAAAACACGTTTGGAAAGACATTGGAAATTATTTTACAACAAAGACGATGGAAAGCATGTTATGAATGAAAAAAGAGTTCAAAGCTGAAAATGACATTCTGGTGTATCCAGTATTTATTCATTCTAACAAAAGCACAGATCTTTGGAAGGAAAAAGAAAAATTCTATTTTACAGCTTTGATGGAATACAAGCATATACTCCCATTTTTCATCCCGTTAGAGAATTTTCATTTTCATTCACATGTTTCCAAGAAAACAGAAAACAAAAATTAAATTACTAGCCATAGTACTTCCACTTCCACTTCCAATCAAGGACCAAACATGCAAAGCCAGGAACCACAATGCAGGCAATTGGCGAGATATTATTTTGGCTTTCAGATGCAAGAACATGAAGATAATCATGAGAAAAGAAGCTAACAGAAGCCAAGAATGACAAAGAGTGATCGATAATTCGAGCTGTGACCAAAATATGCAAGAACTAAATACTAGTCCAGACCAACCGTCTACAAGTCATTCTCTCAAGGATTAAAACCCAAAATATTTGTCTCTCAAGGATCACCTGGGTAGGATCATCTCAAACTACACAAATTCTGGGCAAGGCAAAAAAGGGGAATTTGATCATCTCAAACAATTTGTCAGCTGAAGAGTTTCACATGTTCATTTCTCTCTCCCACACGCATCGAGCAGAGACGACAGAAAATAAGGATGTTCATTCAATATGCTTTTGGGTTTAGTAGAGGAGCAATACAGATACAGATGTATCTATAAACATTAACATCGCATCGAATTCTACTAAGTGGAATCCAAAAAAAAAAGAACCTTCGGACGTACGGGAGTCGCCAATGGGGTGCCTATCGGTGGGGCTTGGGAAGGCGACGGCGTCAGCGGCGTCCGCGTTCAAGAGCAGGGGGCGCTTCGCGGAGGAAAGAGAGAGGGAGAGAGCGAGCAAAGCGACCTTCGTTCGCGGAGAGGGAGGCCAAAATGTGAGCAGGGGTTTGTCGGCGCCAGGGTTGCCAGCAAGGGCGCTCCGCAGAGGAAAGAGGGAGAGAGCAGAGCAGAGGTCGCGAGAGGGAGGCGAAAGGGGCGTCGGAGTTGGGGGCGACGGAGGCAACCGATGGAGGGGCGTCGGCGTCGGCGTCGCGGGCAACCAGCGAAGGACAGAGAACAGAGGCGTCGGCGTCGGCGTCGCGGGCAACCAGCGGAGGAGAGAGCAGAGGAGGGGAAGAGCATACGGAACGAAGCATCTGCGTTTTTTGTTCTCCCCGCAACGGAACGGAGAACGGGGAGAGAGAAAGGAGAGAGAGGAGAGAGAGTGTCAGAGTGGTGGGTCCAAGAGTGGCGCGCGCAAATTTAAACCTCTGACACCGTCGCCTACGTGGAGCCACGTGTCGATCGCTGAATGGTCTTACCCTACGCTTACGTGGAGGGTTAAACCCAGCCAATATTCTCTCGAGAAAATATTAGGTACCCTCAAAGGACCACGTCATTTGTGCTCTGATCCATTCACGGATCGACACCTGTCCAGCGGGCAGGTCCATTTGTGCGCTCTCTCTTCTCGTCGCTTCTGTCTCTCTCCTCTCTCTTCTCACTCTCTCCCGAATAATTCTCGACTCAGCTGGTGGCTCGGCTCGGCTGGCAGACGGATCGATGGGTAATAAATGCCAAACACTCCCGCTTAAAATTTCTCTCCCCTCACTTGAATTTTATGGGTTTTGTCTCTCTCTCCTCGTGGAAGAGCAGACAGTCTTCTCTCTCCTCTTTGCTCTCTCTTCCTCCTCCGACGATCAGGTCTAGCGATTCCTCCGACGACCGTCGCTCTCTCCCGACGACGGCCTTTCTCTCTCCACTCGACGGCCTCATCCCAGGGCTCCATTCTCTCGGCGCACTTCTTCCTAAATCGCGCTCTCTCCCGACGGCCGATTTCGCTCGCCTCTCTCCGTCCCCCGACTCGCGACCGAGAAGCAATCCCTGCTCGAAGCAGTCCCTCGAGAAGCCCCCAGACGACGATTCGGCCGTGCAGCTTCTTGCGGTAGCGAACGGGGTCGTCGGCGTCGGAGGCGGAGGTGGAGGCGGGCGACAACTGCAAGAGCTCGGCGAATTCACGCCGCTTGGCCCGCAAACCGGGAAGCCGGCGAGGCGGGGTCTCCAGCGCGAAGGTGGAGAAGGCGAAGGAGGCGGGTCTCGCGGCGTTGGAAATCCTGCGACATTGTCGTGCGAGGAGTGCTCGACCGACCATGGCAGTAGCACGTCATCGTAGGTGGTGCATTTCGAAAGCGTCAGTTGTTCGCTCGCCTCTCCCACGACCTCCACGCTTTTGGCGGTTCTTCCCTCGCGGTTCGGTGAGGTCTCGGGTATGCTCTCGTGCTGCGTGTCTTCTTCCTTGCTCAGCAACACCGTACTGCCTCTCTCTCTCTGAGTGTCTCTCTGTGCATTCTTTCATCCATGAGGCAAGCATTTCGACTAGGGTTCAGGCGACCCCTGAACCCTAGTCGAAATGCTTGCAAGGGAGATTATTGAGCAGGGAAGTGAAAATTACTGATGGAAAACCATGAGGTCTTGAGAATTTGCCTCCAACAGAGAGCAAGGTCTTGAGAATCTGCTTCGTTCGGGTCAAGATGGCGGGCTCTGCAGCCGCACAAGTCCGCGGTCTTGCGCTGTATGGTCCGGGATTGTAGCTCCGTTATGTTGGTCTTTCTCGAATGCTTTCATGTGGGTAGTTCTTCTTTTAGTCAGTGCTCGGTTCATTTGCAAATGCACAAGATGATAGATGGTTCTTGCTTTTTTGAGAAGTTCTTTGACATGTTGTTTTAGACTGCTTGTGAAGAAATTCAGACCGGTTCGCGGTAAAATGAAAAAGAAAGAGTGAACTTTTCCGGATTTTATTGGTCATACAGTCATGTCTTTCGTGTAAAATTTGAAGTCAGTAACTATCTTTTGGGCCTGAATCTTTCTCATGTAGCCTCTCGCTTCACATTAGGTGAACTCCCATGCGTGAGTGGTTCTTGCTTTTTAAGTTATCACCCTAGTGGAAAGATTCTTCATTTCTTGTTCCTCGGTGTTCCAAATATGCTTGGTTTCGGAGTTTGCTCTTCGGAATTTCGAACCAGGGGTTCATTTGATATCTATGGTTGCCGTTGCGAGGAAGTTATGTCAAACATGTTGGAAATAGATGAGTTTTGCAATGTGACTCCCGTCAGAGGACTTGAAGTCAAGTTTAATTTTCTTGTACAATCTGACACAAGTTCTGAGAAATGTAAGCAAAAGTGTTTCTGGGATGTTGGTGGGGTAAATATCTTTGCAGTTTGGCTTTTATGTAAAATTTGCATTTCTTTTTCTCCAGCGTTGCTTTCGCTAAAAAGGAAGATCGAAGATTGAGTTCAACGCACTGAGAAGATGGCTCCTACTGCACTGCAAATCGAAGAAGCTAAATGGATTAAGCTTGATGGACTGATCCGAGATTACGACCTTTGGGATGATCCTGCTAAATCCTATGATGTTCTTGTGAAGTTGGCAGACATCGCCGGAGCAGTCGATGCCCTGAGGGATTTAACTTACAAGGTGGTGTGGAATGCCATATCCATGTCATAGAATAAGCTTTTCCACCCAGTAGGTGTGGATTAAGTTGGGCAATTGTTGGGTCATTGGTTTGCCCATTATCTGTGCCAAAGCCTGAAAGCATGTGCACATACTTGTCTTGACTCTTCTTCCAAGATTAACTTGATTCTTAATGTGTCAATGACTGTCATATCTAGTTTAACTGTATCAATTAAAGGAAGTGCAGTTGTTGGGCTTTAGTTGACTTTTATCTGCTGAAATTTGCAGGCGGAAGAAGCAAAGCTGATAACTCAACTGGTGGAGATGGATGCTATTAATTATGCTCTTTTCGAGCAGGCATACACTTCGTCTTTGGATATGAGTAAGTTTTTGGACTGTTATGAGATGTTGAAGCTTCTTAAGGGACCATATGATGTGGATGGAGCGTCGATGGTCATCAAAGCTGAATCCAATGGCAATTACCATGAGGTTTGATAATCTAACTTCATTTCTAGAATAATTATGCATGTGCAAAGATATGATGTTTATATCACTCTTCCGTTGTAATATACATTGATGTAGAATGGATGCACAGTTTCTGGTTCCTGCTTCTTTATAATACTTACGCCACAATATAGGAGTTTCAAAGAACTTGAGAATGAAAAAACTGCATATATATGTACATATAAGGGTGGGACATTATTAGTGGAATCTTGTTAGTATATATTTATGCTTGTGCGCATCACCATTACAGTTACTTCTTATCTACGAATCTCTTTGCTTGATGACTTAGATGTCTTGAAAATCAATTGTGGGATTTCTCCTGGGTTTAGCGGATATTTAATTTATTGTCTAGTATCCTTCTTCCTGTGGAAGGTATTTTGCATGTCCCTCCCCTGAATTCCAACTCAGAAGTAAACATTGAGTGATAATGTGGTGGCTATCAAAAGAATATGAGAAAAAAGACAAGTGAGAATTTGATCAGTATGGATAGTGGTTCGATATTATTCTCCACTATGAGGATACTTCTGTTATGAGGATACTTCATTTTGACATCAGTATGAACTAGGACAGGGAATGATAAGTTGCCAATCTATTTGCATATGACAGATGAAATCCTGGAAAATAGTGGACTGTAATATTCATCTATAATGGGGATATATTCCTTTTCCATTAGCTAATTCAATGAAGTTCACTCAGTTTTGTTGACACAAAAAAAAAAAAGAATCTTTTGGGCTTATGCCTCTGCTGGTTCCAATCTCTCTGTCTCATGCATTTGCTAATCCAGTTATGGGCTGAAAAACTACTGAGAATGTACCAAAAATGGGCTGAGAAGCAAGGTTATTGAGGGAGGATTGTCGAGAAGTGTCGGGCAACTAATGGTGGAATCACTTCTGCAACAGTTGAATTTGAATTTTGGATGGCATGAGATTTGGCATGTAAAAGGCCGCAAGTCTAGTATTCAGGTTAAAACTGAGGTTTTCATTTTCTTTGGAACTGAGGATTTTCTGTTTCCTCTTAACATTGATCTTTATTCATTGCTGCAACTTTCAGCACATCCATGGGTCAGAGAAGGAGGGAATGCATCAGATATCCCTATTGATATATCAGTTTGAACAATATGAGACAATTTGTGAAGTAGGGTCGACTGAAACAATTTGCTTTACGGGTAACGAAACTGCCCTGTAAGATTTCTTCAAGGAGGAAAGGATATTATATCATGTCATTGTCTAACAAATATTGCTTGCAGGCACTAGCAAGCACACTTGATGAAGAGGAACTTGCTGACCTCAAGGATCAATTTGCTGCAATTGATGTAGATAAAAATGGTTCTATTAGTCTTGAAGAAATGAGAGAGGTATCCATTTCTTTCTCATTCCACATTCACTCTGATGAATATTTTAATTACATCGTGATCATGAGTGTTGTATGCATGCAGGCCCTTGCTCAGGATCTTCCCTGGAAGATGAAGGAACCACGTGTCTTAGAGATTCTTCAAGCGGTAACTTTTATCTTTACCTTTGTTATGGCCTTGTTTTCTCCTTGTGTATTAGCAATTGAGATTTGTTTTTCTGGTGGATTTGTGGAATACCATTTCTGTCAGTTTCACTTTCTTCTTTTATTGTTTTGGTGATTCTCTTTTGTTCATATTCGATGCTTGAAGCTTCCATTTAGTTCTTGCTTCATGTTTCATCATTTTGAAAACTTGCTTGTGTTGTTAGCCAAGAAATGTTGGACTGATTTTTTCGTTCATAAGATGAGCTGCTGCCAAGCTTGCAGATTTTGCACAAACATGTGAGTCCTGAATGGTGCATAAGAATCTCTTTTATTTTTCCTTCATGTAGATCGATAGCAACACGGATGGGCTAGTGGATTTTACTGAGTTTGTTGCAGCTACTCTTCATGTGCATCAAATGGAGGAACATGACTCAGAGAAGTGGCAGCTGTGGTCACAGGCCGCTTTTGAGAAATTTGACATTGATCGTGATGGTTATATAACCCCAGAAGAACTTCGACTGGTAAGTTGGACTATCTTCATTTATTCATCCCTTCCACATTCATTTGCCCTCTAGTTCTCATTTGTGTCACTATGGGTATGGGTAGAGTGAAAATTAAATTACGTAGACAGGGCTAAATGTATTTGTTTTAATTTGTAACTGAATTTTGACCGTCTCTTGGGAGCTTGAAGTTTTGTTTCTTGCAAAATTGCCCAAAAGTTGGGATAAGTCGTCTGTCTTTTTGCATATTGGGCACAAAATAGTAGCATAGCTACTTTCTGTTGCAGCTTCACATAAAGAAACTGTTCAGCTTGTGACCTTGATAATTTGGTTATTGTCTCATCTGAAAATACTAGCCGAATGTATTGCCTCTTGTTGTATATTCTGCACAAAGTAGTGGCGCAGGTTTTTTATGTTGCTTGGTACAAAGAAATGGTTCAGCATGTTAACGTGTAACTTGACATGATGCTCCCATGCCCTTTTCAGCAGACAGGTTTGAAAGGCTCCCTCGGTCCTCTGCTAGAGGAAGCCGACATTGACAAAGATGGGAACATAAGTTTATCGGAGTTCAGAAGGCTGTTAAGAACTGCAAGCATGGGCTCTCAAAACTTGCCAAGCCCATCTGGTTATTGGAATTTGAGGAAGATATAGATCCATTCTGGAGCTTTTGGGTGTTAAAAAAGAGAGGAGGGAGCACGAGATGGGTTACGTATTTTGGTTACTCAAGATATACCGAGCCAACCATGATGACCGCCTCTGTGCTCCGCTCCATTGCCAGTGGAAATCCCTGTACAAAAGTTAGTATCAAGGGATTTTGCATGGCACCCCAAGTTAGCCGAGAAGTGCTTGAGGATGAAGGTTTGGAGAGATTGCTGGCTGTGGTCGTTTACTTGGTGAGAGGGAAGGACTAGACGGGCGTACGTCTTCTAATGAGTGTGGGATGTGTAGGCTGCGAGTGTATATTTAACGCCCTCGAATTTGAGGGCCTGTTCTATTACAGAATGGGCAATGCTTTTTTACTTGTAAGGCCTTCTCTTTTCCCAATTCATCTGTTGTATCAAGTCTTAAACATTACAGACTCGGCTTAGATGGATTGACAATTTGTGTACTGTACTCTGGCGAGCGAGTTCCAATTTGGATGAAGTTCTGAGGGAACAAAAGAAACTACAGGGATTTGTATTAGTTCTGCCAATTTTCATTGAGTAGGCAAAGAACCAAACTTCCGCAGTTCTGTTTGTATCATGGTTCGTGGCGCACTGCTTTGCCAGAAGAAACGATCACTCGTTTGGTACGTAAATCGACCAAATTTCTTTGAAGAGCACATTAAGTTGCATCACACTGTCCCTACAAATTTGTGATCGCAGGGTGCGCTCTCTTACTTCCATGTAACGGTCAAAAAGTGAAGCTCAAAGAAATGCTGCTTCGCCGAATGTTGCGACCCCCATACAAATTTAGGTTTGGCCACAGTTGACTTCCCTTTACTATCTTACTGAAAACCTCACTAATGACGTTAAGCAATAAAATTGAAATGCACTTGGAGATGTCTCTTGAGTCATCATCTCAATGGATCCTTAACCAACCAAAATTATAGACATGAACCAAATAAGCTTTCATTCTGTGTTATCACAAAAAGGGCAATATGTACACTCACTTTTAGGTACTTCTCAACAGATTACAATCGTTAACTATGGACAAGAAAAAATGATGAATTTATCTTTGTAGTTGCCCTAGAAGGAAGACAAGAATTCTTTGCTGGCCGCTGCTTGTTAGGCTCTTGGGCATTTGCTTATCATGGTCAAACAAAAAACCATTCACGATGATGAAAGCAGAGCAGCTCGCGCAACAAACTCAAAGAGTGTCTTCATATCTAATTGTAAGGAAAACTAATGCAGCTATGCCGCGCACTGCAACTTTTGTAGAGATCAACTTGAATCCCAAGCCCATGAACATATTGTAGGGAACATGTTCAGATGACAATAGTTGATCATTGCCAGCAATCAACTAGAGACTTAACTGGAGTTCCTCTTGCCTGGGCCTAGCAAATCATCACAGTTGCCTTGCTCGCAAAGGCACTCCAGAGGATTTGCATATAAGTAATCCTCCTCCTTGGGCTTATCGACAATTACTCTACGATGACTTGGCTGTCCCATCTTCTTCTCATGTGCCAGACGTACAGCAACTTCAAAATCATTCTGTGAAAGTGTCCCATTCTGATACAAATCCAGTAACACCACAAGCTTTTTACGATCTAAGAGAACGATTCTCTTAAATCCAAGATATCTGCAGAAAAATGTCACAGTTTGCACACAGCCTTTTGAAAGAAAATTGGATAGGCCTAATTTATTTGTCTTGTTCTTCCGAGGGAAATAATGGAAGAACATCAATCAAGTCGACAGCTTACCTGCGGTGACCTTCCACAAGTTTTGCCATATTTCCATCATATGTGGGGATGAAAGTATTGCTGACTATTGATACCATAAAATCTAGAGCCGCCATTTGTGATGAGTGATTATAGAACTGCTGCAACTCCTTTGGATCCAGCAGCATCTCCTTTTTAACCTGACATAAAAGTAAAATCTGTGAAGAAAGATAGAAGAACTAAGTGTCAGATTACATGGAGATGGACTCATCCTAGTGCCAATTGCAAAGCATCAATGGATGTTCTAATACATGCTCCAAGCATTAGCAGCTGCTAAAGCATCCTTTTATATACACTGTCTACCGTTCTTGGATCATTTTTACATACGCCCTCAAGGTGAAGATGGAACTTTTTAACATTCTCCTTACGATTTTCACCTTCAGAGAGTTCAACGCTGCTAGCATCAGAAGATGTTGGTCACTGAATTAGAAATATAACAGCACGTTAATATGTTAACTCACAATCCGTGGAAATGCAGCCCTCAATGTGGCTAATCTCCATTCGCTGCCATAGATTTCTCCAGATGCGATGTAAATCTGTGTGTCTTTGTCAAAACCTAGTGCCTGTAAAACTAATGACGTCTCTTCCGGAGTCAGAGGACACAGACCTTGTGATCTCATTTCCTCAGATACAACCTCTTTCTCCCTCCACCAGGGGAATGCATACCTGAATGAAAAACACAATTCATGTGGCCACACATTTACATATGAGAAACGAGAAAAACAGATAAATTGATGAAATAAAAGGATGAAATACATCTAATGCCACATTACTCATATTCAATCAAGCTTACTTTTGCCCAGGTGCGACACCTAGAGCTTCAGAGCTAAAGCCACAGGATTTGACTAAAATGTAGCATAGGCCACGGAATATATTAGAGTTCCATCTCAGGGTAAAGTCACATGAACGTAAAGACTTAAAAAACATATCCTTTCTTAGAGCGAAATATCAGATAAGTACAGGGAAATGTACAAAAACTTCATCGACTTTCCCTTAAATACAATGTGCATCTCTAGCTAAACTACATGTTACACCTTCGTTCAAGAACCTATAATTTGCACCTTGAGGTTTCAAAAGGCTCGTGATTTTTCCTTGAGGCATAAGTAGCACAACATCAGCTGATTAAGTTAAATGAAAATTATTCCAATGGCAAACAATAAAGCAAGCACATGTCAAGACAAACCTCATTCGCTTGAGCTCTTCAGCTTCTTCTGCTGTACAACCTTGGGTGCATCCAGAGAAAGCCAACATATCCATCTCGTATCTCAGATGCAAAGCCATGAAAGGCCCCTTATCTCGAAGGAGGTGAACTAATTTGTTCCCCAGAGCCTCGATCTGAGGAGTAAATTTTAAAGCCTGAAAGTTGGCTCGACATCTGAGCCTCTGAAGATCTAGTGAAATTCCATTGTTTGCCAAACGAGCATCTGTCTTATTGAAATGCACCACCTTATGCTTGCTAAATAGTGGCAAAATCTGCATGGCATAGGCAAAGATATTACCCAGGGAACATATATGTAAATAGCATAAAACTACATTAAAGCACTACAACTGCCAAGTTCTCTGTATGCAGAACGGCATGCCATGCAGGGCAAATATCTCAGATTTAAATTGTGATCAATGGCTAAATCACAACCAGAAAAAAAGGCCAGATACATGGCCAAGTGAATCTCCATCAGCATAAAGCTAAGTGGAAAAAGTCCAATATAAGCATGCTATCATTACACTACAATCTAAAGCAACCAAATTTAAAGAAGAAGGAGAAAAGGATGCAGGCCATCAGGAAACAGAGATGCAAATGCACAACCAATTGAAGGCCATGCCCTGCCCAGATGAAGACTTACACAAATGGCCAACTGATTCACGCACTTAGGTAGCACCTTGCCCTACCTGAGGCCTTTTATAATGGGTCAAAAGACGATGCATATGCACAAGCACAGGAAAAGGAGATAGAATTGAGACATGTACAGAAAAACATGGTTGGATTCGACTGAAAGTGGATCCAAGTTTCAACTATGACAGCATATACCAATTACCAGAAATTCAATTTCTGGAATCAAAAACAACTTTTCGCACAAGCCACAGCCTCCGCTTTGATAACGCCAGATAAATCTAGTTCAATTCTAGCAGATAACCAGCAAAGCTCACAATCAACCTAGCCTTCAAAATGCATCGGCGATTATACTCCAGCAGTTACCTTTTGACAGCAAGAGGTCCGAGAACGAGCAACAGCAAAGGAGAACCGTGATACATGAACCTGTGGAAGGGATCAAAGCATCAAACAGCGACACAAACAAGCAGCTTCCTTCCTACAGAGATCGAACGGAGCCAAACCTGCGCAGGAAGACATCACCTACTGCTTCAACCAGTAGCCTTTGCCAACTGCAGGCGGCACAAACGAGAAAAACCAGAAATCGTATCAGAAAATGAACCTCCAAGATTTCAAGGGAGGAGGGGGCGGGGATCAGGGATCGGGAATCGATCGACGGAGCGAAGAGAGGCGGCGTTACGGCGGCGAATGCTGGTGAGAGGGGTGGCGACCTCGGGGCCGGTGGACAGGCGGAGGTTCCGGGGAGGTAGACGAGGGTGAGCCGGAACGCGCGACGACCCATGTCCAGAACCCCGAGCGCGCGCTTCTGCTTCGTCGTTTCTCTCTCTCCTCCCTTTTCGCCGTCGTGGTTCGACGCGTTGGCGTCGGGCGCGTAGGCGGAGGCGGAGGAGACGGGGGCGACGGACTCCGACGCCGACGGAGGCAACCGGCGGAGGGGTGTCGGCGTCGGGGTTTGCTGGAAGAGAGGCGCGACTTCGAGGACGAAAGAGAGAGAGAGCGGACTAGAGGTCGCGAGAGGGAGGCGGAGGCTGCGTTGGCGTCGGCGTCGGCGTCGGCGTCGAGGGCGACGGAGACAACCGGCGGAGGTGGAGGGCCGTCGGCGTCGCGTTTCGCTGGAAGAGAGGCACGACTTCGCGGAGGGGGAGAGAGCAGAGCGGACGTCGCGAGAGGGAGGAGGAGGAGCGTCGGCGGCGTCGGCGTCGGGGTGGGGGGCGACGGAAGCAACCAGCGGAGGCGGAGGGGAGAGAGAGGAGAACGCAGGTCTCGATCGTTCTCAATTTGTTCTCCTGCGAGGAGAGAGAAAGTGAGAGAGAGAGAAAATTGCAGAAAATTAAACTGAGGAGAAAGAAATCTTTCGGGCGGGAGTCGTGATCTGTCTTTTCTTCTGCAGCGAGCCGAGCGAGCCGAGCCGAGCGCGCCCGCTATTTTCTCGTGAGGAGAGAGAGGAGAGAGACAGAAGCGCAGAAGACCGGAGAGAAGAGAGATAGCAGACGTGGACCTGCCAAACGGACAGGTGTCGACGTCTGACTCGTTCAGAGCACCGATGACGTGGTCCCTTTAGGGTACCCAATATTTTCTCTATTTTCTCAGTGTTCAGTGTTTTATTTCCTCTGAGAAATCTCAAAAGCAGACGACTAGCTACAGAAATCAAAGTTACCCTTGTTCGACAACATAATACTTCTACCCCCACCCAGACAAATCTGTTTGGTAGGGGGCATTCGCCTTGCATATACTCAATCCTGGTTTTTTACTAAATATTAGAGAGAATAAATAAACCTCATCTTTTCCACAACCCCGAGGGATGAGACGAGGTGTAGAGACTCTAATTGACCTTGCTACAGATCTTGCGAATTTCGCCTTTGGAACCCGTGAGGGGTTTGATGTCACCCATCTTGATCATGGCGGAAGCAAAATCAGAGTTGAAGGTCTTGGGGTTGTTGGAGTACTTCTTGACGAGAGAGTCGGTGGATCCCCCATTGAAGAGCTCCTGGTCCGAGCGAAGAAGGCCCTTGTTGCTGAGCAGGTTCTTGAAGTAGGCGTTGTCAAAGGCGGTTGGCGATTGGAGATCGAGAGGAGCCAGGTTTTGGTCCCCAGACCCAACGGTGCGGGCCCTGCGGGGGCACTTGCCCTGCCTAGTCTTGCGAAAGGAGCTGTCGATGTTGCTGTCGTTGTATATGCGAGGTCTGAAGCTTGTGCATCTTGCCTTTCCTATGGTGTGAGACCCTGCAATGCACGTCCATGCATGACCCATGAGCGACCTAGCAATTGAGCGAGGCCAGAGACTGCAATATTAAACACGTACCAGACAAGGCAACCATGTCCCTGGTGGAGAGGCCTTGAGCTTTGAATCTAGAGATGAGGTTGGAGAGCGTTGAAAATGGAGGGGGAAGGACTCCGCTGTTGGCGAGTGACAAACTCGCGGTCCTTGCGTCTCTTCTTCCCAGTTTCACTTCCCAACTTGGCCCGCCCAGCTTCAAATATCCCATCACCATCAATTGATAATAAGAGTAAATTAGGAGCTCAGACTAAATGAGCAACTAGCTATATCAATGGCAACACATACTAGGACAACCGAGTCGCGAGCAGCAATGGCCACGATGTCTGCACAAGAGACCACACCCGGACAGGCCGACTCCACCTTGGACTTGATCTGGTCGATGACGTTGTATCCTCTTAGCGAATTATTATTTGGGCCGGCCGTCTTCTCCCCTTGGACTGACGATGTGTCGTCCAGGAGTATCGAGCCATCACACCCCTATTTTTGGTCAGTACAAAACTATGTCAAGCCATGCATGTCTTTGAACAAGACTGACTAATCAACGATCCACTAAAAAGTAAGTGATTCCTCTTGGAGAAGTTCACAAATATTAAATATTGAAGGGTCGATAATGCTTTCCTATAAATTGTCAAATTAATTTAAAAAAATTCTGCATACGGAGACTAATCTGCATGAATATTATCATGTTATTTTTCGATAGTAGATAGTATTGAAATTCAAATCGACTTTTCTTTTATTCAAAAAAGAAAGAAAGCCGGTGTATTTATAGATATGGTATAGACAGACGATAGGCAAATTGTTTCGCATCGTTTACGACATAAGGCTCTGGTTTTAAGGGTAAAAAATGATTGTGGAAGGCAGGGGTGTATATATAGGGAACAGGTAGAAATTTGGGAAAAAGGGAGGAAGGAAGGAAAGATTACATTGACGAAGCAATCATGAAAGAAGAGGCGAAGGAGAGAAGCACCCATGCGGCGCTCTTTCGACACCGCGGACTGGACAACAGATTTCACCGTGCTCAAACCATCGGGACAACTTTCGGAGTAGAAGTTTGTAGAGAGTTTCGCGGAGGCACTTCCCCACCCGAGTGCGGTTACAAAAGCTATCGCGACAATTATCCAAATCGGATGATGACTAGCCATTTTTGTAGCGAAGGTGATCAAACGGATACGAATGTGAACTTCTGCATGGGGGATGGAACGGGTTTTATAGACATCTCCTCGACAAGAAGTTTGGTCGGAGGCAGGTTCACCTGATCTCTCGGACCAGCCAATGCATGGCTTGAAAATTCCACGTCACAGAAATATATAATGTGATGAAAAGGTGGGGGTTCTAAATTTTGATTGAATTTAACTGATGATGGAAACGTGAAATGAAGTAGAGCTAAGATTCTTGATTTTTCGAATTCCCGGAGCCCAAGGGCTTCAAAATGCCAAAAAGGTGTAGGGCCATCCCACGTCCATCAACCCTTTGCGAATTGCATGCATACACGTCTTTCCAGTGGGCAGTTTCTTCCACTGTACTGTTCGCCGCTATTACGTGACCCTCGGGGTTTAAGTGAAGACATAGACATTTTGTCCTCTTTACATATGGATGTACGAGAAATGGGGAGGATGAGAAAAGTAAGGATGATAAAGGGAGCCGCACGAGATGGGGACCAAGAATTGGGAAAAGCATAACGATCCATTTAAATGTAAAGCGATGGTTATGAACATGACGATCAGGTGTCATTAAATCCGGGGGACCAACGCATCTCTTTTTCTTTGTCTTAGCATAGAGAAGGTGGGGGCAAGGGTGGGCGTGGCCTCTCTTTCATTTCGCGTCCCTCTCGAGAATGCATGGGACGAGAGGCAAAAGGATATTCTTTTTGACGACACAAACATTGACTCAAAGTCGGTGGACGTCATTAACGGGACATGACCGGGAAGGGCGGGGGGGGACGTCGCAAAAAGCACGATGTTGAGCTATTACCTAACCGAGCTGGCATTATAGGAGCTGGCATGGAATAAGAAACCTCCTTTTGAAATTTCGTGGAAACGAGCTGGCATTATAGGAGCTGATGATGACCCCGGATCCCCCGCCGGGGGTACCCCACCCACCACTCTCTCTCTCTTTTCCCCTAGTCTATAGTCATGGTGGGTTGGGGCCCACTTCGAAATTCCATGAGAATAGTCCTATTATGAATGAAACGAGACGGGTCAGGCACGTCCTCGCTCATCCAATTATTTATGTCTTTCTCAATCGCTCGTTTTCTCTGTTTTTGGGCCTTCACCGTCGGTGGATGTGGACTGGGGTCCGCTGCCCACCCCCCAGGAAATTGGGGACTTCGAGAACTGGTTGAAGATAATGGATTATGATTGCAAGAGCATCAACGCTGACATCCGCAATATTCATCAAACTTGATTCTAAGCCACTCGGAAAATGAAATCCACCCCCCATTCTCTCTATTCGTCGTCTTCCTCGAGTCTGAGTCGAAGCTTCGTCTTGTTAGATCGCTTGAAACATTCTTCGAGATGTGCATTTAAGTACCAAATTATGCATATGGTGCCCCCAGGGTTCCTCCACTTTTCTTTTCCTCTCGATAAGATAAGGCTCGAGCCCCCATCGTAAATTCACGGAATTGATGCGATGAGTAGATACAAAGTTACGCAGGGAATACCTGGGATCAATAATAGTCTCGAAATGGTCTGTCATTTCAATAAATCTAGAGATATAAACCAAAATCTCAACAGCTCAGTGTCACGCCTCGAACAATGGAGATACACATTGAGCAACGGACCCCCCACACATTGGGCCAAAAGAAAGTCCAGTCGATGCATAAGGAAAATTGAAATGAAAAGAAGAGAGAAACGAAAATACTCAGAAAGCAAACTCTTCCTCCTCTGCACCAATTTCAATTACTCTGTCTCCCATCTCTCGAATAGCCGCCGCGGCCGAATCGCTGATGCCAAGCATATGCCGCAATCTCGATAGTTTCTCTGGGGCAGGCTCGCTCTTCATGTATATAGCAAATAAGTCTGCCAGTTCTTCTGGCACTTCCCTAGGCAGTGGCTCCGCCGGCACCGCTTTGTCGCATGCCAGCAAATCATTGAGAAAGAGGAAACCTGCACACGACAATTGAAACAGGCTTAAAAAGGAGGCACACCATTCTCGCAAACATATCAACCCTCAAAATTCACAGCTCACGACTGGTAGAAGAACATAGGATGACAAACTCTGTCGAGTCCGTACCACTCCCTGTCGATTCCTTTGTCTCAACAAGGCCACGGCCTGAATAAGCGAATTTGACAACCTACTACGAGCTAGCTCGCGAACCACCTCTCTTGCTTTGTCGGCATTGATATTCAGGTAGGCTGGTATTTTCTCATAAACTTCCTCCTTGTCAAATTCACCGGTACTTGAACAGAATATTTCATCCGCGGTTTTTTTGAAGAGGTTCTCTCTCAGGCTCTCGGATATCATGCTATCTAAATCCACGCTCGCTTCCTTCAGTTCTCGGATCTGCTTTATATTGAGCCTCCCCTGACTGACGGCAGTTTCTATTGCAGCTGCCATCTTTGTAGTCGTAATGCTCTTAATTACTTTCTGAGCATATTCCGGAGGCAAGCCAACCTGCTTCTGCACCTCATTCAGCTGCTCGATCCTAGCCTTCGTCAGCTGACCATCAGCTAATATCACCTCTGCTTGTTGCCTGAATGCCTGCTCGGCGAGACCCCAGTGGACCTCCACAATCTCCTTAGGAGTCAAGCCAAGGATACCGCCAAGCTGGTTTAGCAATACAAATTCAGAGTCATCCTTTTTGGTTGTGATTTGGGCTCCAAAGGGATATTCGTTAATTCTCCAGTCAGGCAAAACAAATAAATCTTATAGAGGTCGGTCTTGTCCCTCTCTGGAAGATCATCCTTCAAATTTATCTCTGTTTGGCCTTGCTTTCCTAACTTGGCCGTAAGTTCTTTACTGGGTCTTATAAATTTCTAAGTGTCTGGAGAGACTCCCACTCCTCCTCTTGAATTTCTTTTTCTACCTCGTTAGCAACTTCTTTAGATGCAGTATCAGGTGATTCCCCTTTTCTGTCTGCCACCAGCTCAGTAACAACCAAGGTTTTAAAGGGGATCATCTTCTTAAGCTCCCTAGTAGATTCAGTACGATTCTGAGCTGCTCGTGCTCGTTTAATTTAATTGATGAAAATCTTTCTGACTTGCATGGAGATAAGTGTAAATTTTTTCCTAATGTAGACTACATTAATTGATATTGTAATTTACCGTTTAACGGTTACCATTTTACGGGGTTTGGTCTAAGATGAGATAGAATGTTTCTTAATTAGTCTAATATGGAGTTGGCTAGTGTGGGCCGAGTTGAGCCTAGCCCGTAATGAGGGGGTCTGGCTGGAACTCTATAAATAGTGTTCAAGTCTCTCATCTAACCTTAATTCTCACATGTATACTCATATAAAGAGCGTTAACCTAACGCTAAAGGTGAGGGGGTCGCCTCATTGAGCCAGTGATACGGAGGGCAATAGAGGAGAATGACTTAATGCGTGGGTAATCCCATTGATGCGTGGATAATTCATTGTCAGCTTCCGCTTTAAAGAACGATGGATCCCAAAACATGTGTGTTAATCTTTCTACTCAATTATGCATGTTCTTGTTCTAGTTATGGAGATCTTGGGGTTGCGCAATTTGTGTCCAACATGTGGTATCAGAGCCTTCATAACCTTAGAACTCGAACGCATAAAATTAAATCAAAAATTCGGACTGGGTTCGCCGAGGCGAGCAAATCTGTGGGCGGCACGTCACCGGAGGGGGCCGCACGCGCCCCCACGCGCGGCCATGCACCACCAAAGCATTGAGCACGCACCCCACGCGCGTGGCACAACTCGTGTGTGCAATGCACGCGGGTGCTGACGTCACAATGACATCAGCGACCCCAAACTCGATGACGCCATCGACTCGACCCGATTGGCGCCGACCCGACCCGACACAGGAGCCAACCTGACCCAACCTGTTGACCCGACCTGACCTGGTCACCCGTTGATCGGACCGGTCAATCGGTTGGACTGGGCGGCTGAATTAGACGGTCAAACCGGGAACCGATCGGACCGCCATCGGTTGGACCGGTTTTGACCGGCCCTTCTTCGCCCATGCGTGCGCTCCACATGTCGCGCACTCAGGCGGCACGTGCGCTCCACGCGTCGCGCACTCAGGCGGCACGTGCGGGCGCGTGGAGCGTCAGATTAGCGCGTGGTCGGCGGCGTTGAACTCGTATGATTGTCCTCTATCTTGTGATGTATTTAGTTTATATGTTTGATAATTTTATGGATGTGAAAATACATACAAAGCCCTAAATACGTGTAATTTTAGTGTATTTTTGCTTTTTTCCTTGTATTTTCTGTGATTTTGGAAATACAAATGTTGGGTTACAGGTATGTTATCACATAAACATTATAATGGTGTGATTCATTATAAAAATTAAATCTTATTGTAAACTGAAACTGGCTTAATGAGATACAACCATTATGGGATAGTAGTGATGAGAAACAGTAAAAGGTTATGAAACTTTTGTTGCTCATGCATACTCATTTACATGCTGGTAACCTTTCAATAATAGACGTCTTAAGAACCTGTGACCAAACTGATTGTACTAATTAATACATCTGCTGAATGTGGGTAATGCATGTCAGTTAAGTCATTGCATATTATACCTAAACTCATCTAGTCACTGGTTAATGTCCATTAAGTTGAATACTTTTTATGATTAAGGAGTATGACAACATTTACGCAGAGTAATAGTATTTACTGTTAAAGTTTAGATATTTGGTTCTCTGGTTTGACTCAATTAATAGGCCACTGTTTGATTACAATGATAATTTGTTATTTAAAATTGGCTAATAAATTAGCTATTGGCCTTGGAGTCATGTTTTACCTTATGAAACTATGAGCAATAGTGGATTAGCTATCAGGCTTGTCGATCTGGGGTATCCTGTATTGCTATTGATGTTAACTTGTGATAGATCCTCTGAATCAACTGTCTTACTTGTGATAGATCCTCTGAATCAACTGTCTTACTTGTGATAGATCCTCTGAATCAACTATCTTCTTTATGTTGTTATGGTAATCTGTTATCTGGGTGCACAAGAGATGCTTTCTTCTATGTTATGAGAAGTTTCTTGTGTTATTATGATTGGTGATTTTCCTAGATGAATAAAGCAGTGTAATTAGCATGATATGTGATTTTAGTGATTTACTACCCCTATCACTAAAGTTAAAATCATATATATATGGTGAATGTGAGATGTAAAGTTTATATCCCTGGTATGAGAGAGTTTCAATGATTCAATTGAGTAGTGACCGCCAAAGTGGCATGCTTGATTGGGTTTGAGAAATATCGGTCTCATATAATGATTGGGATGTCTCATGGTCTAATGCATAGTCATACTCCCAAAGGAGGTGATTGTGTATTAGTTCATGGAGGGATATATGATGGTGTGGTAGAGAAGTGACTGATCCTAGTGATTCATATGCCCAAAGGTGATGAATTCACGAAGATTATAATATATTCTTATAACCGCTATCATGTGGGGAGTGTACAACTACATGTCATGTATTCTGTCCAAATGTGATTATATGATTTTGCGTGTAAGTCTCTGAATGTGTACTTGTACGTCAAGTTACACAATGCTCACATGATGCTAATTATATACATTGCTTGTTTTTCGATCACATTTTCTGTAATTAATAACTCAATTATTATTGAGGTTTTTACTGATTCAAATTTTAAGTTGTAGACATATGATTTGCTGGTTGGGACAATAGCAATAGAATATGCTTACTGTCCATGAAGCGTTCCATTCAAGAACATTTGAAAAGTGATTTGCCTGTGAGCTGGACTGCTAAGCAAATGATGGAAGCCTTAATGGCTTGAAGTTATGTCTTATCTAATACTAGAATTAAGACACGTCTACAAAAATTGTGTTTAAGTCCTAATGATATATCCGTCTAATATAAGGTTGAATAGGTTGTTTCAAAAGAAATAATCCCACATATGTCTAGAAAAGTTGACAATGTTGAGATTCTAACTTTTAACGGTTATTTAAAGACTTTTAATGATTATTGTGGAAGTAAATTGACCGAGATAAAGAATAAATTGGTTAGAATTAGTCTTAAAGGTTGTTAAGTTTAATAGTGGCAGTGAGTATTTTGGCAAGTATGGCAATACGGAATAGCTTAAAGGGTCATTTGTCAAATACTTGATAAATTCTTGGGTGATAATTTAATTACTATGCCCGAAAATCCTAACAAAAAGATTTAGCCGAAAAGCATAAGTGCATCATAATGAACATGGTGATGAGTATGATGAGTAAGACTAATTTATCCGGTCTTCTGTTGGTTGCTATTTTGAAAGCAACTCTTTTCACATTCAAAAGTTGTTTTCTTACCAAAGTTGTTTCATAAACTTTTTTTGAGTTATGAACTAGACATAAATTATTTGAATCATATGAAATTTAGAGATGTCATGTAGAAGTGAGGTTATCTAATCCAATATTAAGTGCGTTGGAATTTAGATCCACTCAGAATTATTTTGTATTTTACCCAGATTGTTAAAATTATTTTGTATTTTACCCAGATTGGAATTTAGTGAGGTACAAGTATTATGGAATCACATACTGTAAAGTTTCTACAGTTCAACGTAATTGTAGAGGATGGCTGCTCTCAGACTATTAAGTATAATAGTACGATGGAAAATCACTGTGTCTTTGTCTTTGCCTATACAGATAATTGTGGTACAGACAATTATGGAATCTCCTATATCATAGACTAAACTTGTTGAGGTTTAAGGTACTATTCTTGATATAGTTTGTGATGGAATTTTTTTAAACCTCTCAAGTATAGAATGAAGTGGTTGTAGCTTTACTCACGAGATTTGTTAGGGAAAGACGATCAGTTATTCCATTTGACTATATAGTCTATTTGTGAGAGCATGACTGCAATATCCACTACATGGTTGATTTAGCGACATAAATAAATGTTGTTTTTTTTATCCTCAATCATGTATGTGATTAGATGCCATAAAAGGTGATATACAGTCTATGAAACATCATAGTGTTTGGAAACTTACTGATTTGCCTAAAGATCACAAGTTCGTTAGTTACAAATTGGCATACAGAACTAAAAGGATTTCAAAGAAAGATTGTAGAATTTAAAACTAAATTGGTAGCTAAAGTTTTTACTATAAAAGAGGGGTGGATAGTTAGTGAAGAAATAATTATTTATTTATATTATTTTTTAAAGATTCTTTCAGAGTGAACGTGCATTAATAGTTTATTTTTTTACATGGAGTTACGTCAAAGAGATACAAAATCTATATAAGTGCAACTGGAGGATTTTGTAGCAGATTTAAGTAAACTTGTGTGTAGACTGAAAAGTTTTATTCATGATTTTAAGCAAATTTCTAGACAATATTATTAAAGTTTCATAGTGTTGTTATTTTGTTCAATTGAGAACAAAGTAATTCAATATACTGCAAGGTCAGTAGGAGGAAATTTATTTTTCTCATACACTATGTACATGATATTTTGTTTACAAGTAGTGACATTGAGGCATCTTTTGTCTTTTGTACTGAGATCTATAAGGATTGTTCTCGCCATATAAATATTGGATTTTATTAGATTTATCTCAGATGACATTTCCTTATTGTATTTTGGAAATATTCAATATACATCATTACAAGCCAGGAATTGTTCCTGTCGTTAAGGGTGATGGACTGAATCCATTATATTGTCCTTATTTAGATATTAAGAAAATCTAGTTAAAGGGTGTACCTTGTGTCAGTGCACTTAAAAGTATAATGTATGCTAGAATTTGCACTAAACTAAATATCATCTTTGCGACAGGACTTCTAGGCAGATATCAATCAAATTCAGGACGCGATCATTGCATTGCTGCCAAGAAGGTTTTAAGGTACTTAAAGAGGACAAGAGATTATATGTTAATATACGGATATGTTCAATTCTTACAGCTAGTAAGATATTTAGATGTAAACTTTGTTGGTTGTTAGGATGATATAATATCAATAACGAAATACATATTTATCTTAGCAGGAAGTGTAATAAATAATCTTCTACTATGGAAGCAGAGTTTGTAACATTCTTTTAGACTGTTACTTGGGCTATTAGGCTCTGAAACCTCATTAAGGAGTTTATCATTTTTTAATTTTATGGATTGACCAATACGGTTTTATTGAGACAATAAATTTGTAGTATTTTTATTAACTACAGAGGTCTCAAGGGGTCTATATAAATGATGGTCAAAATTTTTTACCATAAAGAAACGGTACAGAAAAGTGACATTATAATATAACATATTTCCACAGATGATATGGTTGCAGATCCACTAACTAAAGGCCTACGCCCATGTGTATTTAATCGACATGTCATTAGCATGGGCCTAGGAGCATCATGAGATGCTGTTGTTTAGTGTGAGCTATTTTTGCTTTACTCTAATAAAAGTTTCTTCTGTGTTCGTTACATTTAGTAACGGTTTGATATGTATTAACTTTTGCATTCAATAAAATATTTTTGAATATGTTGTTATTATGTTGAATACATATTAATAAAAGTTTCAAGGTGCTGTATAAACCTTGACTGAAGGCTAGGGGCATCCAATTATTAGCCTTGTGCATATGCCTTGTTATACATAAAGAAAGGTTAACCGTAAGGACTAGGCATATGTGGGTTCATTGGAACCATAATGACATTCTCTAATGGTACAAGTTTTTTGTGACGCTTAAGGTAAGAGAATGGATATTCTTTAGTGGCACAAGTTTTTGTAACGCTTAAGGTAAGAGAATTGTGACTGACAAATGTGATTTCTCTCAATAAGAGATGTTATCAATTTGGTACACTACCATATTGAATCCATATCAATAAAGTTGAAAGCACTTGTGACCATGAAAGACTCTGTGTGTATACATGCAGTTACCACCATGATTCGGTGTTTGAAATTTTATGGGATAAGATTGACTATTAAGAATTATCTCTGGACCAATGTGCGCACATACAATACGATTTCAATTAATATAGTCCAAGTGGGAGAATGTAAAAGTTTTCCTAATGTGAACTACATTAATTGATATTGTAATTTACCGTTTAACGGTTACCATTTTACGGGGTTTGGTCTAAGATAAGATAGAAAGTTTTTTAATTAGTCTAATATGGGGCTGGCTAGTGTGGGCCGAGTTGAGCCTGGCCCGTAATGAGAGGGTCTAGCTGAAACTCTATAAATAGTGCTTAAGTCTCTCATCTAACCATAATTCTCACATGTATACTCACATAAGGAGCGTTAACCTAACGCTAAAGGTGAGGGGGCCGCTTCATTGAGCTAGTGATACGGAGGGCAATAGATGAGAAGGACTTGATGCGTGAGTAATCCCCTTAATGCGTGGATAATCCATTTTCTACTTCCGCTTTAAAGAACGATGAATCCCAAAACAGGTGCGTTAATATTTCTACTCAATTATGCATGTTCTTGTTATAGTTATGGAGATATTGGGGTTGGGCAATTTGCATCCAACAATAAGGCGATCGAAGGTTATGATTAGCTGGAATAAAAAGTATAACCATGAATCTTTCGATTGTCCTAAGACAAATTACGAACTGAAAGAAAGATCCTCAAAACTTAAAATTACGTACATGCACATGCTTACATGATCAAATGTCAACTGACGCTACATGCAAGACACGCATATCCTTCTTGTTAGTAGACTTCACAGCAAAATATCACCAAGAGGGTGCCAATTGGTATACATCAATATATGTAGTCAACTTCACAGCAAAATACCACCAAGAGGGTGCTAATTGGTATAAATCGATATATTTAGTCAAGTTCGTGCTTTACACCTGACGATATATAGTCTATCTATCAGCTGCCTCCATGCCCATATGAGCACAGGACCACCATGCGTATTTATGCAATTCAATCCATGGGGGATATCATAATCTGAGTCAAATTCATGCTCGCTAAATAAGTGATGAATCTTCAGGATCCAAGGCAAATTCATTTCAAATAATCCAAACACATCGTCTAACTTCCAAACTGGCATTCCAGGCAACAGTGCAAGGGACAGCAAGACACAACAAAACGCAAGGACAAAAAGGAGATAGACAAGGATGCCATTAGGAGAAGATATCAATCAGTTGTGTTTAACCAAAACCGGTAACTTTCTTCTTAGATTCCAGCCCCTTTTAGTGAAATGACTTTACTTACCATATAGGGGTAGAGGAATGCAGAAAATGGACTTAAGAAAAGACGTTATTCCAAATTTCTAAATGAAACTCCTTTTATGTTATACTTTTTAAGAATATTGATGTTCTATCTATCGTTGCCACTACTCCAAGAGAATCAGCACGAACCTTGACAAAGAGTAAGGTTGACCCATTGCGGCATGAACACAAATATGTCATCCATGTCATATGAGTGAGTGAGAGAGAGGGGGGGGGGGGAGAGGTCTGCCAAAAGTGAAGGAATCGTAAAAGAAGATACTCACAGCTGTGCTGGCAATAGACATGGCAGCTTCCCTTGTCAAGCGCAAGCCATGAGCTGCTTTTCTTACAGATTTCTTCACTTCTGCATCATACCCATCTACTCCTGAGGCAATCGCATCCTTCACAACCTAGATTTAACAGTTCAGGTAAGTTAGTGTAGTCAAACCAATTTCTTTGCAGACAAATGTATCGCACAAAACATGCGTCAAATGTGAAGTTGGAACATAGTGAAGTCAGTTGTGATGTTTACCTTCTCGAATAAACTGCCACATATACTAGAGTGAGCTGCTTCAACAGTTTGCTGAGGGATACAGAGCATAACTCGTACTCGTAGTAAAGCTTTAACATTCTCTTCACTCAGTTCTCCATTAGCAACACACTACTGAAGTTTCTGCCTGTAAATTTCTACATGTGAAAAATAAAAAGGGATGTCATTGGGTATTATATGATGGTTTTATGCAATACATAAACACGAAATTCTTAAATTTCTTTCTATCTACGATTTTCAAAATTCACTGTGTTCTACTCAGGAAGAAAGTTCTTTTTGCTACCAATAGATAATAAAGTCGAAAACTTTAAGAACCATTGAACCATAACAGAAATAAGCGAACAAGAGAAGAAGAGAGCGCACAGGAATGACTATCGATTAGTGCTCTAGAACAGGAAATTAATGAAAATACCTTTGTTGACACCTAAATTTTGGCGATCCGGTCATTTATTTATTGCATAAAAAATTAGGGGTTAATTTTATCCCTGAAAAAAATATTAATTGCATAACATATAAATTTAGGTGCATTTATTTTTAATTTGCATTTTTTGCATTTGCATTAGACCAGTAACGAATGAGTTCGAATTAGTGGTTTTGAGCATTAACTTGATAGGTCGGACTAAGCCCACGAAGCGTGCAAATTGGCTCAAGCCCATTTTTTTTTTGAATGATCAAAGATTATCTCGTGAAAATAGGAATTTGAAATTTTTCGGGATATGATTAAATTTTTTGGATAGGGCAAGTGGAAAAGCAAATATTGCGTTCGGCAAAATGAATATTGCGTTTGGAGAAAGAATCTTCGTGGATATCGATTTGAAAAAATTGAAATCCTAATTGGTGCCCTATAAATAGGTTGTTAGCGCAGGGTTTTAGGAGGCACACATTAAATATATGGCCGCATAAGGGGGTTCTATTTTTCGGGGCTTTTCTTCGTTTCTCTTGAGTCAAAGAAAAACAACACACAAAGGAAGGAACAGAAAGAAGCTTTTTTCGCAGAGGCTTTTCTTCGTTCCTTGGGGGGTCGAAAAAGAACACACAAAGAAGGAAAGGAAAAAAGTTCTTTCGTGTGCGGGGGCTCTTCATTCGTGCCTTTGAAAAGTCAACACAAAAAAAGTGGGGTTTTGAAAGTGTGCAGAGAAAAGACAGGGGAGAAGAACGTGCGTATAGCAGAGGGGAGAGGGGAAAAAAAGAAGAAAAAAGAAAAAGGGAAAAGCAAGGTTACCGGGCTTCTTCTTCAGCCGTCCCTCGCCGCTCGATCCGTCGATCCTGACTACTTCCGTCGCCTTCGGCTGCGTCCCAACCCCCAGCGCCGCCCCTGCCTTCGCCAGTGGTCCGCCTCTGCTCAGCCCAACGCTCGACGCCCGCTCGTCACTTCGCCAGTCGTCGTCTGCAAAGCCTCCGCTACTCCCGCATCTCCCTAACGTCTGCTGAGCTTTCGGTCTCTGCCACTTCTGCAACCACGACGCAGCGCTGACGCCCACCACTGCTGCTGACCCGTGACACTAGGACCAGTCGCCGAGCTCCCCTGCTGCCAGTCACCTCCACTCCGAGCTTCTACGCCGCACATCCGCGCCTACACCTCCGCACCGCGCCTCCATCGCCCGCGAGCTCGCGCCTCCGCCAACCTCCGCATCCCTATGCCAGTCTCTGCCGCTCCTACAGCCAGACCCGACGCTGCAACCCAAGCTACTCCACCTCTGATCCAATGACCCGGTGTTGCTCCATTCACTGCAGCAAGTTCCGAACCAAATGCCGGTCCACTGCGTGCCATTCGACCCAGCGACCAGATGACACCAGCAAGTTCCAGACCGGATGCCGAGCTTCCGCCTCTGTTTTGCTGTCCCTGCTGCCCAAATGCCCCCTTTGCCACTGCTGGTCCGTTGGCTATCGCCCTTCGCCAGAGCTCCAACCGACGGTGACCAGCGACACCACAAGCCGCTGCCCTTGCAAAGTCCTTAGCCGCGCCGAGCCTCCTTCGTGGTCCAATCTACCGGATATTGAAAAAAATTCAAATCTAGGTAGAGATTTATTTTATTTAGGTAGATTTATTTTATCTTATTTAGTTTTTGATATTTTATCTCTTTGTTTGAAATATTTTCCAATGCATGATTGAAATTCTCTAATGTAGCATCTGATTCGCAACCGCACGAATTTTTTTTCTATCTATAAGGCTTTATACGGAATAATTATTCACTCAGGAGTAAAATTGATATCTTGATCTTTAAGGCTTAAGATCAATTTATCAATTTTATTAGTGAAATAATCAAGTTTGAATTTCAATTTGAATGGTGGATAACATTTTTGATGACCATGGATGATTTGGTGTTTATCTTTTAATTGTTCTATTTATCCCGAAAATACAAAAAAAAATTGCATTTTGCATCCCATGTAGATTAGAATTGATTGCATGATAGGTTAGTTAGATTTTTTAAAATGCATGTATTTAGAATAGATAACATTTCGCTTTAGTTTTCACTTTAGTTAGATTTTTATTTTTAGTGATTTTAATTACAAATTTTCATAAAAAATACAAAAAAAAATCATGCGCATGTCATATAGAATTAGGTTCATGAAACGCACGTCATTTAGTGATTGTTACTAGGATCATTTAATTAGAATTAAGTCATTAGGTTAATTTAGATTGCACATTTAATTATTACATTTCTTTAAAATAGACCGCATGCTTATATTTTATTTATGTCGTGTAGTTTAGGTCATAGTCATATCATTTCATGTTAGATTAGTAGCATGATTTTCATTAATTAAGTGAAAACAAACAAAAAAAGAAATTGCGTGTTAATTAGAAATTATATCTAGGGCTGTGATGTGAATTATGATTTAACATTGCAGATGCTTTCGTTATTATGAGATAAGTCCTACAATTTATTCATTGTTTTATCTGGGTGTTAAATTGGTGGTTTGCGTACCCGCATGATCACCTCACATGTTAGGGAAGTAAAATAAAATCAATTCAAGCTGCCTGCCAAACATTTTTTCGCAATAAAAGACAAAAGTATCGAAAGGGCGTTAGAGAAATCTAGCATAATCGAGTCCCCGAACTCACAATCTTTGGTTCGCAAAAGTAAAGTAAATCTCTCATTACTTTACTTGGGTTTCTAATTGACCCACCAAAAATAGATTAGTGGCGACTTCTAATTAAAAAATTATTTGCATGTTAAGAATTTGAACCTAAGTCGTGATTTAGTATGGGCTTGGAAGAGCCCGAGCTAAGTCTAGGCTTAGTAATCCATTAGCCTAATTTTAGGTGGTGCATCCGAAAATTTGGTCGCAACAACCTTCATGAATCTCACTAGCCTTTTGTGGATCAAATCGCAACTCTTCACATAGGTTTTGGAGGAATATTGATTTGCTATCCACAGCTTCCAATTCACCACCAATAAATGACTGTTGAAGTCGTTTACCATATACCTTTGCAGTTACGTCAAGCGTGATAGCTTCCTATTCTCCCCTTATTTCTCCCCACACGAGCCTCAGAAATTCGCCACTATTCACAAAGTCTTCGGTGCAAGTAACATCTCCAAGATGCTCATGGTGGGCCACATCTTCCTCTTTCTATGCTATTGCTAATAGTCCAGTGCTACTTCTCGATACCTTTATGTCAATCTTTCTTTTCTTGATCACTGAACATACACGCACATATGATTTAGGATTGTCTATAGGAGGTGCCGGAGAGCCAAAGAGCTGATACTGCCAACAGTTTGGTGTACAAAGCGAATCTTAGGCTGAGAGACCTAGTGCACAAATGCATGGGTGCAATCTCGGCTTTGCAGCAGCAGATCCAGACTCAGCAGGCTGAACTCAACGCTGTAAGAAGTGAGATATTGAGATTCAAATGCAGAGAAGCCGCCACTAACAATCATATACAATCCAATGTTGGTGTTCCTCATTCTAGAACTGCTCTTAATCCTACTGCTGCTTTGGTTGTTTCTGTTGTTCCTCCTCCGACCCTTTCTTCCTCTTCTTCCACTGCCGCACCTCCCAACCCCTCTCCTCCTCCTCCGCCACCCCCGTCTTTAGTCGTGCCCTCATCTTCTTCCTCCTCCTCTTCCACTTCTTTATTCACTACCCCGACCAGCACCACCACCTATAGCTCCATCTCTAGTGAAAATAATAATGTTCATTACTTGGAGCAAATCTAATCTTACATACTTTTTCGTATCACTCTTAGTATCCACATAGAAGCTATTGTACTAGACTATTTGACTTGCGTCTATTCTCATTAGACACAAGGTTGAGAAGTGAGTGCTAGTATGAACACCTAATGGGAGTGAATAGGTGTGAAGACAATTTTCGCAAAGAGCAATGAAAATATTTTGTTTATGAAACTAAGTCTGAAGATCAGCAGACTTTAAAAGAGTTTAGACTTTAATTACAGAATAAAAATAAAGAGGTTTAGGGAAGAGAAAAAGAATACAGAATTTATAGTGGTTCGGCTTAGATCAAGCCTACGTCTACTCTCCCACGCTGATAGCCTTTTGGCCAGTTTCCACTAAGAATCAAAAGAAAATTTACAATCTTGTGATCTCGACTTTACAGTGAAGAGTATTTTTTGCTCTCACGAAGTCACAATATAAATCTCTCTCTCTTTTGAGTACAAATTTGAGCACGGTATAAGGAATAACAAGTAAGTGGTAAATTTCAGACTTTGGAATTCTTCTTTCACGCACTCTATAGAACAGCTTGGAGAGGCTTAAAAACTCCTTCGTGCCTTCTCGACCGTTGGCACTCCAAAGGAATTCTTCCAATCAACCGGTTGGACAAAATCAATCAAGGAAATCTTCGAGCCATTTGAAGATTGTGATGAAAGCTCGTCAATCATGTTGGCCCATACAATTAGGATCTTGGTTTCCATAAGTAGATTTTTTCCAAATTAACTTGTCATCTAAAAATATTTGATGTATCTAAGTTGATTCCAATAAAGATAATCAGTCTCATAGGTGATATTTCCATCCATAAGGCCATATATAACCTGTACGAACCGAACTCTTGAAGAAGGAAAGATAATCCCTCATCTGGATAAGTCTTCATTCTTCACTTGCGTTCAGTCTGAAATTTGTCAGAATGGGCAGATGTAAGATAGACTTTAACACAAAAGTCTGGCAATCTTCAGAAAAAAACTTAGATAAGTTTTGTCAGCTTCAAAACAACATGGGAGTTTTTTCTAACAAGAAGAACCACTTCATCTTAGATATTTCTTTGTGGCTCCTGTACTGTGATTTGATCTAGATTCCCAAGTAGCTTCAATCTCTTTTTCTATAATTTGATCATTTCAAGCATTATTTTGGCATGATGGATCATGTAATGATGATCATATTCTTATGCTGACTTTTGTCCCACGTTACATTAAGTTCATAGTTGTAAAGTTCATGAGCATAATAGGGATGTTTTGAGACATATATACCGATTACAATTTGCACATATTCTCACATATGTCTCAAGACCTTTGCAAAGCATGTGGGTCTCGAAAAAGTGAGTTGCAAGTTGTTTGTTAAGCTAGCTCAAGGGGCACTAGAGGAACTGCTCACATTTCAAGTCTGTCCTTTCAAGTGAGCATCCAATGGCTGTAATTCACTAATCAACTCGATCGCAAGTCTTTGGATCTATAGTCAAATAAAAGAGAGAAAAGCTAATGATGCTGACGTTCAAAAGGAAATTGCGCGCTGATCATTTTGCGTGTGGAATATGCTTGCCTCCCTAAAATTGAAAATGGGGGCTACACGAGTAAAGATCGGTTTTTTTGGGGCTTAATTCTTCATTTCTTTGTTAGAAGTAAAAATCAAATGCGGAAACCATGATCAATTATAGACAAACCTCTAGCCATTGTTCGTATTCACGTTCGTCGGAAAGTCTCGAAAATTCAACGAAATATCGGGTTCACACTACTAACCCAATTCCAATGAACGATCGTTCCTTTTACATACCATCTCCCTTCAAGACAGTTACCAAATGGGCAGTTGTCACGAAAATGTACGAAACGTGGAAAAATTACATGTGGAATAACCGCCACTTTAAAGAGAAAATGTGGGTCAAAAAATGGGGGATCACACAATCTATAAATAACATAAATAATATTCTCTCACTTGATCCCATCATTTTCATCATACAGATTATCCAACCAAATCCACGAAAAAACTTTATGCTTAAAGAAAAGAAACAAAACACATGGATCATGGCGACATGTCCTCTAAGAGTGAGTAATATCTTCCATATATCATAATGCATCTTATTTATTTAATGTCAGCCTATATGTGACAACATATTTTAATGAATAAACCCTATGTTTATTCCAGAACCAATGATAAATATTATTCTCATAAATAAACAACAAATTGTGTACGCCAAAAATTGAGAATCAACATTAAACAGAATAAAAGTTTCATACAATAAAAATCGTCCATATGACAACAAATCACATGATGAGACATATTCCCATACTAGTTACATGATCCTTATACTTCATCGGTAGCATGCCTTTAGTTAAAAGATCAGCTATCATCAATTCAGTGCTAACGTGTTCTATGACCACTTTATTCTCCTTAACACGTTCCCTTGTGGCTAAATACTGAATGTCGATATACTTACTTCGACTGTCATTTTGGCATTTTAGCCATAAAAATCGCAGCTGAATTGTCACAATATATTCTTAATAGCCTAGAAATAGAATTAACAATTCTAATCCTAGTAATGAAACTCTTCATCCATATACCATGCGATGTAGCCTCAAAACAAGAAACGAACTCAGCCTCCATAATGGAAGTAGCAGTCAAAGTCTGTTTCGCACTTCTCCATGACACGGCTCCACCTGCTAACATAAAAATGTATCAAGATGTTGACTTTTGTGAATCAACGCAGCCCGCGAAGTTCGCATCTGAATAACCGACTACTTCCAGGTTGTTAATCCGTCTATACATAAGCATGTACCCTTTGGTACCTTGAATGTATCTTATCACTTTCTTTGCATTTCTCCAGTGGTTTATACCTAAATTACTCTGATATATTCCCAACATTCCCACAGCAAAAGCAATGTCAGGTCCAGTGCAAACCTGAGCATATATCAAGCTTCCGACAGTAGAGGCATATGGAATATTATTTATTTGTTTCCTTTCTAAATCATTCTTCGGGCATTGGTTCAAATTGAACTTGTCATCCTTCACAATAAGTGTTATACTTGGTGAACAATCTCTTATCCGAAATATCTCTAGAACCTTATTGATATATGTTTCTTGAGATAGTCTTAAAATTCCTCGAGGTCTATCTCTATGGATCTTAATGTCAATTACATAAGATGCATCACACATATCCTTCATGTCAAAACTCTTAGAGAGAAATTGTTTCACTTCATATAGCAACCCATTATCATTGGTTGCAAGTAGAATATCATCCACATAGAGCACAAGGAAACAAATTTTGCTCCCACTGACTTTTTAATATATACATTGATCCATGACATTTTTTACAAAATTGAATGAAGAGATGACATCATGAAACCTTAAGTACCATTGCCAGGATGCTTGTTTCAAGCTATATATAGATTTCTTAACTTTGCACACCAAATGCTCACATTTACTAAAATGAGAATCCTTCAGGTTGTTTCATATAAACCTCCTCATTTAGTTCTCCATTGAGGAACGCCGTTTTTACATCCATATGATGTAATTCCACATCAAAATGGGCAACCAAAGCCAAAACAATATAAAGAGAATCTTTCTTAGATGTAGGAGAGAAAGTTTATGTGTAATCAATTCATTCCTTTTGAGTGAATCCTTTGACAATGAGTCTAGCTTTATATCTTTCAATGTTACCTAATGAATCCTTCTTAGTTTTAAAGACTCATTTACAACCAAATCCCAGACTTCATTAGATGCCATAGAATTCATCTCTTCTTTCATGACATTATACCACAAATTGGATTTATCACTGTCCATGACTTGTGAAAACGTTTCAGGTCATTCTTAGCTCCAATATTGTAGTCAGATTATTGTAAATACACAATATAATTTTTAGGAATTACCGATTTTCTTATTCTAGCAGATCTTCTCAATGTTGCATCAACATTCTCTTGAGAAGCATATTGCTCAACTGATTGTTCAACAATTTCTGATAATTGTTGAACAACTGGATCTACTAGATCAATATCAGCAGATTGTGGAACTTCAACAATTGGTTGTTCAATAGCTAGTTGAACTGATGGGGTATTATGAGCAACAACCAACCTTAAACTTGATTGGAAGGTTGAGTGTCTAAACAATATTTCTTAGGAACAAATTCATTCGATTAATTGCTCCCACTAATCAAGTCATCTTTAAGAAATTTAGCGTTTCTTGATTTCACGATTCTAGTGGTGTAAAACAGACAATAAAACCTGTATCCCTTGCACCTTTCGGCATATTCAATGAAATACCCACTTATGATCTTTGTGTCCAACTTATTTTCTTGTGGATTGTAAACTCTCACTTCATATGGGCATCCCCAAACGCATGCATGTTGCAAACTCAGTTTCCAACCTTTAAATAACTCAAAAGGTGTCTTTGGGACAGCCTTGGTCGGAACTCGATTTAATATGTACATTGCCGTCTTAAATGCTCCAATCCACAAGGACTTAGAAAGTTTGGAGCCACTAAGCATACTTAACCATGTCCAATAAAGTTCGGTTTCTTCTTTTCGTTACACCGTTTTGGTATGGAGAACTAGGCATAGTATATTTGGCAACTATCCCATGCTTTTGAAGAAACTTTGCAAATGGACTAGGTGTTTGTCCATCTTCAGTGTATCTACCATAGAATTCTTCACTTATATTTGATCTTACAATCTTAATTTGTTTACCGCATTGTTTCTCTACTTCCACCTTAAATACCCTAAAGGCATCTAATACTTTATGCTTATTATGAATTAAGTAGAGATACGTGTAACGTGAGTAGACCCATTCAACGAGTGGGTTGGGTCGGGTTTGGGTCGGGTAATAAATGGTCTGCCCAAATCGACCCATTTAACCCATTTATGACCCATTTATTGTAATGCAAAATTTTTTACTTATACCCGACCCGACCTACACTCGACCCATACCCAACCCATTTAACTAAACTTAAGAAAGCTTATTTCTTATATATATATTAAAAATTGTATTGCTAAAATAGTTTTATATAACACAAATTTAATGGACAATTTTTATAATTTTTAAAATAATTATTTTAAAAAATCTAATTTTAATTATTTTTTTATTTTTTAAAATTTAAAATTTTAATTATTTTTTTAATAATATAATTTTTAATTTTAATTTTTTGTTCTTCTTCTTCTTTGGCTGGTCGTCAGCCACGATGATAGCCGGCGACCGGCCACAGGCGAGCCTCGAGCTTGCCCGGCTTGTCAACGTTGGTAAGTAAGCTCGAGGCTCGCCTAGTCGGTCGCCGACCACCGGAATGAGGAAGAAGAAAGAAAAAATAAAAAAAGGAAAGAAAAAATAAAAAATAAAAAAAATAATTATAATTTCGATTTTTATAAAAAAAAAATTATTTTTGTAAAGTTAAAGAGGGAAGAGAGAGATCGTGAGGTTTTGGTTGCAAATGGGTTCTAAATCCAACCCATTTAAGACCCACTTATCTTAAGTCTTTAATTATTAAACCCATTTAATTAATTTCTTCAAAAAATAAGTGACTCATATATAACCCATTTATGATTTAAATGGGTCATATATGGGTCTAAGACCCATTTTGCCATCTCTAAACGTGAGTAATCATCTATGAAAGAGATGAAGTATTTCTGATCACACGAGTCCATATTCGGACTATAAATACCGTATGTATGATTTCTAATATTTATGTACTCCTCTTGGCACCTTTCTTCGTCTTGTTGGTCTACTTTTCCTTTATGCAGTCCACACAAGTATCACAATTAGTAAAATCTAAAGTACTAAGTATTCTATCATTTATCAATCGTTTAATTCTTTCTATGGAGATATGTTACAATCTCCGATGCCACAACATAGATGAATTTTCTTTCACAACACATCGGGTTATACCAGCGTTATCATGAACATGCATCGCATTATAATATGCATTGTCTTGTAAATTAATTTGAAAAAAACCATCAAACAAAGTACCACTCCCAATAATTTCATATTTAAATAATAAACAAAAGTTTGAATATGAGAAGTTAAAAAAAAAAGTAACCTAAAGGTATAAATCTTGAAACTGATATTAAGTTTCTAGAGAAATTAGAAACAAAAAATGTCATTTCCAAATTCAAAACAAAGCCACTATTGAGAACTAGTCTACATGTCCCAATAGCTTCCACATGTGAACACATCTTGTTTCCTGAATAGATGCTTTGTTCACTTCTCACTAGCTTCCTATGATTTTGAAAACCCTGCAAGGAATTCGAAATGTGGATTGTAGATCCAGAATCAATCCACCAAGTGTTGTGACTCACATCAACTATATTAGATTCATAACAAACACAAGATATTGGATTACTTTTCTTCTCAAGCTAGGCCTTAAATCTGTCGCAATCATTCCTTATATGCTCATTCTTTTTACAGAAGAAACATTTGGATTCTTTTTTAATGTCAACTTTGGAAAGTATCTTACCATTTTCCTTATGCTTGCCATGGTTCTTATTCTTTCCTTGTGTTGCCAAATGAGTACCGTCTCCCAATTCCATAATCAGTCTTTCTTTCTCTTGAACACACATAGTCATGAATTTATTAATTGACCATTTATTCTTATGTGTGTTGTAAGAGATCTTGAAAGGTACATACTGTTGCGGGAGAGTGTTTAAAACATAATACACAATAAATGATTAAGATATCTCAACCTCAAGGTTCTTAAATTGAGCCGCAATATCCCTCATTTGCATGATGTGCTCACGTACACCTCTAAGACTAGTGAGCTTCAACGATAAAAACTTCATAATTAGGGTCATGGCATGCGCCTTCTCAAAAGTCTCAAACTGCACATCAATGGCATCCAATAAAGCCTTAGCATTGCTATACTAAGCAACCGAACCACGAATACTAAGAGATATTTTAGCCCTTATAAACATCGCACTAACACGATTGGACTGCTCCCATTGATTATAAAGGGTTATCTCAACTGCAGTGCTCAAATTAGTAGGAGTAGGTGGTTTGTCTTTCCTTATAACATAGTCAATGTCCATCCACCCTAATTGAAGAAGTACTAACTTCTTTCAAACTTTATAGTTCTTACCATTCAGTATTGGAGCATCACACATAAATTCGGAGAAATTCATAGGTTGCAAAATTGCATATCAAATAATCATGCTTATGTCACAAAATTTGAGGCAAAAGATACATAAGTCATGTTTTACTAATGTAAACATGTCACAAATATGAATCGTATAACATAAAAATTGCATGTGGGCTAAGTTTTTAATTTAAGTAGATTCAAAATTACATCATGAAGAAACTACCATATTATATACCTTCTTCTTCATCCCTGTGGCTAAATTAAGAAAAATAATATGATATTTCATCCTAATTAATCATATTAATATAATGAAAATTCCTATGAGATAAAATTCATCATATTAATATAATTAATTACAATCAATGTCCATTTCTAAATATGATCCGAAGGCTCTTGATATATAATTTAATTAATCAAAGATGTTGTGGTTACTAGGGGTGAGCGGTTCTCGGTTACTAATAGGTTCTGTTTGAAACTTGGAACCTACCCTCGGGTATAGGTTCCTCATTTTTTGGAACCTGAAACCTACCCGTCAAAACCAAGAACTTGGAACCTACCCTGTCACAGGTTGCAGGTTCCAACAGGTTCTTTTTTTTTTTCCTTTTTCTTTTTCATTTTCAGATTTTAACTATAACAAATAAGGAAAGAGACAAACCAAAGCTTCTATGCCCATAAATTGCCAAAAATAGTTCCTTGGGAGCATAAGCATCCAAAAAAAAAAAAAAAACACATTTATGTCCCTTTGACTAATGCCACTCCATCAGCAAACTGAATATGCATGCTGTTAGAATACCAAAGTTCCCAAGCCCAGACATTATCAAGCCTAGACCAAGTCCTGGGAAAATGAATGCATTATTGGCCTGGTACAAAAAAAAAAAAAAAATAGTGACACGGCAATCCTCTTTGCAAATGGGAAAATAAGAATCAAAATCCCCATTATTCCTCATACAATTTTATCCTTCCAATGTAAATTAGAAAGAACCAACACAGCCTTCGTCTAATAAACAAAAGGATCTCACTCCATCTCTAACCTTATTCTTTAGTCATTAATGAGAGCTTAACATACCGAAGATGCAGTCCGACTTCCAGGCTTTGATGCACCATGAGAAGCAGCTCTTCCAACTTTAGAGCCGCTTTTGGAAGGTAACCCTACCGGTATGGCTCTGGTTGATTCAAATGATTCTGCCAGCAATATCTCAGGTTCAAAACAGAACGTGTGCTTGTGTGTGCGCGCACAGGTGTGAGAAAGAGAGAGAGAGAGAGCACCTTGGAATGTTCCATGAGGCTTCAATCGTTCAAGTGCAACAGCCAAAGCTGGGCCTTGAATGTCTTTCAAATGTTTCATAACCTGAACACAGCAGTCGCCATGATCACCACATACTAAAGAAGCCACACTTTTGCAATTTATTGCACATATACGTACCAATTCATGTCCACTGACTCAAAATTTCACCGAAGAATCCCTCTGCGGCTTTACGAACATCTGCCGACTTATCTGGATAAGTTACAGCAGCAGTCCTTATCAATCTGAAGAAAAGGTTTGGGTCCAAAGAAGAGATATTATCGAAGCAGGTTATTTTGACATTACGGTCATAGCAGTAGCAACTGGTTTCAGCAGATGCCCAGCATCAGGGAAATTGCTTAAGCGAGAAACTTGCTTTCCCAACCAATCGAAAAGATCCTTGCGTCCTTCAGCCCCAAGCTTAGAATCCATTAGAGCAGCTGCAATGTACGAAACCTGTAGTAGAGGCCTCATCATGGTTCAGTGAAGCCATAAATAAAGCATAACCATATCCTACAGATACACACACAAGCATGAACACAAGCCATGATTCCATTGCAGCCAAAGTACATTCCCTCGTATGCTTTTTATTGTCACCCAGGCATTTCAAAACATCAGAAAGAATACCCTGCGAATAGAGACAAGAACACTTCTGAGTATAATCAGCTTTCAACAGCACAGAGAAAAAGTACATAATGCCAACAGGAAGATAAGAACCTTGCTTGACTTCTCAACCGCTGGACCCATCGCAGATGTGACACCACCAGTGGTTGTCAAAGTTGCCATGACTAAATTCTTATTGCTGTCATACAGGCGTCCTTTGAGGGCACCAAGCAACTCAACTGCATATCAAAGCAATTGTTAACAAATGAGATCATCTTGATACGCAAAAAATTATGAAAATCAACTTTTGTCAAACTTGTCAAAACAAGAGTAGGAATCATTGTTATTTAGAATCAACCATCTCATACCAGTTCCATTTGGTTGAATGCGCTTGTTGGCCTCCTCCAACATTTTGTTGACAGCTTCAATGGATTCAAGACGAACCTGGAGATCGAAAAAGTTGTATGCATTGATATGATCATTATTTTGCTTATTGCTGATTATCATGAAGAATATTCAAAAACCGGAAGTTAGAAATAGGATGAACAGCTTTATCACTCAGATGCCAAACCTTCCAATCTGAACTTTCCAAATTCTTCAGCAAGGAAGGGGTGATCTTCCCACTTATATCTTCACGTGGCAGGCCATCTACCCCACCCGAAGACACAGTCGACATGGAGTCAGAGGCCTCAACAGTTTTTCTCGGAACAGCAGCACTACCCTGCAGGATTTTCACATGTAGATACTTCCAGCAAGCACTCAAAAAGCAATATAAAATAGTCTAAACATCAGTATGATATACCTCAAATGGATTCTTCTCAAACTCTGCATCAAGTGCACTGAGCAGGTATCGGTTTGACATCCGCGACAAAGGCTTTAATATCTAGAGAGTAATAAAGACCACATCCATGTGATTCACAAAGTGGAGCTATGCAAACAATTTAAGACGATAGTCTTTTGAGGAAGAAATTACCTGGACCAACAAATCTATGTAAAACGCCTATAAGCTTGATACTAGCATTTCTAGTTGCTGCGGGGAACGGCAAGCGGCGTCCGGGCGAGTGAGCGGCCACCGGGGGACAAGTGGCGTCCAGCGGTGGCGTCAACAGCAAGCAGCTGAGCGGCGAGGTGAGCAACGTCCGATGGCGTCTAGGGCGAGCAGCGTCGGCGACGGGCAGAGGAAGAGAATGAGAGAGACTTAGTTCTATGAACATGCGAACATGTGAAGTGATTTGGGGTTTTTTGATTTGGGGCTTTCTTTTGGAACCCTAACCGGTTCTGGTCCCTTTAGAATCGGGAACTGAACCGGATTCTTCGATTCCAGGTTTTACCTAGGAACCACACTCACCCCTGTTAGGGAAATCCCTTATGATGTTTTGAAGATGACAAAATAAATCAAAGGCTACTAACATGTTTAATGGTTAAGTAATAGACCATGCAGATGATAGAACATGTAAAGGATATTGTCAAAGTCTGAAGACGGCCAGAAGACTGAACGGAACACATGTCCAAAGTATATTCTGAAGATTTCCAGGTTTCTGTGTCAAAGTCTGAAGACTGCCAGACTTTAGTGTCAAAGTCTATTCTACATCAGAAGTCTGTCAACTCTGACAAATTCCAGACTGAACGTGAATGAAGAACCAGAAGATAGACTCTATGCTAAAGCAGAACATAACAGACTGTGTTCATACCTTAAAGCTAAATCTGTTCAGACCCAGATTGCAAAGTCTATCTCACTCAGACTCAGATTGTAAAGTTTATTGCTCTCAGACTTTACATCCAGATTCGACATAACGTAACACAAGCCCCGAAGATATAACGGCTAGTGGTCTGGTTTGGATTCTACATCAAGATTGATTTGATTGACTTAATTGATTGACAATTAGATCTTGAAGACAAGAACTTTCTATACGAAGAAGCTTTACTTATGGAAACCAAGATTTCGTTTGTATGGGCAATCGGAATCAATTTGGGATTCTACCTTTGTCACTCAACGACTACCAAATCTTCTTGATACAGAGCTGTCCAATGGGTATATTGGAAGACGATCCTCAAGATACTGTCCAACGGTTAGTTTGGAAGTGGAGGAGTATTTAAGGAGATGAAGGACCGATGAGCAAGTAAGAGATAGAGTGTAGAATTTATAATTCCAAAGTCTGAGCGATCTTCTATCATACACTTGTCTCTCGTGAGCTTAAACGTTTGTGATCTTGAGAGAAATACCAAAAGAGTGACTTAATGAGATAGTGTGATCTACTACTAAGTGTTTGCACTCAAAGTTGTCATCTCTTGTTGATTGCATAGTGGAATCCAGCCAAGAAGGCTGTTAGCGTGAGAGAGTGGACGTAGGCTTGGATTAAGCCGAACCACTATAAACCTTGTGTTCTTATTCTCTTCCCTGAATCTCTTTATTTTGTTCGTAGTTCTATTTAACTGTTAAAGTCTGATCTCGCTCAAAATCTGCTTCTCTTCAGGCTCAGTTTCGAAAGTCTGTTGTTATTCAGACTCAGGTCAAAAGTAAAGGTTTTCACTGTATTTTGCAGAATCTATTTTTACACATATTCACCCCCCTCTAGGTGTTCATACTAGCACTATCAACCCCTAGTAGTTACTCTCTAATTAATTAAATATATGGATCATTGGACATTTAATTTCATGCATAAAATATTCATAAAAATGCATGAAAGGACAAAATAGTAAAAATACACCAAGGGGCAAAATAGTAAATAGATCGGCCAAGGGCAGGATTGTAAAACTGCAGGAAGGGCAAAATGGGAATTTTAAAAAATGGCGTAGGGACCAAAGGGTAAAAGCGCGCCGCGGCCCATCAAGCGTGTGACCTGCACAAGCGCCGTCCATCGTGCAGGCGCGTGCAACGGCAACTGCCGTGGGCAATTCCGCGCGCATGGATCCCATGCGCATAGTGGCCGCGCACGCGTGACCGTGCGTGGCGCGTGGGTTCCACGCGCCTACAATTGCAGCGCAAGCGTGAAGCCCACGCGCCTTCTCCCTTGCACAAAGAACCTTTTCTTCACCATTTTTTGCCATTCCGCTGCAATTTCGCTAGCCGTTTCTTCTCCAGCAACCCATCTAAGACAAAAATAATTAATGGGTTTTGGACACCGTGCCGGCACGACCACATGGGGTCCAAGTTTCAGCAAAAATGAGCAAGAAATTGGCCCAAATCAAACGAAAATTTCCCAAAACGCAAACCCTTAACCACCGCGACTTCCGCTGCCTGATTAGCCTTTCGCGAACACCGATATGCTGAAATAACTCATGGCTGTTCTTCCTCATGGCGGTGCAACCGTACCGGTCCGAAGTCGAGGGGTGGGTCACCGAAATTTGCCCGGCATCGGCGAGTTTCTCTCTTGGCCTCAAAAATCCAAATTATTGTTCATCTTCAAAAGGCCTGAAAAATACACCAAAAATCGACAAACAACAAGGCAGATACACTAAACCCGCTCTGATACCAAATGTTAAAAGTAAAAATCAAATGCGAAAACCATGATCGATTATAGACAAACCTCCAACCATTGTTCGTATTCACGTTCGTCGGAAAATCTCAAAAATTCAATGAAATATCGGGTACACACTACTAACCCAATTTCCTCACGTACTAATGATGTATTCTAAAATTGAGAAGGTTTGCGTTAGACCTTGTGATTACCCCCTTAGAAATGAATGATTGTTCCTTTTGTATACCGTCTCCTATCAAGACAATTATCAAATGGGCGGTTGTCACGAAAATGTACGAAACGTGGAAAAATTACATGTGGAATAACCGCAACTTTAAAGAGAAAATGTGGGTCCGAAAATGTGAGATCACGCAATATATAAATAACATAAATAACATTCTTTCAAAATACCATGTTGTTCATCTAGCCAGGAAAATCATGGAGTACTAAAGTATATCATCATTCATTATATGTTTCCCCAAAAAAAAAAAAAAAACTTGATGGCCTTTCAAGCTTCGTGATGGTCGCGGTGGCTCATCAGCCACCATTGGAGCCTGCCCAAATATCAAAAAGGCTAGAATGGTTGGGCTTACAGATAAAAGTTGGATTACCCAACACTAAATACGAGTAGACCTGCCTGCCGAAACTTAAGGTTTGGTTTAGGTACTTATGTCATGTAGGTGTTCGTGTAAATGGAGGGCTTCACTGTGGGCTTAGCAGGGTCGGGCCTGGTGCTTGCACCGGCTGTCTTATTGAGGAATTTTCAGTTTTTTCCACTTCAATGGAAAAAGAGTTTTCCTGATGATACGCAGTGGTAACGTAGAGAATAAGTTATGACTCGATTTGAGGTCTGGCTTTACTTAATACTGAACATCTTGAACTTCTTTAAAAAGTTATGGACTTTTTAGGCCGTTCAAATTGATTGGCATTTTTTTTTTCTTATTGTTGTAAAGTTTGAGATAACTAATCTTTAATTTTGGCAAGAACGTGGATAAGTAACCCTTAAAGTCAAACAGGTATTTGTACGGCGAATTATTGTTGGTGCTTATATAAATCAAAC
Source organism: Eucalyptus pauciflora (assembly GCA_007663325.1). Taxonomy (NCBI): domain Eukaryota; kingdom Viridiplantae; phylum Streptophyta; class Magnoliopsida; order Myrtales; family Myrtaceae; genus Eucalyptus; species Eucalyptus pauciflora. Next base: position 635,606 of record VMYD01000185.1, on the reverse strand, counting down.
TGGTCAATCGTAGAAAAATGGCATTTACTCCGGGTGTATAAGGACAAAAGTTGAATTGTTCAGTGTTTTATTTCCTCTGAGAAATCTCAAAAGCAGACGACTAGCTACAGAAATCAAAGTTACCGTTGTTCGACAACATAATACTTCTACCCCCACCCAGACAAATCTGTTTGGTCGGGGGCATTCGCCTTGCATATACTCAATCCTGGTTTTTTGCTAAATATTAGAGAGAATAAATAAAAGCTCATCTTTTCCACAGCCCCGAGGGGTGAGACGAGGTGTAGAGACTCTAATTGACCTTGCTACAGATCTTGCGAATCTCGCCTTGGGAACCCGTGAGGGGTTTGATGTCACCCATCTTGATCATGGCGGAAGCAAAATCAGAGTTGAAGGTCTTGGGGTTGTTGGAGTACGTCTTGACGAGAGAGTCAGTGGATCCACCATTGAAGAGCTCCTGGTCCGAGCGAAGAAGACCCTTGTTGCTGAGCAGGTTCTTGAAGTAGGCGTTGTCGAAGGCGGTGGGCGTTTGGAGGTCGAGAGGAGCCAGTTTGTTGTCCCCAGACCCATTGGTTTGGGGGCACTGGCCCTGCCTAGTCTTGAGAAAGGCGCTGTCGATGTTGCTGTCGTTGTATATGTGAGGTCTGAAGCTTGTGCATCTTGCCTGCCCTATGGTGTGAGACCCTGCAACGCACGCCCATGCATGACCCATGAGCGACCTAGCAATTGAGCGAGGCCAGAGACAGCAATATTAAACACGTACCAGACAAGGCAACCATGTCCCTGGTGGAGAGGCCTTGAGCTTGGAAAGTAGAGATGAGGTTGGAGAGCATTGAAGTTGGAGAGGGAAGGGCACTGATGGCGCCTAAGCTGACGGTCCTTGCGTCTCTTCTTCCCAGTTTCACTTCCCAACTTGGCCCGCCCAGCTTCAAATATCACATCACCATCAATTGATAATAAGAGTAAATTAGGAGCTCAGACTAAAGGCGCAACTAGCTATATCAATGGCAACACATACTAGGACAACCGAGTCGCGAGCAGCAATGGCCACGATGTCTGCACAAGAGACCACACCCGGACAGGCCGACTCCACCTTGGACTTGATCTGGTCGATGACGTTGTATCCTCTTATCGAATTAATATTTGGGGGAGCCGTCTTCTCCCCTTGGAATGACGATGTGTCGTCCAGGAGTATGGAGCCGTCGCACCCCTATTTTTGGTCAGTGCAAAACTAATTATGTCAAGCCATGCATGTTTTTGAAGACTCATCAACGATCCACTAGTAAGGAAGTGATTCCTCTTGGAGAAGTTCACAAATATTAAATATTGAAGGGTCGATGATGCTTTCCTATTAACTTTCAAATTAATTTAAAAAAAATTCTGCATATAGATATTAGTCTGCATGAATGTTATCATGTTATTTTTCGATGGTAGATAATATTGAAATTCAAATTGACTTTTTTTTCATTATTATTCAAAAAGAAAGAAAGCCGGTGTATTCATAGAAATGGTGTAGACAGCCCATATAGTGGAATTATTAGGCAAATTGTTTTGCATCGTTTACGACATAAGGCTCTTGTTTTTAGGGTAAAAAATGGTTGTGGAAGGCAGGGATGCATATATAGGGAACAGGTAGAGATTTGGGAAAGAGGGAGGGAGGAAGGAAAGATTACATTGACGAAGCAATCATGAAAGAAGAGGCGAAGGAGAGAAGCACCCATGCGGCGCTCTTTCGACACCGCGGACCGGACAACAGATTTCACCGTGCTCAAACCATTGGGACAACTTTTGGAGTAGAAGTTTGTAGAGAGTTGCGCGGAGGCACTTCCCCACCCGAGTGCGGTTACAGAAACTATGGCGACAATTATCCAAATCGGATGATGACTAGCCATTTTTGTAGCGAAGGTGATCGAACTGATAAGAATGTGAACTTCTGCATGGGAGATGGAACGGGTTTTATAGACATCTCATCAACAAGAATTTTGGTCGCAGGTTCACCTAATCTCTCGGACCAACCAATGCATGGCTTGAAAATTCCACGTCATAGAAAAATATAATGTGACGAAAAGGTAGGGGTCCTAGATTTTGATTGAATTTGACTGATGATGGAAACGTGAAATGAAGTACAGCTAAGATTCTTGATTTTTCGAATACCCGGGGCCCAAGGGATTCAAAATGCCAAAAAGGTGTAGGGCCATCCCATGTCCATCACCGACAACTAGTCCGGTGAGCTCACCGGGGTTGGGCGAGCCTCACTAGTGGCCAGGCAGGCCTCACCTAGCCCCGGGAAGGGCTGCCTAGCCACAAGCGAGGCTCAACCGACGAGGGCCAGTGATGCTCCGGTGAGGTCGCCGGCCCTTATCTAGTTGGTTGCCGGACCAGCGACCGGCCACTTGAAGAAGAAAAATAAGAAAGAAAGGGAAAAAAAAGAAAAAAAAATTATTTAAAAATTAAAAGAAATTGATTTTGAATAGAATCAATGAGTATAAAACCAAACGCAATTTTATTCCAAAATCAGAAATTTTGAACAGTTACTAAACGGCTTAAAATACTTAGAAATTGTTCTCGGGAACAAAAAAAAAATAATAATTTATGATTAGAAATTGTTTTCGAGAATAGAATCGTTACCAAATGCGTCCTTGACCATCAAGAACCATTGATGTTGAGCACTGCTGTTCTTTTTTTCCTTGTATCTACCCACCATTAGTCAGTACTTTTTCGTTAAAAGCAGTGCTTGTGATTGTTTTGGGAAGATAGAAAATCTCATCCAATATCTTTCTTCCAGGACAAAGAAGGTCACTCAATTAGGTAGTTAAACTTGAGTTGCAGAATAATTCACTAAATTCATGGGCCAAGTAAGACGCAAGCCGAGTGGACAGTCAAAACACGAACTTGCTTGTCCTTTGGGGTGTGAGGAATTGACCGCACATAAGACAGATCACCAAACCAAAGCTGTTAATTTAATCCGATATCTTGTAATTACCTTTTCTACCTCACACTGCACAGTGCAACAGCAATCGAAACGTGAAGCATTGGTGGAGGGAAATCATGTTATTATTCATCGGTGGAAATGGGAAGGACTTAAGTAGGCGTGTGTAAGATTTGCCCTGGTCAATCATGTCATGCTCCATATGTACTAAAAAGTAGATGTACATATGGATGTACGAGAAACGGACCCACGAGGGAGAAATGGGGAGGATGAGAAAAGTAAGGATGAAAAGGGAGCCGCACAAGATGCGGACCAAGGATTGGGAAAAGTATAACCGTCCAGTTAACGTTAAGGCAATGGTGATGAAGATGATGATCGGGTGTCATTAAATCTGGGGGACCAACGCCTCTCTTTTTCTTTGTCTTAGCATAGAGAAGGTGGGGGCAAGGGTGGGCGTGGCATCTCTTTCATTTCGCGTCCCTCTCGAGAATGCATGGGACGAGAGGCAAAAAGGATATACCTTTTGAGTAAACAAACATTAACTCAAAGTCGGTGGACGTCGTTAACGGGACATGACCGGGAGCAAAGGCACAATAATGTGGAAGGCCGCAGAGGGAGGGGCGGGGAGGACGCCGCAAAATGCACGATGTTGAGCTATTTCCTAACCTAACAATAAATTTGGAGCCAGAAGCGACATGGAATAAGAAGCCTCCCTTTGAAATTTCGCGAAAACGAGTTGGCATTATAGGAGCCAAAGAGTAGAACTAGAGTTAAAACTAAGTCTAAAAGTCATGGTGGGTTGGGGCCCCACTTCTAAACTCCATGAGAATAGTCCTATTCTATAATGAATGAAACGAGACGGGTCAGGCACCCCGTCGTCGCTCATCCAATTATTTATGTCTTTCTCAATCGCTCGTTTTCTCTGTTTTTGGGCCTTCACCGACGGTAGATGTGGACTGGGCTCCGCTGCCCACCCCCCAGCCCAACTCAAAGACAGCGATATGGTGCGACGCCCCCCCTCTCCCCGAAGAGAGAGAGAGAGAGAGAGAGAGAATGTACTCACCGCAGCTACCACTTGCTCGGACGCGGGTCTTGTCTCCATCTGGATCGGAGCCATCCCTAGCAGATCGCCATCCCGTTGGCGGAGGCGGCGGCGGCGGGGCCTTGGAAGCTTCTCTGCTCGGCCTAATCCACGATCAACACCACAGCTCGGTCCTCCTCCGAGACCGCGCCGAGAAGGCCAAGAAAGACGCAATCCGGAGCGCAGCTGCGGTGTCGGATCTGCTGGTGCAGACGGTGAACGGAGGGGTGCAGGAGGCCTTCCTCAACCAAAAGCGCATCGAGCTCGAGATTCGGGCTTTGGCCACCACCGTCTCCCGCTTCACGAAGCAGACCGATCACTGGCTCGCCTCCACTCATGCTCTCAACTCCGCCATCAAGGTCTGTCTTTGGACCCCCAACCTTGCCAAGTTCGGATTTGCTTTTTTACCAAACTAACCCCCAAGATCGTGATCGTGATCGTGTGTGTGTATGCGCGCGCGTGTGAACATATGTTTACTAATATATTGGCGGCACAGGAAATTGGGGACTTCGAGAACTGGATGAAGATAATGGACTACGATTGCAAGAGCATCAATGCAGCCATCCGCAACATCCATCAAGCCTGATTCTCAGCCACTTGGAAAACCGAATCCATCCCCATTCTCTCTATTCGTCGACTTCCTCAATTCAACTCGAAGCGACATCTTGTAAATTTGCTTGAAACCTTCTTCGAGATGTGCATTAAGAACCAAATTATGCGTGATGCCTCCAATGTCCTTCCACTTTTCTTTTCCTCTTGATAAGGCTCACGGCCCCGTAAATTCGAAGAGTTGGCTATGCGATGAGTAGATACACAAAGTTATACAGGGAACACCTGGGATCAATAAATACTTCTGGGAATGGTCCGTTATTTCCATAAATCTATGGATATAAATCAAAATCTCAACAACTCAGCGTCACGCCTCGAGCAATGGAGATACAAATTGAGCAATGGACCCCTCCCACATTGGGCGAAAAGAAAGTCCAGTCGATACATAAGGAAAATTGAAATGAAAAGAGAAGAAAAAAGAAAATACTCAGAAAGCAAACTCTTCCTCCTCTGCACCAATTTGAAGTACCCTGTCTCCCATCTCTCGAATAGTCGCCGCGGCCGAATCGCTGATGCCAAGCAAATGCTGCAATCTCGATAGTTTCTCTGGGGCAGGCTCGCTCTTCATGTATATAGAAAATAAGTCTGCCAGTTCTTCTGGCACTTCCCAAGACAGTGGCTCCGCCGGCACCGCTTTGTCGCATGCCAGCAAATCATTGAGAGAGGAAACCTGCACACAACAATTGAAACAGGCTTAAAAAGGAGGCACACCATTCTAGCAAACATATCAACCCTCAAAATTCACAGCTCACAACTGGTATAAGAACATAGGATGACAAACTCTGTCGAGTCCGTACCATTCCCTGTCGATTTCTTTGCCTCAACAAGGCCACGGCCTGAATAAGCGAATTTGACAACCTACTATGAGCTAGCTCGCGAACCACCTCTCTAGCTTTGTCGGCATTGATGTTGAGGTCGGCTGGTATTTTCTCATAAACTTCCTCCTCGTCAAATTCACCGGTACCTGAACAGAATATTTCATCCACGGTTTTTTTGAAGAGGTTCTCTCTCAGGCTCTCGGATATCATGCTATCTAAATCCACGCTCGCTTCCTTCAGTTCTCGGATCTGCTTTATATTGAGCCTCCCCTGACTGACGGCAGTTTCTATTGCAGCTGCCATCTTTGTAGTCGTAATGCTCTTAATTACTTTCTGAGCATATTCCGGAGGCAAGCCAACCTGCTTCTGCACCTCATTCAGCTGCTCGATCCTAGCCTTCGTCAGCTGACCATCAGCTAATATCACCTCTGCTTGTTGCCTGAATGCCTGCTCGGCAAGACCCCGGTGGACCTCCACAATCTCCTTAGGATTCAAGCCAAGGATACCACCAAGCTGGTTTAGCAATACAAATTCAGAGTCATCCTTTTTGGTTGTGATTTGGGCTCCAAAAGGGATATTCGTTACTTCTCCAGTCAGGCAAAACAATAGATATGTTTTATAGAGGTCGGTCCTGTCCCTCTCTGGAAGGTCATCCTTCAAATTTATCTCTGTTTGGCCTTGCTTTCCTAACTTGGCTGTAAGTTCTTTACTGGGTCTTATCTTTCTAAGTGTCTGGAGAGACTCCCACTCCTCTTCGATTTCAATTTCTACCTCCTTAGCAGCTTCTTCAGATGGAGTATCAGGTGACTCCCCTTTTATGTCTACCACCAGCTCAGTAACAACCAAGGTATTAAAGGCAATCATCTTCTTAAGCTCCCTAGCAGATTCAGTACGATTTTGAGCTGCTCGTGCCCGTTTAATGTAATTGATGAAAATCTTTCTGACCTGCATGGAGATAAGGTGATTGAAGGTTCTGATTGGCTGGGATAAAAGCATAACCATGAATCTTTCTATTGTCACGAGACAATTTACAAACTGAAAGAAAGATCCTCAAAACTTAAAACTACGTACGTGCACATTCTTACACGATCAAATGTTAACTGATGCTACATGCAAGACATGCAGATCCTTCTTGTTAGCAGACTTCACAGCAAAATATCACCAAGAGGGTGCTAATTGGCATACATCGATATATGTAGTCAACTTCACAGCAAAATACCACCAAGAGGGTGCTAAGTGGTGTAAATCGACATATGTAGTCAAGTTCGCACTTTACACCTGATGATATATAGTCTATCTAGCAGCTGCCTGCATGCCCATATGAGCACAGGACCACCCTGCATGTCCGTGCAAATCAATCCATGGGGGATATCATAATCCGAGTCAAATTCATGCTCACTAATTAAGTGGTGTATCTTCAGGATCCAAGGCAAATTCATTTCAAATAATCAAAACACATCATCTAACTTTCAAACCAGCATTTCAGGCAACAGTGAAAGGGACAGCAAGACACAACAAAACATAAGGACAAAAAGGAGATAGACACAGATGCCATTAGGAGAAGGGATCGATCAGTTGTGTATGACCAAAACCGGGAACTTTCTTCTTAGATTCCAGTTTCTTTTCCTGAAATGACTTTACTTTCTATAAAGGGGTAGAGGAATGCAGAAAATGGACTTAATTAAAGACGTTATCCCAAATTTAGAAAATGAAACTCCTTTTATGTTATACTACTTAAGAATATTGATGTTCTATCTATTGTTGCCAGTACTCCAAGAGAATCAGCATGAACCTTGACAGAAATTAAGGTTGACCCATTGTAGCCTGAACACAAGTATGTCTATGGAAATCCATTTTGGTATCCAGCCTGTCTCATCCATGTCGAGAGATCGAGAGAGAGAGAGGTCTGCCAAAAACAAAGGAATCATAAAAGATGACACTCACAGCTGTGCTGGCAATAGACATGGCAGCCTCCCTTGTCAAGCGCAAGCCATGAGCTGCTTTTCTCACAGATTTCTTCACTTCTGCATCATATCCGTCTACTCCTGAGGCAATCGCATCCTTCACAACCTGGATTTAACAGTTCAGGTAAATAAGTGCAGTCACGCCAATTTCTTTGCAGACAAATGTATTGCACAAAACATGCGTCAGAAGTGAAGTTGGAACATCATGAAGTCAGTTCTGATGTTAACCTTCTCAAATAAACTTCCACATATACTGGAGTGAGCTGCTTCAACAGTTTGCTGAGGGATACAGAGCATAACCCGTAATCGTAGTAAAGCTTTAACATCCTCTTCACTCAGTTCTCCATCAGCAACACACTGCTGAAGTTTCTGCCTGTAAATTTCTACATGTGAAAATAAAAAAGGATGTCATCGGGGATCATATGATGGCTTTATGCAACACATGGACACAAGATTCTTAAATTTCTTTCTATTTACAATTCTCAAAATTCACTGTGTTCTACTCAGGAAGAAAGTTCCTTTGCTAGCAATTCTTTAAGAACCATTGAACCACAGCATAAATAAGGGAACGAAAAAAGAACAGAGCGCACATGAATGACTATCAATTAGTGCTCTAGACCAGGAAATTAATGAAAATACCTTCATGAATCTCACTAGCCTTCTGTGGATCAAATCGCAACTCTTCACATATGTTTTGGAGGAATACTGCTTTGCTATCCGCAGCTTCCAATTCACCACCAGTAAATGACTGTTGAAGTCGTTTACGATACACCTTTGCAGTTACGTCAAGCGTGATAGCTTCAGCCTCACGTTTACCCAAACCAAAGATATTCCTCAGTTGACTCAAAGCATCCAGCTAAAAAATAAGTAAAGAATAAAAGTGAGTACATAAGAAGCCAAATGGGCGGGCGATGTGCAAGAAGAGGCAGGTAAGGGGCAGACAAATTGATTATAAAGCACAGTATTTGACAATGTCATGCATGACAAACCAACAAATCCATCGAAACAGTAAGAATGTTTCTTTTACCTTGCTTTCTTCAAGATGGCCACTTGACAAAGAATCTGCAACATATGCTCTATAAAGGAGCTTCAAGTCATCCATTTTTCTGTCGTTGTCATATTCACCACCTGAGGTACAGACTAGTAATTCAGACACTGCCCATGACAACAAACTTAATGGTGCATGGACGCAAAAAATTCAAGGTTCCTCACCAAGTAAGGAAGCTGGAGCAATCCCACGAGCCAAGCCATCAGCGTTTGGGTGGTTCTTAAATGAGACGAGCAAGTTATTAAATACTAGAATCTTATCTAGCTCTTCGACAGCTTGAGCTACTCCTCTCCTGGTTTATGAAAATTTATAAGTTGATGACAAGAATCCTTTTGCAAAAAATAAGCAAGAACCACTCTCTGAACAATTCCCGAACAAATAAACATATGACCGCCGATTATCTCAACTAAAAGTTAAGGCATTGCCCTCAAATCATTATTGTTTCTTTCTCTGTCTCAACAAGTCATTGCGGCAACTTTTTCCCAAAACCCTGAAAGGATGCCCCAGCTGACTGATATACAACACAAACCATTTGAATAAACTCTAGAAACCCCAATTCAATATTGAGTAATATCTAGAAGGGACTGGGGACCATACGCTGATCTTGTTCTTGATTTCAGCACATTCAGAGCTGCTGAGACATTCTCCTCAACCAGTTTTCTTGTATGTTCCTTTAACAAATCCTCAGCAAGCTGCACCAATAAGCGAATGAAAGAAATGCCACAAAAAGCAAATCACTGTCCAATTCATTTTTGTAGACTATGAAAAGTTACCTCATCAGACAGTCGATACATTAGTTGCGCTGCCCGAAGACTTTCAAGCTGGTTCTCATTGAGATCTAACAGAGACATCAATTTAGTACACAAGTAAACCATTATAAATTCATAATGGACAAAGCACAACAGCAGCCATAAAAAGAAAAGGCTGCGAAAATAAAAGGCAGGACAAAACTCCAAATTACTTTACTTATTCTCGGCATAAAATACCATAACCATATTGATTGTGCATTTCATGACTATTTTAGATCAGTATAATTACACAGACCTCTACCAATTGCTTTCAGCTGGGAAGAATACAACCTCTGCGCATTATCCCGAACAGCAACCTCAACCTGCACAGACATTAATGAAAGATTGAATGAGATGAATGTTACAGGTATGTGAGCAATGCATGTCGTCAATGTGATACATAAAAGCGCAGTTTTGATAGGGCACAGTAACAGAAGGAGATTGATCTTGCAACTATGTGGCACTAAACTCCAACAAAGGTAACTATCCAGGCCAAACCATAATCATAGCACCAAGAAGACACTGCCTAATAGATGACTTGATACCTGGGCATCGGTAACTTTGAATACACGCTTCCAAGGTAAAAGGAAAGTTGATGCTTCTCCAAACACAAGAGTTGAAACATATATCAGCTTTTGAAATGCCTGCACTGAAGAGGAAGTGATAGTGATAAAGTACCATACAACACATAGCAAAGGGATGCTAGTCATAGCGCAATATGTTTGTAGCATAACTACTCGCATTCGTATTTTCATACCCGACGCTGTTCTACATTAGCTTCGCGATCCCCAGTTTCAAGCCTTTGCCTGAAAATACGCCTACCAATCTGGAAGAACGCAACTAAAACCATTTTCAGTTAGAGACTACTCATCATACTTCCCATTGCAATTAAATATTCTTAAGCATTCAAAAAGTAGCTAGTGTGAGAGCACCTCCATATGCATGGCAGCTGCTTCTGGATCATCAATGCCCAGAGCACTCTTAAACTGGACAATTTTATCAACTTCAGTTCCTTTAAGTTCTTCATTTCCAGGAGGAAGGACGGATGAAACAAACCTGCATGGAAGATAAGGTAGGTAATTCAACCAACTCAAAAGCAACTAAAAGAGGTCCTGTTTGCATTTGCTGCCGAGCTGGAAAACACTGTATGTCTACTAGAGTATTATAAGAAAGAAGGGGGTGACTTTAAATCCTAATCTTTATAAGTAACTGAACAATTGAGGTGACAAATACCACATAAAAGTCCGATTAATAACAGTTAAAGCAAAAGCCGCATCGAACTCTCTAAAGTTTCACCAATCCATCTATTTGCGCAGAAGAAATATGTGCGAGAAGCAGAGGAGATGCATGGTTAATTCGTTGTGTAAGCTCACCTGAGGTATAAATCACAGAGCTCTGCGTTGAAAGCAGCATCTTGCTTGCTCACACCGTACCTGAAAGATGGGGCGTCGTAAGTAAATAAGCATAGAAAATGAAAAGGGCGGCGAGGGAAGGTAGTAACATCAGAGAATCCGCATTTTCATTGAGCGAGAAAAATGAAAATGCAAGCTCTTCAATTACGACTCGAGTGAGGACTTCCCAAATCCTCATTCCAGCCCGGTCAGATAAATCGAAACCTATGCATTCAGCAGTAATCGCAGTGGGGAATCTGAGAGAATTCTCCCCGCGACAACGCAACGCAGGAACAACGAAATAAGGCACGAAGCAAGAAACGTAGATCAGAAGGGAACACTGACTTGCTGGCGATGAGTTCAATGTCCTCTTTCTTAACAGCCTGAGGATCGTCGCAGCTGGCGACGTAGTTATGCAAATCGGCAGCGGCGACCTCAGGCGCGCAAGCCTTCACGGCGTAAGCGGCGGCGCCACCAGCGGCCCCGAGCAAAGCAGCCCCGCCGAGAGCCGCATTGCGAGAGCCACCGAACCGAGAACCGAGATGATAACCAGCGGCGACCGCACCGGCCACCGCAATGGCGGAGACGGCTAAGCGCACGGGAGGGGACAGATTCTTGACGAGGGGTTGGATGCCGGCGAGCTCCTTGGGGCCGCCGAAGACGTCGGAGTCGCGCGGAGGGGAAGCAGCGGGGGGCTGATCGAGGGCGGCGCGAGGACGAGAGAGTCTGAGGCGGAGGCGGAGGCGGCGGCGTCTGGAGGAGGGGGAGGGGGAGGGGGTGAGGAAGGGAGAGGAGAGGAGAGGGAGGGTGGTGGAGGGAGGAGCGGCGGTGAGGGGCGGCGGGTTCATGGCCGTCGGCAGGGAGGGGTTTGGTAGGGTTTAAGGGAGGAGGAAGGAGATGGGAGATGGCCTGCAGTCGGAGATGGATAGAGAGAGAGAGAGAGAGAGAGAGCTCCCGAGCCGAAACTAATCTTCTTCTCCTCTCCTCCTTCTTCTGCTACTCGAGGAGACCCGACGCTCGAGCTCGGCTTTTGCAGCAGTCGGAATTGGAGTTGGACAAATGTGAATGGGCCTTGACGGCATTTACTGGACGGACCCCCGTTCGAATTCCATCAATCCAATCCAACCCCCCCTCCTCTTTTGCCCTTTCCTACCACCGCTCCTTCCTTCCAAAACTTTTACTTTTAGATCTACGAAAATTACCGAATTGTTTTGTGATTGATGTTACTTGCTTGATCGACGTCAAAAAAATTCATGTCCTAAATTCAGGTAATATTTCATGACTTACTTTTCCATGCGAACGGGCTACTGATCACGTTTTTAAGTGTTATTCTAATATTACTTCACACTTTACAAAGTAAGTAAGCACGGACAATGTTGCGCCCTCTCTCTAATTTATCCGTTAATGCTTATACTTTGCCCGCAAACACTACCGGTGTTCACTGTTGACCAATAAGAAATTTGGAAATTTGGAAATTTGAAAGACATTTTCATTGCTTTTCAATTGATTTATTTAAGTCATAAAAACCTTGCGAGTGAACTCCTCTCAAACCCAAATTATGGGCGTGGCCTGGCCTGGCCTTCAAAAATCGCTGCACCGCATCCTTCAATTGCATTCCTCCATATAAGATTACGGTTCAATTGTAATGTCAAGATGTACTTCCCATAATCTGTTGACATGAGAGGTGAAGTTTACCGCGTTTAAAAATATCCAAATTACCTTTGACCTTGGAAAACCACTGGTCTGTGCGATTGGAGAAGATTTTTTTTTAATTAAGCTTAGCCAATTAGTGCATAAATCAAAACCGACCAAACGAAACGGACCATATCAAACACAAAAACTGACTGAGCACATTGATCTCCAAGCCAAAGAGAATCATCTTATTAATCTACATAACCAAAAAAGAAGTTACATATGGCACAACTACTTCATGCTAAACAAAAGGCAAGAATCTTTTACATGAGTCCTGTGATCTTCGACACCAAATCATTGGCGCGCATCCAGTCAAAAAAAATATATATATCTTGCTCTTTCTCTGGTCGGGCCAAAAAAATTTCATGCTAGTTCCATCAGTTCCAGCCACAATACATCGAAAGACATCAATGTTAACTGAGTGAATCATCGCATCAAAGGAATTAACCATCTCATCTCGGATCCATTTCCTCGCGATAAGTAGTAAACTTTCTTCCAGCTCTCTTCAGAGAATGCCCCACGCCATACCAGCCTTTGCCTGCCAGAAACAGAAATTGAATTGGAGTGTTGAACATTTTTCAAGTGTTCCTTTCGATGGATGGATGTCCAATAGTCACCACAGTTTGTAAAATTCTTATCCACTAAAGGAAATCAAACATCTTGAACGAGTAATTATATTTGCTAGGAGCCCAGGACCAACATTTTATCTGCCAAAAACTTATAAGAATATATTTAGGGTACCCGTACCACGAACAAACATAAGTAGTTTTCTCATTACTTTGGGTCTCTCATTTTCTATTTTTATAGGCATTACTATAGTGGGATCTCTGTTTTCACAGGGCAAGTCACTTCTCTTAGCCATATAGCTCAAAGTCTCATTTTCCAGTGTTTCGACTTATCTCATGTTGTTCCACATCTCGCAGCATTACTATGGTAAAACCCACAACATGATTTACAAAATCAAAATTCCACTTCAAAATTCAAAAATTGATTCCCCAACCGCATATAACCTAAGTACCACCATAACAATAAAGGGCAATAAGCCATGCAACTCATAACATACCTCAGGTAGTAATGGCAAACAGCTTCAGCTTCATCTAAGCTGTATCGTGGAAACATCAAACGAGCATCAACAGGAACATCTGGCAGCTCTTTACGCAGCTTTCCCACAGCAGTTGAATGAGAGAAAGCACCAACCATCATGTCATCGTGCATCATGGTCCTAAAGGCATTTACCTGGAAGTACAAAATGGTAACCCTCTCATAAGTGGCCAGATGTAAAAGCAAAGTCTAATAAAAGCATCATTTGACCATATTGCATGAGCAGCAATGTAACATCAAAGCTTTCTATAACTTGGCATGAGCAGTGATGCATACTTGTGGAACAGAAGACCCATATCATCACATCATCGCAATTTCTACTATGCTACAAAGAAAGTACATGGTATCTCCAAGTTGCACAAACATAGGTGAGGACCTCAGAAATGTGATCGGCTGAACGACACCCCACAATTGGCATTGAGTACACCAAATGCGCGGCCAACGGAGGTAGGTGATCATGAGCATAAAAATGGTAGACATTCTTGCTGATGCAAGAAAATAGTTCAGTGCATGCATACACCGTTTTTAAACAAGAGGAGATTGTTCCTAAGCCTCAGCAAAACAGATTCTGTTGGCCCCAGACGATGGGATATGAATCCCAGGTTACATTCAACGACTGATGGAAACAATAATAGGGTCTGATGAATGTGCTACAAGCAACAACCGTTGTCAAGATCACAACAATAAACTACAATAGGAAGCCTAAACAATGCCAGGATCGTGTGGATACTTACAGTGGCCAGCTCTTTAGCATGTATTGGTAGACAGGATCGAACTGTAACTGGCTCTTCATACTCACTGAACGTAAACCAGTTGTTATACTGGGAACACATGACAGCAAGAAGTGAACAAAAGCAATGAAAACAGATAACTGAGTAAGAAGATCTCAACATGAAGTGAATCCACAACTTGTTATATCGATCTGTCTTAAAAGGAAAAAAAGTCGGATAGCCAAATAGAAAGGAAAATGGAGTGTATTTCTCACTTGATCTATAGCAATGAGCACAGGGATATCTTTCACTAGCGATAATTCTTTTCTCAAACGCACTAACACTCCAACAGCAGCATGCGAATGATCGATTCCTGTCTTGACCAAATCATCCAGGGTCGAACCTTCAGGCATCGTCATGGAATCAACCCCTTTCATCCATCCAACGCCAGCGCCCTCTCCCAAAGGTATGGGATCATAAATTTGGCAAGGCAGTCGTTTTAAGTGCGATCCATTCCACTTACAGAAATCCTGCGGATAAATAACCAAAACAGCAAACTAATAATAAGAGAAAGCACCAGGATGTCTGGAACAATAAGTCAACCAAAATGCAACTCATGCTACCAATGATCACATTAGATAAGCATCTTAAGTGGGATGGAACGAAATAAAAGAAAATTTTGCCTTGAGAATTTTTTCAGCCTGCGAAGGAGTATCCCAAAAACCAGTCTGCGGGTTCTTGTAGAAGAATCCTCCGTGAGTCCACTCACGGCCTCTGGGGGCATAAAAAACCAGCCATCCTTCATCCCTAGCCCAATGAACCAGCATGGCAAGCGCAATGCTCTTCCCACAGCTTACGGGACCATCCAGGACAATCTGTTTCCTGACCTTCGGGCCTAAGAATTTCGACTCATATTCATAAGCAGAAGAAGATAAAATGGCTCGCTGACGTATCAGAAACTGACCCTCTGGAAATAGTTCGACCTCTACATATCCATAAGCACACGTGCATACACTGTTTTCTTTTGGCAAGACATCCGGAGATCAGGATTAACGAAAGAAAGCACCAACCTTTGCCGTCGGAAAACATGGGGGGATCAACAATGCGCCTGAAGTTGTCGCGAAGGTCGAGGAAACTCTGCCTGACGAGCACGGCGCTCCTCATAGAATCTTCGAACTCCTTCTCCATCCCAGCGGGCAAACCCTCCGGCAACACCTCCTTCAGTTTGTCTATGCTATTGCCATACACCAACACCGCCCAAGAATCATTCGACCTCTCAAAACGACGGCAAGCACAAGCACACGCACAACTGCATGGACGAGGAAGAAGAGCAACCTACCTGAGCTTGAAGTAGGAGCAGGCGTCTGTGCGAGTGAGCTGCGACAGGGAAGGGGCGGAGGTGAAGAGAGGGCGGCCACCGGGACCCACATCCAGCGACGGATCCTTCTCGTCGAGCGCGAGGCGCTGGGCCCTCGCTCCGTCGATGGAGGCGGCGTCGTGCTCATCGGCCGCCGCGGAAGAAGCGTCGTCGGCTTTACCGCCTTTGGATTTGGCCTTCTTGTTGGCTTTGGTCAGTGCCGACTTAGTGTTTTTCGTCGACAGGTAGAGGTGCGATTGAAGCACGGCCGCAGCACGTGTCGGAGAGGAGATGGGGTCGAGGAGGGGGCGGCGGCATTTCGACGTCGCGGTCGCGGCTCGGAGAATGGACCGCAGCATTTCTCCGCCTTCGAGCTGCTCGATCGAGGAGGAGGAGGAGCGCAGGGTTCAGGGTTCAGGATTCAGGGATGGGAGAAGAAGGAGACCTGACGAGATGAACCGCGCCGTTCTCTCTCTGGGGTTGGATTTTGGTTTCTTATAATTGGGCCCGACCAATCAAGCCCGTAAAGCGAAATGCTTTACAAGCCCAACATCAGTCGGCTCCGCCATTTTTTCGCTGGCTAGGGCTCTCTCTCTCTCTCTCTCTCTCCCTCTTTCTCTCTCTCTCTCTCGCTCGCGCGCTCTTCTCTCTGCGCTTGAACTTGCTCGGGGACGGTCGCTCTCCACAGCCTTCTCTCGATTTCTAGGGACGATGCTTTCGGGGGACATACCGCCGAATCAATCCATATACATAAAGAACCTCAACGAAAAGGTCAAGAAAGAAGGTGATACTTTTCTTCTCCCTGTATTTGTTTCCCGCAGATCGAGCTGACTGTGGCGAAACGCACTTCCTGTGCTTGAAACCGGTTTGAATTCTCGAATCCATCGACTTCTTCTCAGCTTAGCCTGGTCTATTGTAACCGCAAGTTCGGTTGAGCTCGTAATTCCTATTAACCTCACGGTGCGACATCTGACGTCTCCTCATTGCCTTGATGATCATGTTGTGGATAGGGCTCTTTCACGATACGAAACAACACCTAAGATTCGACATTCGCGATAGGGTAGGCTAGAGGAAACTTCTTTTTCCTTGGGGATGAATATCTATAATCTATCGAAAGGAGTTAACTTTTTCCATTCACTCATAGTGACCTCTCTGGATTTTAGGCGTACGGCATTCATTCCGATGTTCGACAAATCGCTTGAAAACATGTGTAATGCTCCATTTTGGTAATTGGTCTATGTTTGCTTTTGGCAGAATTGAAGAGATCCCTTTACTGCCTCTTCTCTCAGTATGGAAGAATTCTGGATGTTGTAGCCCTGAAGACCCCGAAGCTTAGAGGGCAAGCATGGGTCGCATTCAGTGAAGTGACTGCTGCCAGTAATGCCGTGCGCCAAATGCAGAACTTCCCATTCTACGATAAGCCTATGGTATGTCATTGCACTTCCTGTCGCAGCTTTACTTTATTATCTTATTTTCTGCACATATAATGGTTTTGCATCGACATCTCGCACATTCTTGTCTGTTGCTTGGGATGCTTAGGAACTATTGCAATCTAGCTGTCTGATGATGCATCCCCTTTTTTTAGCGGATTTTCAGTGTAGGAGTAGGACAGTTTCAGGTTTCAGCTCTTCCTTGCCAGATTTTGTATTCGGAGAATAATATCAGCACTACTCATTAACGACTAAAAGTAACATAGAAAAAACAGGTTGCCGGTTGCTTTATTTGCGAAAAAAGAAAAAATGCCACGCCCTTCTCTATTTCCTTATCCAAAAACCTTTCTTTGCTAGACTCAGACTCTAAATTTGGATTACTTTGTACGTCAACTACGTGATCATACCACAAGGCTGTCCAGAGTAAGTTTCCGCTTCATAGCTGGTCCATAACCCACATAAGGAGTAAGCAGGTAGCTGACACTGGCATTTCTTTTTGGCTGAAACTCAGTGATGCGGATATCATACACATTGAACCCGTCCTAGTTTGACCCTGGTAATTGGCAACTAATTCTGTAGTATTCGATGTTATTTTCTTTCCTGGTTATGGATTATATAGTGAAGCGATTTTTATGCTGAGGTTGGGCACCTTTGTATCCCATCAAGCAAACAAGTGAAGTTTTATTTACCATTAGAATTATCAGAGAAGGATAGTGAACACGAGTTCTTCCACTCAAGAAGCGTGTTTTCTTTGTTTTGGTTCTTCAGTTTCATTAAACAATCCTCAAACTTGAATGATTCCTTTCCCTTTATATGCGTATTTTGTCTCTGCATTTTGCTGTTACTTCATGTGATCCAGAAGTAAGACATCCTACCTTAACAGTCACAACTGTAATAAACATCCTGTGGAAAGTTTTCCTTTGCTTGTATGTGTAAATTATGTCACCATTTTTGGTTTTTTTTTTTCCCCTATTAATTTGATATGGAAATTTGTAATCATCATTGCTGCTGCAGAGAATACAATACGCCAGAGAAAAGTCTGATTGCATTGCTAAAGCAGATGGTACCTATGTCATGAGAGAAAAGAAGAAGAAGCAAGAAGAAAAAGGTGAGAGAATTTATTTTGAACTAAATTGTTGTAAATATCTTAATAGTGCAAATGTGAAGTTTGAAGGCCTACATTTTGCTCACTTCGTGGTTTTCAAGTGTAATTACTTAGTGGGCTTTCTATGATGTTGCCTGTTGAGATAAAAATGACTTTTAAACTGGTCTCTAAAGCCTTAAGCTTTGAGATCAAATAGTTGCCGACACTACTTCGATAAGCATAAGAAGCATTTCAGTTTCTCACAACCCCATCAGCCAGTTATTGGTTACCCTTTGTGTATAGGTGATAGGTTCTAAGAATTATTTTACCCATGCGTTCAGATGTAATGCTTAAGGGCTTGTCATACTACCAACTTTTGTGTGAGGGTTAGCGTTGAGATATAATATTTCACATCATTCTCTTAACGGCTTAAGATTTTCGAATAAATGGTTGCAAGCTCAGCTTCACCTTCATTGTCAATGAAATCCACTGATTATTCTGCTTTTTTGCTTTTTTGCTAATGACATTGGCCGTCATGGTTCTGCAATAGTATTTTATGTATGGTTACCCACTGCAGATTTCACCTTGTCTTTTTTTTCAGCTCCTTATTTGGCATTTTTTTAATTTAGAGGTGTGACCTTAAGCCAAATTGAAAGTTTAAGATGCCTTTTATAATGCTACCTTTTAATGCCATTGCATTTTTTCCATTAGAACTTCATTTGCAAGTTCTGTTTTTGGTATCATTG
Source organism: Eucalyptus pauciflora (assembly GCA_007663325.1). Classification (NCBI taxonomy): domain Eukaryota; kingdom Viridiplantae; phylum Streptophyta; class Magnoliopsida; order Myrtales; family Myrtaceae; genus Eucalyptus; species Eucalyptus pauciflora. The sequence continues at coordinate 616,861 of VMYD01000185.1, read as the reverse complement.
GCAAATCGAGCATGTTTGTCTTGATTTATGGCCATCAAAACATTGCTCATGACACTAAATGGGATTGCACTGCCTTCTGCAATCATCATTCCTTATTGGCCATATAAAGAATGGCAAGATGTGCATGTGTGTGCATTCAATGGGTAGGTGCACTTACGTATGTGGACCTACTAATAAGCACCCAGTTTTACATGGTTTCCTGCCTTTTCTCTTCCTTGTTTTGACTGATTTCTAGGTCCTATGTTTGACTTTCAGATAGTACGTATCTCAACTTAGTTTGCAATTGTCCAAGCAATCGATATTTTTCTATTCTCAATCATACATTTGTCTATCGTTGACCCGCTTGTGGTTGTGCAGCTGAAAGAAAGCGCCGTACTGAAGAAGCACAACCAGCCAATGGTCCCGCTGCTGAAGCTAATGGGGGGCCAACAGTAAGTTTGCTACTTGACGGTTCTGCTAGCTTTTTGTTTAGCTATGTAGCCTTAGTAGTTTCAAGCAGGATCAATTTGTTGGTAATCAGCTAGCAATATGTCACTAGGGCATGCATTACGTCCTCCCCATTTCTTCTATGCAGGCCTCTTATCGAACTGGAACTGCCGGTCCACAAGAAACAGCACCAAATAATATATTGTTTGTTCAGAATTTGCCTGTTGAAACGACAAGCCAGATGTTGCAGTTGCTCTTTGAGCAATATCCAGGATTTAAGGAAGTGAGAATGGTAGAAGCAAAGCCTGGTATTGCTTTCGTAGAGTATGAAGATGACGTGCAGGCTGGTATGGCCATGCAGCACCTTCAGGGCTTCAAAATCACTGCTCAGAACCCCATGGCCATCAGCTTTGCTAAAAAGTAGGGGAGTTAGGCCCACTTCTAGATTGAGTTTGTGTTATCTTCTGAGAACTCGCTACAGTTTGGATTTTGGTGCATACTGTGTAAAATTTAGTCAGGGGATCTGCTACCCATTGAAGAAGGGAAAAATTGTAGAATGAGGAGAGTAAAAGGGATTGTTTCATGTCAGTTTTTTTTTTTTTTTTTGAAGTCAGTGATGTCCTTTGTGTTGTAGAAAGGAGGTCGGTTGAGGAACCTCCGTTGTTAACTTTTCGAAGAACTTATGCAGAAATGTTAAAATGGAGCCATGTTCGTGCCCCTCATTTGACCGGTCGCAGATAAATGCTTGAATTTCCTCCAATGGGAGATGTCAGAGAGCATTTTTCGAGCTGAACCGTACAGGGATCTGTAGGAGGAGCAAAATTTGTTGCTTGCGTGGTGTGGTGCTGGTGTAGATATCTCACCTCCGAAATAAGGATATATATGTATGTATATAGCGGCGCCTCTTTCTGATAAATCTTTATTAATGTTTTAAATTGCCGGTTGGTTTAGCTTATGCCGTACGCACGTTTGGTAGCTAAAATCAACAGGTTTGGTAACAGAATTGGACGATATTTAGATTGCTGCGTCAGAACAAGATGAGGTGGGAAGTCGGGCGCTTGGCGTGTATTGGGGGAACATGTTGGATTATCAGGAATGGTGAATCGTAGGAAACCGAAGGTTTTCTCTGCCTTTCAATGATTCGTCACGTGCTCGACAAATTGGGCAAATAATTGGGCACGTCGATGAGCGTCACCCACTGCCAATGCGAATCCGGCGGAACTGACAAAGAAGGAATGCACGCAGGGAGGTTGGTATGCCTTTTTTCAAAAGGGGAAGTGCAGATCCTTAATATGCATTCTCCGTCATTTTCCTGCCATTTTACACGGTGGTCGTGTGCTTTTGCTTGGAAAGAAATCAAGTCTTGATGATTCTTTTCTCGATTTAGCGGATCGGAAGAGGGAGAGGAGGGAAATTGAGGGGGCGCCACCGCATCACATGGTAGTAGGAATTTTACAAGATAAACTAGAGAGAGAGAGAGAGAGAGAGAGAACAAGCACAGCGTCGTCAGCCGCCATTCAGTCAAACCCACGAGGTTTTGACCAGCCAAGCTTCGAAGAAGATGCCTCCTCCTCGTATACGGCCAGTGGGTGCCCAGAGCAAAAGGAAAAAAGCCTTGCGCCTTGCGCGATACGTGACCCTTTTCTCTTCTTCCTCCCTACCCTTTTCTCTCCCCTCCCCTGCCCTCCATAATCGATACTCCCTCCTCACCACCTCCCTCCCTCCCTCTCTCCCTCTCTCTGTGTGTTGTGTGTTGGAGATCGGACGGTAACCGGACCCATCCGAGGCTGAACCCCGCTTTGGTTTTCCCTCCTGTTTTCTTCTTTCTGCGGAAGCGATGGCCTCACCGTCGGCCGGCACGGGGAGCCTGGACCCTCGAGCGAACTCCTTCTCCTTCTCATCCCTCCTCGCCTCCGAACTGGAGGACGACCCTCGCCGTGGGTCCGGCGTTCCCAAGTTCAAGTCCATCCCCCCGCCCTCCATCCCCATCTCCCCGCTCTCCTCTGCTTACTTCGCCATCCCGCCTGGTCTCAGCCCCGCCGAGCTCCTGGACTCCCCTGTTCTCCTCAACGCTTCCAACGTATCTTCCTTTCTCTCTTCTGCTTTATTTTCTCTCTTTTTATCTGTCTGTCCCCACCGGATTTGCCTGAAATCCATTCATTTCCGCGGGTTTGTCTTTCTTGTTCATATTTGCTGCGGCTCGGGCTCATTCTCTGTTTCTTTTTGGATGGCCGATGCAGATTTTGCCCTCCCCTACTACTGGAGCTTTCCCGCTTCAATCCTCCTTCAATTGGAAGAGCAAGTCCTCCGACAGTTACCAGCAGATCCCTAAACGGGAAGACGCAAATGGCTCCGACTTCACTTTGCAGACCAACGCCAAGCAGCATGTATGTCTACCCATTCTTTTTATGCTCATCCCTCTTTTCTTCGGCCTACGATTATCGCTCAAGAGCTGTCGTCTGAATTTTGCAGTTGCAGCAGCGGCAGCAGCAGCAGCAGCAGCAGCTGGCCTGGAGCTCCATCAAACAAGATGATTCCCGTCCTCCTGGCGAGAGCGCGGTGAAATCCGAACTCAATCCATTCCAGAGCTTCTCCCCTGAGATCGCCACCATCCAGACCAACGCCGATCACCGAGCCGATTGCGACAATTATCAGTCTCAGGCTCAGTCCATGCGAGAGCAGAGGAGATCTGACGATGGCTACAACTGGAGGAAATACGGCCAGAAGCAGGTGAAGGGGAGCGAAAACCCCAGGAGCTATTACAAGTGCACTCATCCGAATTGCCCTACCAAGAAGAAGGTCGAGAGGTCTCTGGATGGCCAGATTACCGAGATTGTCTACAAGGGAAGCCATAACCACCCTAAGCCTCAGGGCACCCGGAGATCCTCGGCGTCCTCCACCTCCTCCGCGCCGCCCCATGCAGTCCAGGTCTATAATCCCGCCGCCCCTGAAATCAATGACCATGCTTTTTCCACGCATGGCTCCTCGCAAGTAGACTCTGCAACCCCAGAAAACTCTTCCCTTTCGGTCGCCGATGACGAATATGATCAGGGCTCTCAGAAAAGTAAATCTGCAGGGGATGAGTTCGACGAAGACCAACCGGATTCCAAAAGATGGTAAGTTCCTGGCTGGATGGAGTTCTGTTTGTTTGTTTGTTTGTGGGCAAATTGAAATTTGTTTATGTTACAATTGGATGGTTTTAATCCGCTCGACGGTCCCTGATTCATTTCATTCCTAAATTATGCGCCTTTTTAGGAAGCAAGAGGTTGAGAACGAAGGGGTTTTAGCTGCCGGGAGCAGAACGGTGAGAGAACCCAGAGTAGTAGTCCAAACCACCAGTGACATTGATATTCTTGATGATGGATATCGATGGAGGAAATATGGGCAGAAGGTGGTCAAAGGAAATCCCAATCCAAGGTAAACGAAACTCCCGTAAATTTCGACTATTGCTTGTTGATTCTTGATGTAGCCCAATACACTTTCCGTTTCCAAACCTTTGGTCACCAAAATCCCGTTTTATGGTATAGTTAGATGCCATTCATTCCCTAAGTGAACCGTCCGACAATACTTCATATTTCTGCTGGAATGCTCTTCGAGCGAAGGCGAAGCCTTTTTGTCTGATCTTGTCATTTCGTTGATGTCCCTTGTAGGAGCTACTACAAGTGCACCAGTCCGGGCTGTCCAGTGCGCAAGCACGTGGAGAGAGCATCCCATGATCTAAGGGCAGTGATCACTACTTATGAAGGGAAGCACAACCACGATGTTCCTGCAGCCCGCGGGAGCGGCGGCGCCAATAGGCCTTTGCCCATGCCGGACAACGGCAACGGGAACAATGGTTTGGCAGATCCGATCAGGTCGTCGGCCTTAACCAATCATTCCAACAACAATGGGCCAAGTGCTCCGAGCAGTAACTATAGGGTGTCGTCATCGGAAGGGCAAGCATCGCCGTTCATGCTGGAGATGTTACAGAGTCCGGGGAGCTTCGGATTTTCAGGACTCGGGAGTTCTCTGGGCTCTTTCCTGAATCAGTCTCCGAACGCCGACAACATCTTCTCCAGGGCCAAGGAGGAACCGAGGGACGACATGTTCCTGGAATCATTGCTATGCCGAAATTATTGAAGACCTTATTCTGCTCGAGGTCAGGATCATCAGGTGGATACCCTATAGCCTGTTGAGAACTGGAAGGAGGAGGGAGATCAGTGGTTCATTTCATTTATTACATTCTGTTTATTGGCTTTAGTAACTCCAGGTATAGGGGATATGTATGTATACTTTGTTCTTTGACCAAAAAAGAAAAGAGAGAACAAGATTTGTACTAGGGTAAGATGTAAGAGGAGAATTGGGATGAATGGATAATTTTTTTGTTTTGTTCCTTTTTCTTTTTTTCTTTTTTTTTTTTTGGGGGGGGGGGGATGGTTGGATTGTTATCTTGTTTTTCTCAGCTGAATGAATTGAAAACGAATATCAGAAATAACTTGCAGCACCATTGTTTTTAATGCCACTGACTCACCGACTTCTCTCCCATTTAAGAACAAAAGGAAAAAACAAAAACAAAAAAACGAGGTGGGATTTGTGCGTTCTAATTGGAAGAGATCGGCGCGTTGGGGACGGGGGCGATCTCAATGGGAAAACGGAGAAAAAAACAAAAGGCCGAGACTTACTTTCCAATCCATGGAGGCGAGCCTGGGGATTTCGTCACGAAAAGCGCGTACGAATAAAAATCTACATCTCCTTTTCGGTCCATGGTTTGAAAAAGTCAGAGATGGGAGCTTGTGGTGGGGGATGGGATAACTTGCTGCGTAAGTCGGTCTTGGGTCAACCGTGTGTGGCATGGCGAACTGTCGTGTACGGGAGAGAGTTTCTAGATGGCGAGGGGAGGGAGAGGGATGGGTGGGTGGGTGGCCCATCCATCTCCGTAGAGCCCGCATTAATTGGGAGGAGAGTAGAGAATACGCACGAGTCAAATTGGATAATTCTCGTGCAGGAGAGGGGAGAAGAGGGGAGAAGAGAAGAGGAGGGGTTCATCAAATTGGAGAATTCTCAGCTCACCCATCATCCCATGCGACCGTCGAGACATCATCATCCCCGACTAGCCTATGCAAAGAATTCCCCAATTCTTATGGCGGGTCTCTTCCTTTCTTCTGATGGGACGGACGAATCAATCCACCCGCTTATTAAAGGTTCATGAATGAACATCCCCTTCCCTTCCCTTATCAGTATAGCTGAAGGATTCCTCGTTTTCTCTTTTCCATCGGCGGTACAAGTTTTGAAGTTATATATATAGAATACCAAAGTTTAAGATGAGGAGGGATGCTGGATAGACTCGATGGGGGCAACGTCCGATATCTAAAATGGAATGGTCCCCATAAAGGCCAACCACCCACTCCCGGCCTAACACTGCCCGCCCAAACGCTCTTCTTCTTTTGCCTTATTTATTCACCCATTAGTAGTCCCTTCGATTTTCCGTTTTCAGCTGGCACGTTTATCATTAATATCATTTCCTTATGCACGGACTTTGGATCCACCCGTGTTCACTCCCTCCTCCTGTCAAATGAAAGGGCCGACGGGTAGCGGCCGTGACCGGCAGCATCTCTTTTGGTCGTAATGTTTAATGGGTCATTTAGAATTTGTATGTCTTGTCCCCATAACGAGATTAACGAGATTATCGAGATTGTTTTGGGATGCATTTGGGAATTGGCTTTCCCAAAGCTCTTTGGGCCTCTAAAGCCCTTGGTCAAAATGTAAAAATGTTTGACAATTTTATTTGGAAAGTTTTGAAGAAATGATTTGCTTTTATTAGGGGTAATCGGTTTATGGTCTAGTTTGATTCTTAAAATTGGGAATTGGGGACTAGACCAAGAACCAATTAATTTTTTTTTTCTTTTTCACATTTCCATCCGGATATCTTATTATCCAAAGTATGACTGAGAACAAATTTAGAATTCGAGACAAATCCTATGCATCAATTTGTATATCTTATCATCTAATTAATTACAAGCTCCTATTTCCTTGGAAATAATAACTAAACCCACTAATTCTTTAAAGAAATTTTAAAAAAAAAATATTTTTAATCGATCCGGTCTAATTCTCCCTTAGAATCGGCAATCAAACAGCTAGAACACCAATTTCATTTTTAGGAATCAAGAACTACACTAATACTCTCGGGAACTGAATTGAACCGATTCGGTTTTAGGTGGTTCCTGGTTTCGGATGGTTCGTTTTGTACACCCTTAGCATTCACAAACCCTTAGTTCAAAGGAAGGCTATTGGACCTTTGGGCTTAAGCTTTTTCAACGCTAATACATTTTTTCTTTCAGTTTTGCCCTTGCTGAATTTTTGAAATTCCAAAAATGCCTCACTAGTCACTACTGACTACCTCCCACAGCATCGTGGGCAATGTCGAATCTGACCACCGGAGAGCCTCAGTTGACTTCACACAACCTCAGGAGAGCCTCAGTTGACTTCACACAACCTCAGGTGAAGTGGCCTGGGGTCAGAGGACGGTTGCCTAAGGTGGTACAACTTGATGCGGGGGACGCTGGTGCCAAATTTGGCCAGATTAGCTTTGCCGGTAGCTTGAGTCCTTTGCCCGAGGTCTATTAATTTTTTGAAAAGATTAGTAAAAGATCTTTTCCAAGTGTAGTTGGTTCCAAATAGAATTTAAATCGACCTTGCTTTCCATTGTACTTTTAAATTACACTTTACCAAATATTATTTGCATTTTTCAAAACCCATTTAATCCAAAAAAAGAAAAAAGAAAATTAGGATCTTTTGCATTTTCACAATAGCTTTTCTCCAAAAATCCAAACGGACACAATCCTAACTTCCGTTTGTTTTGTGATAACATGAATAATATAGAAAATATTTTATTTAAAACGGTAATTTATATTGCTTAAAAATGAATTAACGGAATATTTTTATCGCTCAAAGATGTTTATACATGATTTGTTATCGATTATAATTTCTTTTTCATCAACTAATGATTTCAAGCGATACAAGCGATCATATTTTGGAAAAATATTTTCTAAATCATTCATTTTTCGTGAAGCGGATGAATTCTTAAATCTCCTCGAGTTTCAATATCCAAGCAAACGAAATGTTAGAAAACACAGCGAGGTTAGAGGGCAAGAACATCATGTTCAAGAGCAGTAGACCCACTTAAGCGACACAATCATGCTTTTGGCAAAGAGTGGGAAACTTTGATAGGACCGCTTATCATGTTGATCCGTAACGTGTTTGATATAAGTGTTGGGAGGCACTTTCCTGGATTCGAGAGGTGCTTAAGCCCCTTGTCCTAACGGAAGGACAAAACTGATCGAACGAGCGACTTTAGATGGAAGTCATATCTACGAGCACAATTCGGGAGTAAGGTTCTGACGTTGACCGTTGTAATCGGTTGAACGAAAAGAACAAATTTTGGCAAAATCCCCGGGCGGGGGGAGGAGACTGTTTATCCGACCTATGTAGGACGGGACATTACGTAGCTTATAATTAGTCGCCTTCAATATGACTCCCCTCCTCTCCTTCCTCTCTCTCTCTCTCTCTCTCTCTCTCTCTCTTCCCTCCTTCCGTTCGAATAAACGTTCTCCTTCTCCAATCATTTCTGCACAATTCTCAAACATTCCCAACATTTTCCTCCCACCATTGTCGCCGGGACCATGATACGAAGGGAGTCTGGCATGAGGTTGGCCGTTCAATTCATGGGAGAACTGGCTGACCAGCAAGAAGGTGGTGATGATCCGGACGACGAAGGCGTGTCTTCTACGTGCCAATTTGTTGGTCAGATCAACTCCAGGGGAATTTGGTTTGGAGATGACCCTTTTGCATTCTCCGTTCCTCTCCTCATGATGCAGCTCTCCCTCATCTCCATCTTCGCCCGTTCCCTCTACGGTCTCCTCAAGCCCTTTGGCCAACCCTCCATTGTTTCTTATATTCTCGTAAGCTTCCTGGTTTTCCCATTTGTTATCATGTCATGCCGGATTTTTATCTTCTTGTAGCTCCAGAGCTTTGATTGGATGTTCGAGTCTCTTTTTTCCTTTCGGCTCTTTGCCCGAGGACAAAAGAGAGGCAGAGTAGACCTGCGTCATTGTTTTGTCGCTTTAACTTTCCCTCTATTAGGAATTTACCTCGATCGTAATGTCCTGCTTTGCTTTCTCATTCTTTTTCGCGAGCGTCAGAAGGAATACTTGCATTTACGCTACAATTAACGTCCGCTCTAAAATTTATCATGATTGATGATTTACTTCCTCTAGGTGGGCGTCATTCTAGGTCCTTCAGTTCTCGGGCGCATCTCGACGTTTGCGTCTAGTGTATTTCCAGCTAAAGGAAAAGGCGTCTTTGACACGTTCGCGCTGTTCGGTTTCATGCTCTTCATCTTCCTGATCGGTGTTAAGACTGATCCTTCCATCGTGCTGAAATCAGGTAAAAGGACATTAGCCATTGGATTGCTAGGCTTCTTTCTTCCATACGCATTGAGTGGCTTCACAGCATTCATGCTCCACCAGTTCCTGAGTTTGGATTACGACGTAGCCAAGGTGCTTCCTTCACTGGTCGCTATGCAGTCTATGACAGCCTTTCCAGTTATCGCTTGCTTTCTTGCTGAGCTCAAGATACTCAACTCAGAAATTGGACGCCTAGCATCCGCATCTTCATTAATCTGCGATGTTTGTCATTGGTCCATTATGGCAGTCAAGTATGTGGTGTACTTAGCTACCACAAAATCATTGAGAACCTCTTTTGGATCCTTCTTCTCAATGGTGCTGCTCACGATTTTCATCGTGTTTGGAATTCGTCCAGCTGCTCTGTGGGCAATCCAACGCACTCCAGAAGGCAAACCTGTGAATGAGAGATATATTACTGCAGCTATTGTAGCCCTTCTATCTTGTGGGTTCATTGCAGAAGCAATTGGCTTTAGTGCCTTTCTGGCATCCTTTCTTCTGGGTCTGGTTATACCAGATGGACCACCCTTGGGAGCTACATTGGTGGAGAGGCTCGACTGTTTTGTTTCAATGCTGCTAATGCCCACGTTTTTCACCACAAGTGGACTAAAAATGGATGTTTTTGCCATAAAATCTCTAAAGAATGTCGGCATCATTCAGTTAACTGTTCTTGTCGGTTTTGTTGGTAAGCTTGTAGGGACAACATTGCCCCCACTCTTCTTGAGGATACCAATTAGAGACGCCCTGTCTCTCGGTCTTATAATGAATTCAAAAGGCATTGTAGAACTTGCTATGTTGAATCATTGGAGGATGACCAACGTAAGTTCTTTTTTCCCTCCATATAAGCAGGGACACTTCGATGTAATTGCTTCATCTTGCACTTTAGCAATCGTGCGTTTTTATTGTTATAATGAACTGTAGTTTGCATCCAGGACATAATCTTCACATTTTCCCAGCAGAAGTTCGTGCAACTGTATTCATGTTGATTAGATGTTAATAAGACTTCTATATAGGCCTTTGCCTTGTTTTCTTAACTTACAGTTGGCGTGCAGGTCATGAATGAAGAATGCTTCGCCATTTCAATGATCTCTGTGGTGGTTGTAACAGGAGTTATCTCACCCATTGTTAAGCTTCTATATGATCCTTCAAGGAGATTTGTCGCCTACAAGAGGAGGACTATACTCCATAACAGGCATAATGAAGAATTGCACATTCTAGCCTGTATCCACAATGAAGAGAACATTCAAGCAACACTGAGCCTCCTCGATGCCTCGAACCCCACAAAAGAGAGCCCAATCAACTTATGTGTCCTCCACCTTGTCAAGCTTGTTGGTCGTGCTTCATCTCTTCTGACTGCTCACCCGCCACGTGAGAAGGCCTGCAATAGCCCTTCTGAGTCTGACCGCATCTTCGGCACATTCAGGAATTTCGAGCAAAAAAATCAAGGCAGTCTAATGCTGCATTGCTACAAGGGAGTTTCGCCCTATTCGACAATGCACAACGATGTGTGTTCCCTAGCTTTAGAGAAGAGGATCACCCTGATAATCATCCCTTTCCATAAGCAGTGGAAGCCTTGGGGAACAGTAGAGATGAGTCATGCTTTTCGGCAACTGAACAAAAATGTACTGGAGAAGGCGCCTTGCTCAGTTGGCGTTTTGATAGAGCATAGCAGTAGGAAGAAGTACCATGCGGAGTCTTCTTATTACAGAGTTGCCGTGCTCTTCTTCGGGGGTGCGGACGATAGAGAGGCACTAGCATATGCCAGACGAATGTCGCAACACCCAAGCGTACTACTTACTCTAATAAGATTTTCCAGCTCAGTGGATATAGTAGAGGGCACGGCGAGGAGCAAATTGCTTGATGTTGATATCTTGAAGGATTTCAGGAGCAACGCCCGAAGACATGAACGGGTTTCTTACCAAGAGGAGGAGGTCGTGGACGCATCAGATGTGATTCGAGTGTTAAGATGTATGGAAAGCGGTTACGACCTTGTTCTGGTCGGGAGACGCCATGGAGAGTCGACGCTGATGCAAGAAGTAAGGAAGTGCAGCGAGAGAGCAGATTTGGGAATGATTGGGGACGTTCTTGCGACCACGGATTTTAGATGCGGATCTTTGATATTGGTAGTGCAACAGCAAACTAAAGTATGGGGATTGCGTGACCCTGAAGAGTCTACCCGGTTGAGAAGAATAAAATTGTAGAGTTGGGGAGAGATAATAGGCGACGGAGATGAGATAGCAGATGTACAAAAAATGCATCTTTCAGATAATTTCAATAGGTCTTTCTTTTTGTTTTTCAACCTGCCAAACACAATACATAGATCAGTCTCCATCTTCCCGTTTCACTCTATCCCCACAATCTTTCGACAAGAACAGCTTCATGCTATAATGCTCGCAAAAGAGTTCATTGCCAAAGCAAAAAGATTATGATGCAGCTGCGGATACCGGCGGCGATCGTGTAAAAGAAACTGCTAATTGTTAATGCTTGATTGATGCTGGGGTTACAGAAACTGAAATGCGACCCAGGTAACATACGTACAGAAGCTCAGGTCTTGCTGAAAAGCCTACTGAATTCAATGTGTATGTCCATTGTTATGAGGGTGGACATTCTCTCTCTCTCTCTCTTTTGCTGAAAGTATCAGAGGAATCACCGGTTCACGTTCCCTCCTTATTCATCCATGCACGACCGATTACCAAATTTTGAATGGACGTGACCCCTCCTTTCAAGACTGCTGATGCTGATGGCATTAGCCAATGGCAACCGTTGGAGCTCCATCCATGTCTCTCGCCCCTCAAATGCCTAAACTCTCTCTCTCTCTCTCTGCTCATGGCACTCTGCAATTTGCAAAGACCCAGTCAATTGGGCTTCGCCAATTTTAACAAATTAAGTTCGCTTTCTCAAAAATAGCGTGGGGACAGACACATGGAGACTTGCGGAACAATAGAGGATGGCAATGCCATACTCAAGTGTGCCCACATGTGACCGTGGGGGCCCCCGCCGGTGTCCGTGGGGGCCCCCGCCGGTGTCTGACACGAAACGCCTGTTGCCGAGATTACATATAATCGTATTGGAAAATTTTGTACTTTCCTCTGATAAATTGGCCTCTAGTGGCTGATCACATTGTCGTCTTTTCTTTTTCTCCTTCTGTGTTAGGCACTGAGGCATAGTGATGGGTCCCTCGTTTCTTGGTAAAAACAGGTGTTTTTCACAGTCGCCGCTGAAACCTGGAGACAACTTAATCCTTAGAACCTTAGCTGAGTTTGGCTTCATGTTACACGTGTTCCTGCTGTGAGTTCATGTGGATCCAATAATGTGGAGGAGCATCCAGAGAAAGACCCTCATGATAGCTCTCTCCAGTTCTTATCTTCCTTTACTGTTACGTGGCCTCGCATTGGCAAATCATAAATAAGACGGGCCCTTTCCACTCTAGACTGGGAACTGACTTTTGCTTACTCATTCCGATGAATTCGACAGCTTACTTTGCTGTCATTTTAACTCTCGCTTACGATTCAGAGTTGAGTCGCTCACGTCCTCCACTGCCTTCGTTTGTGGTACACTTTCCTTGTTAGCACGCTTTGTTTCATGGAGCGCCGGTGCACTTTTGCAAAGCTCCATAATGAAACCAGTATTTGCTTTCACCACCATAATTTTTTTAGTGTGCTGTTCTTCCTAGTACGACCATTGGTTATATGGACCGTGAATAAGCAATCCTACAAGAGAAAGTCAATGCCGGAACCTCCCTTCGTACGCATCCTCCGTACAGTTCTGCATCTGGTTTTAGTGGCGAATACCTTGGCCCGCATGCATCCTACGGAGCCTTCTTATTAGGCTCGATCTTACCGGATGGTCCACCCTTAGGTCCAATTTTTGGTGCAAAATCTCGAGAGTTTTGCTTCTGGATTGCTCCTTCCCACGTTTTGCGCATTTGGTGGATCGAGGACCAATCTCCATTCCTTAGGAGACGTGTCAACCTCGAAGTTGGAGCTACGTGTAATCATTGGTTATGTAGGGAAATTCACCAGCACCATCTCGTCTTGTTTCTACTATAAAACTACAATTAGAGGATGCAGTCTCGCTTGGATTAATGATGTGCTGCAAGGGCATCATTGAGTTGGCAATAAATGGCTTCTGCGAGGATGTGAAAGTATGTCAATTTTAATGTGGAAGGCTTTTAAGTTAGCGTGCGTTTGAGTAGTCACCAACGACTTGCCTTATTTTGTTCTGCAGGCGATAGACATGCCGGTTTATTCTCTTTTGATAGTAAATATGGTAACCAGAGTGGCCGCAAGTGTCGTAGGACATCTTTATGACCCTTCTAAATGATAACATGGCCAGTAACCAAAAGGGAATGATCTCGACCGGCAAAATCTTGATTTCCAAGTACTGATATGCATCCACAGTGAAAAGCATGTTCACCCTATCAAGAAGACCTTCCCTAAGAGATTTTGAAGATTGACAAATCATATTCGTAGTGAAGACTTTGTTTCTGATGATAAGTATTTTCAGATAGAAAGTCTGATAGGATGTGATTAGATTATAGCAATCAGATTCGGAGTCATGGACTAATTATATTCTTCCTTATATATTCTGTCCAACGACTAGGAAGAAGACAATATCCTCGTGTAACAGTTAGTAGCAATTAGCTGGATTTCCTGTCATATTTATAAGTTGCTACAAAAGGAAATTCTTCAAACTATCCATCGAAGATTAAACCTTCTCCCTTCTCGGAACAATCTTCTTGAGACGTTTTATTCTTTTAAAGTAAAGGCATTCAACTTATGGAAACTTGAATTGTTGTACGGGTGGCAAGATCTATGGGAAGCTTCATTCTTGGCGATCTTAAAGCAATCAGATCTTTTTGACGAGATCCAAGCCAATGAGTAGATTGGATGGATTATCCTTCTAGAGATATGTCCAAATGGTTAGTTTGGATTAAGAGAAGTATAAGAAAGGTCTCGAAGCTGAGAGAACTATTGCTTTCAAGATAATCAAAGCTTGCAATTCCAAAGTCTGAAGAATGTCCTTTGATCATCATTTATTCGTCTCTGTGAGCATAATTGTGTAATCATTTAGTGGTCAAGACTCATGAGAAGTGATACACACGAGCTTGAGTTTAGATAGCTTAGATCTTGTAACTTTGATTGGTTTTTCTTAGTAGATTCCAGTCAATAGGCTATAGCGTGGGAGAGTGGTCATAGGTTTGCAAAAGCCGAACCACAATAATCTTTTGTATGCAAATTTCTATCCTGAATTCTTTTTTTTTTCTGTTTTTTTTTTGGTGATAAGATTGCATATTGATAAGATCTAATTAATTTTTTTCATCACCTATGGTGTTTTGTTGCAACTTTTATTAAAACCTTTTTTATTTCCGCACAATCACCTATTCATTCCCCTCCAGGTGATAGTTTCAATCATAACACATCCAATTATCAACGTTGTTGAAGCCTCCAATCCCTTGAAAAGTAGCCCTATGTCTATGTTTGTCCTTCACCTTAGAGTGTTGAAATAATAGTTGTTTCTTCCTGCGCATTTTGCTGATTTGTTTATTCAGTTATTCTAGTCTTTAAGAGTTAGTGGAGTCATGTTTAGCTAATTTGTGTGTTAGTTATTCTATTTTTTAGGAGTTAGTGGAGTAAGTGCTTTATGCAGAATATGGATAGTTATGGGTTCTATTTTAGTGGTGTTTTATGTTATATATCTGTCTTTGTAAAAGACTTCGAGGTTCTGAATGAAAAGAAGAAGTTTCAGCCTCATCTTTCCTCCCCTTTTAGCTATTTTACATAGAGAACTCAGTGCCTGTGCCTTATCCGTGAAGAAGCGATGTCAGCAGTAAGCCAAGGGCTCTCAAATAATCAATGCCTTCAGATCGTATGAAAGGCATGGAGAAGGGCACGTTTCACTGCAATATTTCATGGTCAACGCACCTCACGAGACTATGCACAATGACATATGCTCTCTTGCGCTTGATAAGGGAGCATGATCGTGCTTCTCCCCTTCCACAAGCAATGGGCCACAAGAGGAAGAACCTCCGCTCCTTCCATTAGAATCGTGAATAGAAATGTACTCAAAACTTGCTCGGTCGGGATTTTGATAGGGAAAAGCCACATCAGTAGCAAACATTCAGCTTTCAATCCTAACTCTCCGTATCGCATTGCCATGCTCTTCTTTGGCAGTATTGATGACCATGAGGAACTGGCTTATAGCAGACGCGTGGTTCAACATCCAAACGTAGTCTTATTGTTGACCAGTTCATACCGGGGGGAAATGACAAAGATGGAAGCAAGGTGGAGAATCTCCAGGTCGAGTTTACTGGTCAAGTGGACAGAGAAGGGGCAATCCACAAAGAGGAGAAAGTGGAAGACGGATCGCAAACAACGGAGATAATTCATCCCTGTGGGAGTGCACCATGAATCAGATGTTCCTATGCTATCAGGTTTGACAGAATGGAGTAATGAGGGTCCTGTACTTGGAATTGTTGGAGACATGCTAGCTACTTTAGATTCCGATTCTCAGTGATAGTTGTGCAGGCAAAACCTCTGCAATAAAACGATGTTTCTTCATTTCACTCTGCTTTTCGTCTGTATAGTAATGTGAGGTTTGTACATGACGGTTTGAGGAGTTTGCTTATAAGATGAAGTTGTATAGATTTTAACATGATAAACACATTGTAGACAATATAAGAGAAAAGGAAAGTCCTTATAACATTAATATATTCTGTCTTTTTTTGTAAAATTAGAATAAATCTCCCTATGCCTAAGAACACAATCATCCTGGAGACATTATATCTAGTTCAGATGAAGAACACAAAAGGTTAAAGAGCCTTACTAATAGAATGCGTTTTTTGCAAATTGTGAAATCAATGGGAAAACGAATACAGGCAACTCAAATTTCCATGGAGATTGTGCCACATGACTTGATCACGTGGGAGCTTTACCTATTAAGCTCATCTCCTTGTTTGCTTTAACTTCATTCTATCGAGCCACAAAAACCCTGTGGCTGATGGGTTTCGAATTCTTAATAGATAATAGATTAGGATCCGAAAGACGATACCTGTTTGAAAGACAACGATAACGATGGAAAATAGTTTTACACGTGGTGTCTTTGAGTGAGCTTGATACGGAATCAGGATTGATAAGTCATGTGGTTAATGGGAGTTTGAACAGCAATTTTCCTGAAAGAGCAGGAACATCGCCTTAGTTAATAGCTAATATGTAAGTACTCGTCTATGAGATACAAGTTGTGGGACAGAGAAATTATAAACCAAATGATTTCGGTCAAAAAACGTCAAGAAGCACAAAGGCGTTGGGAATTATAGTGCGCAAAAACATAAGCTATGCTTGTTAGGAACAATCGCTAAGTATGTCCCTCGCATACTGCAAGCGTGGTTTGTAGTAAGTCTCCCATCACGTCTGCAGCTCGAAATCTTCATGTTAACAAAGAAAACAACAGGGTCAATTGTAGGTGAAACGTCACTAGTGGGGAAGACAAGGACATGCCAATCCGATAATTATGCCAGGATTGAAAAGCAGCATTCAAACAGAGAAGCTTTAAGTGGTCAACATAGAATGGTTAACTGCTAGAGCTATTTGCCCGAAAACTACTTACGGACACATGAATTCCCCTTCATCTTACGTCTCTGCAACCATGTCCCAACATCGGAGAGGAACTGGGAGGGAAAGTAGAAGATATGCTCCCTGACATAGTGACAAAGTTAAGACAAGACAAATGGACACGGAGGCGTTGGGGGAGTTCGAGGATAACTTGTTGGGGTGGCGGGCACAGGTGGAGGGAGGGAGATGGCGGAGGACGGCCCGCAGACAGCCAAGCTGGTTAGGCCGACAGGTTCGTCGACTCGGTCCGGTCATTGTGGGCCGACCGGATGGGCCGGAATGCGCGCGCACCACAGTTTCATTAAAGCCTCCACGCCACCACGCGTGCTTTGGTGCCATTAGCTTTGTTTGTGGTCGAAGCGATGAGCAATTTAATTAAAGCCTCTC